>JAHHUM010002154.1:0-165000 GCA_036173005.1 Crenichthys baileyi | reverse complement strand
TCGTTGTCTTCCGCTGCATCCAGGGCTTGGTTGCAGGGGCAGCAGACTCCATAGAGACAGCCAGACTTCCCTCTCCCCAGACACTTCCTCCAGCTCCTCTGGGGGGAACCCAAGGCATTACCAGGCCAGCTGGGAGACATAGTCCCCCCAGTGTGTCCTGGCCTGTCCCCTGGGCCTCCTCCCTGTGGGATGTGCCTGGAACACCTCCTGATTTGAGGCGTCCAGGGAGCATCCGGTATAGATGCCCGAGCCACCTCAACTGGCTCCTCTCGATGTGGAGGAGCAAGACTCTATTCTAAGCTCCTCCCGGATGGCCGAGCTCCTCACCCTATCTCTACGGGAGTGCCCGGCCACCCTACGGAGGAAGCTTCTTTCGGTCATGACCCAAAGTTCATTGTCATAGGTGAGGTTAGGAACGTAGGCTGGTGAATCAAGAGCTTCGCTTTTCGGCTCAGCTCTTTCTTCACCACAGCGGACCACACAGTGCCCCCATTACTGTGGCAGTCGCGCCAATCCGTCTGTCCATCTCCCGCTCCATTCTCCATTCACTCGTGAACAAGACCCCAAGATACTTGAACTCCTCCACTTGAGGCAGGAACTCCCCTCCAAACTGAAGAGGACCAGCCAACCTTTTCCGGTCGAGAACCATGGCCTCGGCCATGGAGGAGCTGATCTTCTTCCCAGCTGCTTCATATTTTGCCTACAGGGCCCCCGATTCCGTACTCCTGGTGTACCCCCCACAGGGCAACACAAAGGACACAGTTGAATGCCTTCCCCAGGTCCACAAAACACATGTAAACTGGTTGGGCAAACTCCCATGACCCCTCAAGTACCCTGCAGAGAGTATAGAGCTGGTCCAGTGTTCCATGGCCGGGACGAAAACCATACTGCTCCTCCTGAAGCCGAGGTTTGACTATCGGCGGACCCCCCTTTCCAATACCCTGGCATAGGCCTTACCAGGGAGGCTGAGGAGTGTTATCCCCCTATAGTTGGAACACACTCTTCGGTCACCCTTCTTATGAAGGGGGACCACCACCCCGGTCTGCCAGTGCAGAGGCGCTGTCACGACTGCCACGCAATGTTGAAGAGGAGTGTCAACCATGACAGCCCCACAACATACAGAGACTTGAGGTACTCAGGGCGGATCTCATCCACCCCCGAAGGCTGAAACGACAGTTTGAGACCTGTCCCCGACAGGTGCTCCAACGAGTCCTGACCCCAGGCCTGGCTCCAGGGTGGGACCACGGCTCCACCGTACCGGGCAACGTCACGTGCCTCGATTTTTTGGTCCTCATGAAGGCATCTTGGATTTTTTAAATGTATTTAAATATGTATGTTTTAACATTTTCTGTCTGTTTTATTTTCCCTTTGCATTTTTTTACTCTTATTTGTTCAATGTTATTTATTTATGGCTATGCTTTTTACATTTCCGTATGCATTTCTGCCTCATTATGCAAATGAGGAGGAACTGTCTTCAGGCGTCAACTTCTGCCTATTGGTTGGTTAGCATTAGCCTGCATAGCTCAAATCTGCATGGCTTTTCCCTACCATAAAGCATTTAGCAATGGCGAATTTGGCAGGCAGATGTTCGGTGTCTGACCTCTTAAAAGCATTCTAATTCCTCCAGTCTATTAGCAGCTTCCCTTAAGATCTCTAAGCTCCATACAGCTAGCCAAGCACACAGTCCTGCTCCAAGCACATCTCGTCCCCCGCCACACAGAGCGCCGCGACTGCAAGGCAACGACCTCAGCTTCCTGGTGTCCAACCTCCGACAGTGTCCCACCTAAACAGTGTCCAACCTCTAAATAGCATTAAACAAATAGAGTAAAAAAATACAAAGGAAAAATAAAACACACAGAAAAATACAATTTAAAAATTATTGTTACAATTTTTTTATTATTAAAAAAATACATTAAAAATAAGTAATCGATAAATAAAGTTGAAAATTGTAATGGATAGTAAATAAATAAGGCAATTATTACCAAGGTGAATAAATCAAAAGGCGAATTAAATTAGATATATACATTTATGTCTCTTTGAATAATTCAATAACCAACTACATTTATTTATGCACTGTATTTTTTGTGTATTTAATCGTATGCTTATTTATTTATTGAGCATTTATTTATTTCTGTATGAAATCTTAATTATGGCAGGATTGATCGTCCATATTGTGGTCCATGTTGTGGTCCATATTGGCCTGAAAAAACTGGTCTGATACCAGTAACACATTACAGACAATTCTGATACAATAAATGATTTAAGCATCAAAATACATCTTTTCTCTCTAATATTGTGTACAATTTTGTGATTCCATTAACATTTAAACATTAACAGTTGCTACTTTGGCCACTAGGAATTGCTCCAGATGATTTCACGTACTCCTGGATTTAAAACTTCGATCTGCAGGTATAAAAGTCAACACTATCCAAGCATGGTATGGAACAGAACTGAAGCTTAAGGAGCTGTCCACCCCGCTCTATATGCGTGGAGGAGGGAGAGTCTCTCTGTTTCAGCAGAGCGACTGTGAGGCTGAACAGAGACAGAGACAATCTGGCCGATCGTGTCAGGAGCAGGTCAATTTCTTGGCAGAAGAAGTGCGGTGTTGCTATGGCAATATGCCTTTTTAAGCACCCAAGAGCCACGGGCCGGGGCAGAATCGTTGGTGTGAACGTTGTTCAAGAAGCAGCAGAAATCAGGGTCTTAATCAGTCAGTATTGATACAGGGGTGAGGGGTGGGAACAGGGCCTGGGGGTATATGGAACGAGAACTTCAGCCCACACACACACACACACACACACACACACAGAGAATCAGATGCACATATAAACTACATAATAAGTAAAGAAGGTGATTTTTGCCTTGATTCTTAGTTAATATGCAGAGAAATTAATGATCAAATCCCACTACTAAAAGATCTTTGCATGAATATCGGAAAATACATTTTTCAGCAGGAATCATCTCTTAGTTGCACATATGCTTCAGTGCATGCTACTACTGTTGGCATCCTTCATGGTGACAAAAAAGTAGTTAAGAAAGAAACTTGTGTCAGTGTGCTCAGTTTGTGTCTTCTCCCTCCAAGACTCTGAAAATCCGAAGTGGAAATATATCCTGAAGTTGTGTTATAAAACTTAATAACTGACCGACCATCTGATTCACACCCTATCTGTCCAAGACGTGGCACATATTTATTTCCAGCAAGTGATTGCATCAAATTTGTCCTGTTTTTAACTTTGTTAGGAGAAAAAAAAACATGCTTGGCGGATGCACGGTACACACTGGTGGCTGCAGGGAGCCAAAAGCACTTTATTTATGTTTGGATGGCAGTGGGTGCTCAGTTCTGCTTGGCACAGACAGTGTGCTGTGGTCTTTGGCTCCTCTTCGCATCCATTCTGTCCCCCTGACATACACTTCTCCCCATCTCAACTGGGCCTCAGTAGCATCCTGTGTGTATTTGTATATTTACATTTCCATGTACTTGGAAATATGCATGACTTCCATACAGGAACTTTAAACTGCATTTAAAGTTTGCTAAATACAGGTGCATGTCAATAAATTAGAATATTATGGAAAAATGCACCTATTTTAGTTAGTTTAAAAAGTATAGCTGATACAGATTCATTACACAAGGTACCTCAAGCATTTATGTGTTATGTTTTTAATAGTTTAGCTAAATAATTTTAAAAATACATTGAAAAAATACAGAATATAGATATGTAGGCATACTAAACGTATGTCTATGTATTTTACAGTTTATGCACACAGTACTTAGTAGAGGCTCTTCTTGTATGAATTGCTGCATCAATATGGCATTGCATATCCCTCACAATACTCTGAAGGTTGAGGTTATCCTTGTTGCTTGTGCAAATTTTAACAACATTAATTTCAATACTCAACTTTCACAAACAGATGTCTGATGGGGATAACTGTTAAATTGTATGGGATAAATGTCACATTATACATGGAAAGGCTTTTAAATTGTCTATTATGGTTACTTTTAAGAGCCCTTGTATTTCCCAACAGTCGCATTTTTTAGTTTTCCTTATTGTACTAATATCCATTTTACCCCAAGGATCCCTCATTTTGTATATAAATACATAACTTCTATCTCGTATATTTAGATAGAAAAGCAGGATGAGCCACCTAAGAGGGAAGCAAAGCCTTCTTCCTGTGTGCCAAATCTCTGTTGAGACTCAAACCCAGATTTTGTGGCCTGGGTTGTCTCAGTCGGTTGCATCCAGAGAAACTGAGGGCTGGAAAGAGGGTGGTTCTGGTCAGGCATGCAGGCAGGCCATCCGCAGCCAGATAACGGCCGATATTGGGACTAATTTGGTCATGTGCAAGACTGCCGGATGACGAGAGGCTGATAAAGAAAACATTGCAGAGACTATGAGGCTGCAGGAGGATGTGAACTCTCCAGGGGTGTCGCTAGACTCTTAATGCTGCACTGAGGCAAAAGATTTCAGTATAAAAATAATCAATCAATAACAGATAAAATAATAAATAACATAAAAATAGAAGGGAACAGCACTTATAAAAAACACCAAGTTTATTTATGTGCTTTTCTACTGAATTTATCATTTAAACTACAGACTTCAAATCTTCATGATGTTTCGTCAATCCATATTGCCAAATAGGGTTGAAATATTTCTTAAATATTCTGAACTTTTATGGTTAGTCAGTCAGTCAGTCATTATTGAACTTTTTATTGAAACTTGATTGGGAATTTGGTCAGATAATAATTAGCCAAATTAATAAGAAAGTTGGTCTTCCCAGTTTTGTTTTCTGTTTCAAGCATGTGGCATGCTTAGGTATGTGAAGCATCTGCATAGTATGAGGTGACTTTAAGCAATGTTGGTTCTGGGTCATTACTGCAATATATTGGTCAATTCTGTAGAGTGTGCCTAAACATTTGGACAGACAATCTGTGGTGGCCTAGCATATCTTATGAATAAATCCTGTCTACTACACTGTTATATATATGGTAAGGTGATGTTGGAGCTTTATTTTCCTATGATATTGTTTGTTTCTACTGAAATGACAGCCAGATACACAATGGGGAGACAGGGGTATGAGACTACATTTGAGTTTGAAATTTTGTATTGATGAAACGCTTATAAACATTTGTTTTAATGGAAAATATACATTTTTAAGTGAAATCACACATTCTGTAACTTTCATTATATAATACAGTTGATCTTCATCTCAACAGCAGAAGTTTGTTGTTGAGCTTCTTTGCTGGAGATGTATTGTGGTGAACATGAGCAGTCTTGGCTGGTGAAGCATGATTATACCGCAACAGTGTAGTATGGAGCCTCACTAGAGTCATATGGTTCTGACAGTCTTGTTCTGGTTGGGATAACACAGGGCCTGTTGCCTGGGCTGGAGACGGGAAAGACAGAGGGAGGCAGTGTTCAGCAGTGTGTGCATGTGTACTGATTGGTTCCCGGAAGATCAGCGGCAGCTCAGGACTGCGAGGAGGCTGCTGGAAAATGTCTGTGTCACCGGTGTCACCCGAGCAGGGAAGATACACAGAGCAGCAGTCACGGACACATTCCTGGCCCGGGCCGATCTCCAAACACGCTCACCAGCACAATCCCCTTCCCAGCTCTCACTCCGTTTCCTCCCTCACTTACAGATGCTATCTCTGGCATGAAGAGCTCTTTTGCTCTTTCTGAATCTGTCACAAAGCACTTTTACCAGCTTTTGTCTTTCTTCAGGCAGTTCAGCACTAAACTAAATCTGAACATGTAACAAATTTTGGAAAATTAACACATTTTAACAAAGAGATAACAAAATCTATGAAAAGTTTTTAAAGATATGATCCAAACCTAAAGAACCAATTCAAAATGTTTGTTGTAAGTAAAACAATAAAAAAATTGTCCAAGAGCTCTCAGCTAATAATAAATTGCATTCTGTAACTTTTCTCTTTATTGAAGCCCAATGAGTGTTCCAACCCTATCAGTGCACTGCAGGCACCAGAGCCAAACAAAGCTAACTAGCACCCCCTTTTGAAAGTGCACACTTGACCAGCAAAACAGTGTTGCTTGGTCTCTTTTCATCATGTTTCGGGCTCATGAAACAGATGAGCGCTCCATCATCCGTGCAAATCTAGACTGGTCGTTCTCTCCAAAATGAGAGGACAGAGTGATGGGTTGAATTAGCGATTAATTGGGATTAAAATGTTTACCACAGAAGGTTGTTGTGGATGACCTTTTGCAAGCTCAGTTTGTGTGCGTGCAAAAGAGAACAGCTCAGCTTTAATTAACATGGATTAGGAGTCTTACATCTTCTAATTCACACTTTGAACAAAAACATCTTTGGTAAAATCCAAATTCCTCTCAAATCAGGAAAATTACTATAGAGAGATGCTTGACGTGCAAATAACACAATTCATTGTAGTAGAAAAGTCCTGTCAAAATACTTCAATAAAACCTAATATGTAGGGTAATGAACTGTGCCTAGTAAAAGCATTCATGTGTCTAGTACTTTCCACATTTTGTAACATAAAAAACAAACTTCATTGTGTTCTACTAGGATTTGCATGACAGACAAACAAAATAAATATAAAATATAATGTATAATATTATATTAGATTTTATAATAATATAAATTAGTGTGGGCTGCATCTGTGATTCCTCCTAGATGACATATAACCATTCTGCAGAGCTGATCTAATTAGTAAATAAAGGTCATCTGTGTGTAAATTAACCTCAGTATAAATCCAGAGGTTTAGAGGTTTGTTAAAGAACATTAGAGAACAAACAGAAGACCAAGGAACACAACAGTCAGGTCAGGGAGGAAGTTGTGGAGAAGTTTAAAGCAGGGTTAGGTTCTAAAACCACATCTCAAACTTTGAACATCTCACAGAGCTCTGTTTTATCCTTCAACTGAACATGGAGAGAGGATGGACTGAATTCAAAGATACTAAGACATGGACTTCCACCTAAGCTGACAGGCTGGTCAAGGAGAGCATTAATCAATGATGGATGCCAAAAGGCCCATGGTTACCACAGCTCAGGTGGGGGACTCCATTGACAAAACAACAATAAGTCATGGACTTCACAAATCTGACTTTTATGGAGGAGTGGCGAGAAAAAAGAAAGATATCAGAGCCCCCATTTACAGTTTTTTGTATTATTGGAAGTATTATTGGGGACACAGCAAACACCTGCAAGTTGGTACCCTTAGATGTAAACTCAACCTACATGCAAAAGGATGTGTGTGGTGAAAAACTAACACTGAACATCTGCCTGAACACACCGTCGCCGCAGTAAACATGGTGGCAACATCATGCTGAGACATCATGCCCATCCAATCTGAAAAAGGTTGATGTATTACAAAAAGAGGAATGGACAAAGTGTTTAGTCTCAGGATGTGTAAACTTGATTGACACACACCCCAAAAGACCTGCAGCTGTAATTACAACAAAAGGTTGTTCAACAAAGATTCCGGGAGGCGTCATCTATCATCATTTTCTACCACTTCACAGTTTATATATTACTTTGTGTCGGTCAGTCATAAAAATAAATTCATGTTTGTGGTTGTAATGTGAAGAATAAATAAACAAAGTTAGAGGCATGAATATTTTTGCACAGTAAACACATGTTCACAATATAACCCTAAGGCAAAGTTTGCTCGAGAGGTCCTGAGAAACACTAAGAGCATAAAGATGCTTTCTAAAGTTTTTTTCATTTTAGCAGCTGGGTTGTGGAAGCTCATATGTATACTGTGCCTTACCTGCCGGGAGTTGTTTTATCTTTACAGTATGTATTCATTTAGATACATTTCTCAGTGTCTCTTCAGCACACCAGAAGATGGATAACATGGATTAGGTCTAAAATATGATCTTCACAATGCTCCTCATCCATTGTAACTTCGAGTCTCTCCTTCTTCACAATCATTTCGAGCTTTAACCGCTTGTTTATTTATATTACCTCAACTTTTTTCCTATTTCTGAAGCCATATTTATATCTATATCGTTTCAAATAACTATTGTAATATGATGAGCTTCTTCCACCTCATTCCAATCTTGTGCCTATCCATCTCTTCTCTGACTAACATGCTTTAAGGTACAACTTCTCTTCATGCCCCACCCCACCATTTTCCTTAATCTGTGTTTTGCAAGCACAACTGTTTTGTACTCAGAGTTTGAAGGGACTCGAGGTCATAGAGGAGATTGGGGAAAGAAAAGGGAGGGCTGAATGAGCGTTGAGCCGGTCGGCCGGTCAGGTGCAGCGCCACCAGTGATCATTAGGGTTACAGCTGCCCGGGCCAGATTGTGTGCTGCCTGCACCAGGCGAGATGTTTTGCCCAGGGAGAAGAGCGAGCATCTGTCTGTCCCTCCCCGTAGACAGCAACCTCCTACCAGCCTGTCCAAGTCAACCCAACTGGTAACAAGGTCACCCAACTCTTACTTTCTCTCACTTACTCACACACACACACACACACACACACACACACACACACAAACACACACAGAGCTATTCTGTGTGTCTTGTCCTGTTTTGCTCACTCCCTCTTTTGCAGAACGCTCCTCTTGATTGCACTCTCTTTAAGAGAGGTTGTGAAAGTGGGATGTCAATCATGCAGTGTGCGTTGCGGAAATAGATTCACATAATACCTGAAATAACATGAAATGTGACTGCACAATATGCAGAACCCTACAGAGCTGCTTTTACT
The DNA here is from genome assembly GCA_036173005.1 of Crenichthys baileyi. NCBI lineage: Eukaryota > Metazoa > Chordata > Actinopteri > Cyprinodontiformes > Goodeidae > Crenichthys > Crenichthys baileyi. The sequence goes on along the minus strand of JAHHUM010002154.1, from coordinate 156,318 downwards.
TTACAGCCTGTAGAGACTCGTATTCCTTATCTGTGATGACTGTTAATTGCATAGAATGATGATCGTTGATAAAAGGAAACTTTCATCACAGAAAAAGGAATTGGCTCCTGCAGTATAAAAACTTTAATCTTACAATATGAATTTTTCTGTTATCTGATCAAACTTGTACACAATTTTAATTATGGTAATACCCCGAAGGGGACATATTCTCCTTATGTGGTTTTTATCTGACTGTTTTCCCAAAGTTTTATTCCACCCCTTTCAGTCAAATAAAATTTTTCTCTATTTTTTTTTCAACAAGCAGAACACAAAAGTCATATTTAATATTTGGTCTCAAGGACTGTACATTAAAAAAAAAATATTCATGGGTGAAATCAAAGTATGTCTGATAGGTGTGGGAGTTCCAAGCAGTTCTGGCTCCAGCAGGACACATACCTGCCTTTTTAATAAAATGTAAAATTTTTTTTAGATAAAGCATTCTTTCTCTGAAATGTGTTTTTCACACCCTCTGATCAATTTTCAAGGTCTTTGTCTTCAGTCATTTTAGCATAGAGTTGATGTTTGACTCCACACAGAGAGACATTTGGTGTAAATTGCTATACTGCACCTATTTATTAATTTAGGTATGTTAATAATAATAGAAAATGAATATTGTGTTGTGTACCTGTCCCCCTACAATAGAAAAGTGTTCATTGCGTGAAGACGGGGTTTCTTTCTTTAAAGTTCAGTGTTCAGGACTTAGTGACCTCTAAGAAGTCAAACTGCAACCCAATAAACAGTCTAAATGTGACTCACTATACTTGGGATGTGGAGGTGGGATTTGTTTTATTATACACGATAATGAAAGATAAGATCTAGATTTTACCAACCATTAAAACTAGCACCGAACATCACCCTGCTCACACCAACCCATCATGCACGGTGGTGGCAGCATCATGCTGTAAAGGTCTCAAAACTTTAGGAGACTCTTTAGTCCCTTACCCATAGACTCATAAGTCTTCTTCTTGAATGTCTCAGGAAAGTATTTACTCTCAATTCAACAGTGAAGAACATTGTTAATTTAATCAACTAAAACTATGATGAAAATATTTCATCATCAGCGTTTTCAATGTACAAAAAGTAGAATAAACTAAGTAATAGGTCAAATAAAATGACAATAACTACATTTAAGTCCAAAATGATTCGTCATCGAGATTTATGTGTAGATTAGTTGACTCGTACTCCTCCTGTACTTGTCGTCTTCCGCTTTATCCGGGACCGGGTCGCGGGGGCAGCAGACTCAGCAGAGACGCCCAGACGTCCCTCTCCCCAGACACCTCCTCCAGCGTTCAACATAGCCGAGAGACATAGTCCCTCCAGCGTGTCCTGGGCCGTCCCCTGGGCCTCCTCCCGGTGGGACGTGCCTGGAACACCTCATGAAGAAGGCGTCCAGGAGGCATCCGATATAGATGCCTGAGCCACCTCAACTGGCTCCTCCCGATGTGGAGGAGCAGCGGCTCTACTCCGAGCCCCTCCCGGATGGCCGAGCTCCTCACCCTATTTCTAAGGAAGTGCCCGGCAACCCTACGGAGGAAGCTAATTTCAGCCGCTTCTATCCGGGATCTCGTTCTTTAGGTCATGACCCAAAGTTCATGGCCATAGGTGAGGGCAGGAACGTAGACCAACCGGTAAATCAAGAGCTTCGCTTTTCGGCTCAGCTCTCTCTTCACTACAACGGACCGGCACAGTGGCCCCATTACTGCGGCAGCCGCACCGATCCGTCTGTCGATCTCCTGCTCCATTCTTCCCTCACTCGTGAACAGAACCCCGAGATACTTGAACTCCTCCACTTGAGGCAGGAACTCCCCTCCAACCTGAAGAGGACCAGCCACCCTTTTCCGGTCGAGAACCATGGCCTCGGACTTGGAGGAGCTGATCTTTATCCCAGCCGCTTCACACTCGGCTGCGAACAGCCACAGCGCATGCTGTAGGCCTTGGCTAGATGGGGCCAGCAGGACCACGTCATCCTCAAAAAGAAGAGACAAAATCCACTGGTCCCCAAACCAGACCCCCTCCGGCCCTTGGCTGGGCCTAGAAATCCTGTCCATAAAAGTTATGAACAGGACAGGTGACAAAGGGCAGCCCTGCCTGTGTCCAACATGCACCGGGAATAGGTCTGACTTATTGCCCGGCAATGCGGACCAAACTACTGCTTTGCTTGTACAGAAACCGGATGGCCCCTAATAAAGGGCCCCCGATTCCATTCTGCTGGGAGATGTTAAAGTCTCCCAGCAGAATAATGTCCCCAGGAGGGGCACTATTCAGCACCCCCGACAGGGACGCCAAGAAGGCCGGGTACTCCGCACTACCACCCGGCCCGTAAGCTGAAACGACAGTCAGAGACCTGTCCCCAACCCAAAGGCGCAGGGATGCGACCCTCTTATCCACTAGACTAAACCCCAACATGAGATGGCTGAGCTGGGGGGCAACAAGCAAACCCACCCCAGCCTGCTGCCTCTCCCCGTGTGCCACTCCAGAGTATAAGAGAGTCCAGCCCCTCTCGAGGAGATGGGTTTCAGAGCCCACGCTGTGCGTGGAGGTGAGCCCGACTATTTATAGTCGATATCTCTCGACCTCCCACACAATCTCAGCCTGGCTTGGCCCGGCCGGGTCCTGCGAGGAGCAACCTAGCCACCAGGCGCTCTCTGACGGTGGGACCTCAGCTGCGCCATACCGGACGACGTCACGTGCCTCGATCGTATAGTTCTAATGAGGGTGTCTTGAACCGCTCTTTGTCTGACCCGTCACCTAGAGGAGACCCTACCAGTGGCATTTAAGCCCCAGACAACATAGCCTCTAGGATCATTCGGGCTCTCAAACCCCTCCACCACATTAAGGTGGCGGTTCAAGGAGGGGTCAGATTAGCTGACTCTAAATAACATTATCCTGTCACTGACGGACTCTGAGCCAAGCTGTCAGGTTTAAGTCCAGAATCTGGAACCGTTGGTGTTTTTGCCTTTTTGTACACTTGTGACTTATATCAGTAATTTTATTGTATTTTTCCATTAATTTTCTTTTTAAATGGGCTTAACTGTGTCTTTCATAAAGTAAATTATTAATTTTTTTTTATATTAGATTTCAAATTGTTTTCATACAATCAAGAAATTTGTTTTTATATGAAATGACACAGTTACTCTAAAAAGATAATAAAACAATGTAAAACGAGAATCAAATCCAAGTTGTTTTTATTTACAGTTTAATAAAAAATGGCATTTCAAAATGTATTCATATTCTTCTAAATAAACAGTGGAAGCCTGCAGGCCTCCCATCCCCACGTTAAAGTACAGCATCATGTTGTGGGGGTGTTTTGCTGCAGGGGGAACTGGTGAACATTAGAAAATAAATGGCATCATGAGGAAGGAACATTATTTGGAAATATTGAAGAAGAAAAAAACAAGACATTAGCCAGGAAGTTATAGCTTGGGCAGATTTTGGTCTTCCAAATAGACAATGAGCCAAACTATACCACTGAATCAGTCACAGAGAGACTTTAGGGCAACAAAGTCAATGTTTGGGAGTATTCATCAGAAAGCTCTGATCTAAGCCCCATAGAAATTGTGTGGGCAGAACTGAAAGGTTGGGGTTGGGGTTAGAATTAGGGTTAGGTGTGTGAGTAAGGCTGCCTAAAAACGTGACCCAGTTACACCAGTTCTGAGGAATGAGCCAAAATCCCAGCAAACTGCTGTGTGAAGCTTGTAGAAAAAATGTTTGACCCAAGTCAAAAAATTAAGGCAATGTCACCAAATACTAAAGAAAAGTAAGTCTCCCTATACACTTCTGAATTCAAAGAATAAAAAAATATCTCTGATTTTTTTGATATTCAGGAAATATAAAAACTTTGATAATCCAAACTGACCTGAATCAGGAAACATTTTGTCTGATTTCCTGTGAGGAAAAATAAAGTGTATGCAAATATCTGATTTAAATTGTACATCATGTCATCTGGTGAGAAGTTATGTACCAGATGATGAAGTCAGGCGATTACATTTAGTCATTGACTTTTCAGCAATCCTTCATCCTAGGGGAGCATGTGGCAACAGTTGTTTTTAGATGTTAGAAATCAATATAACTTGACAGTAGTTGGGATCTGTGAATGACATGCATAAAAAGATGGCTGCTAATATCTGATCTAGTTTTTGTTTGTGAACTAATAACAGGATTTTAGGTAGTGAGAACATCATTCCAGCAACAAATAACATTTGGGCTTTCTTTGTTAATCCATCAGATACTGTAAAGACAGATGGACTTTAATAGGACTGAGTAGTTTTCATAAGAACAGAAAGAAGAAGTACATGAAAACCAAAGAAATTATACGATAATTTCTTTGTTACAGATTCTATCATAATAAATACAAATCACTTGCTTTGAACAAGATACAGATCTGCTGTGAATCAATGGAGAGACGAGGTTAGAAAGCAGTGAAACCTTTGATTCGTTTTGACAGCCTCATCTGTACTTGATTGTCAGCCAGCCTGAATGAGCTGGGCCAGGAGCTCGCAGAAAGGGGCCGAAACAGGTGTGACACCAACTTTCTGCCTCACAGGAGATGATAAATCCCTTGGTCAAGGGTACAGCACCTGGGCCATTGTTTTAACACACAAAATGCTTTTAAGTGCAAATTTCCACTTGGTCCTAAAGGAGACCTGGCCTCTGCACTTGCTTTACTCATCTGAACCAATATGTGAACTGTCCTGATTTGCATAATGGGCAGAATAGAAATGAGGGGCCAGCTTTGTCAGACCAAGACAAAAAGAAGAAAGGAAAAGGGAGGCAGACTGATGCCATTCTGCTGAACTGCCTCTGTGCAGCACAAAGGTGTGATATCTTGAGGCTCATCTGGCCACTTTTAATTATGATCAGAGATTATATTGAGCACTGCCATCCTTGTAGCAAAACAAAGGCCTTTTATACAGCAATTAATTCAGGAATTACCAAAGAACAGAGAGAGAATGTTCCCTCTAGTTTTACCATGTTTTCTTACTTGAATTATCAGCTAACATGCTTTATGTCAGCAAAGGTTTTCAGTGTTTTGGGCTTTTGGATGCTTCTTTTCTGCTGACTGAGTTTCACTTGTGTTGCATCATATGTTTTCAACTTTCATCCTGTAGTCTGACTAACAGGAGCTCTCTGAGGGAGGATCTGGAGGACGGACTCGAATGAATCCAGATCAACATTTGGCAAACAGAAGATAAAAACCTGAGAGACCAAAACCAAACCACAAGTTGTCACTGGTGTGATGATTGTTTATCTTGCACTCCTTCCTCAGGGTTCCTTTGGAAGGACAAACAATGCATTAATGCCTACATTTGGAGAATTTTTGCTAGCTTGTACAACTGATGGTTTAAAAACATTTTCTATAATCTACTCAAGGTTTACAATAAGAAAATATGGGTATATGACTCCAATAAAGGTTATCTACTGGCATTTTTTTACTCAGTAATTTTGGTTTTATCATTAATAATATTATTTCATATTTTTTAGGAGTCAACTGACCCTAACAGTGAAAAACATCAATCCAAAATAGGGAGTAATATAAAATCTGCAGAACATAACATTTATTTTATGTTCTCAAGCTATTTGAATAAAAATTATGTGACTTTTGAAATTTTTTTATTATTTATCTCCAAATTTTTTTATTATAATTTATCTCCAAATTTTTTTTGTTATTATTTACCTCCACATTATTATTTATCTCCACATACAGAAATATGTGATAAATTCAGTCCAAACATATGGACAGATTCAAACTCGTTTATATAATGTTCCAGTTTGATCCTAGTTATAAATCAATGCAGTGAAGTTTGGTTTATTATGGAAATTGGTGAAACATTTTCTATCTATAAGGAACCAGCCAAGTGCATTGAGGTGTTTAGGCAGGCAATCCCTCATACTGAGCATGCATGTAGTGACAGTGGAAAGGAAATATCCCTATTGACAGGAGGAAACCTCCAGCTAAGCATGTGAGAGCTGCAATCAAGTGAGGGTTTGAAAAGAGAGAGTACACACACAAACAACACTGATCCAGGGGTTCTTTCTATGATAAAGAAAAAGTGAAGAGTTAATTATAAGTGTGAGCTCCTTTACTGGCTTCTTATAGGAGAGAAACTGTAGCTCCTTCAATGGCTTTGTCCAGGAAGGAGACAGGGTTAAACACAGAAATGCAGGCCACATTGTATCATCTATAGAGAGAGAACATGAAATTAAGGTCAGCAATAACTGCAAATAATGCATAAAGGAGAGTAGTAAGATAATAAATCAGAGTGAGGGGAAGTGTTCATTATGTCATCCAGCAGACTAAGCCTATAGCAGCATAACCACAGAGATACCTTGGGATAACTGAAGCCACTCTAACTTTAAGCTTTATAAGAAAGCAAGGGTTCAAGCCTAGTCTTAGAAATTGGCAGGGTGTCTCCTTCAGGGGATACAATTATTCATATGTGAAATGGTTAAGTACACCGTTTTGTTTGATTATAAGTATTATATAAATAAATAAATGAAGGGGGGCTAAAAATTGATGAAGGGGTGATTTGCCGCAGGCTCTTCTTTAGTTTCTAAAGTTTGATGAAATGCCAATGAAATAAATATAATCCCCTTAACTCAGTCAAACTGAGTTCAGAGCTGCATCAGTGTCTTTAAATCTAGCTGATGTATAAGCTGATGTTAAGTAAAATTTTGAAAACATTTTGATTACATTTAATGTTTTATTCATTGCAAGATTGAGGCTCTTATGAAAGCTCACCAATGAAAGCTTCTTGGTCCCCTGTCTGAAGTTCTGTGCAATGCTTTGCAACAGCAGGGCCTCCTCACCACCTGCAAAGTGGGCTCTGTGGCTGGGACTTCAAACTGTCAGCAGTGGTGCACTGCAAATAGTAAGATGTCACTGCCCGCATAACCTGAAAGGCATCCTTACTGTGACTCATTTCTCCTGTTCAGTTAACCACTGCCAGACAGTTTTTCTTCTTACGTGGGCTTCTTTGACCTGCAAACAGTGCTGCAGTAAGTCGGTGCAATCTAGATTGAAGCGTGGTCAGAAAGTTCTCACTTCTCAGTGGATGAAAAGAAAATGCAAGCAACATTTCAGAACTTGGGTGCAACACACAATTATAGGCATCATGTTTTATCAGTGATTGTGGCTTTTAAGCATCTACTTTTGAACATATCAAACTTTTGTTGTATTTCTGTCATCTTGATAAAAATAGAAGATTTATTATGAAAAATATATTTTTCAAGTTTGAGAGACATTGTTTCTTTCCTGGTCATGCACAGCTGTATTCATCTATAGGGCCTGGCAAAAGTATTCACACCCAAGTTCAACTGCAAACTTCTATGTATTTTATTGGGGTGTCATGTGATAAACAAACACATGACAGTGGATAACTGTGGAGAGGAAGAAAAATGATAGCTAAAAAAAGAAATCCACTGCAACCAACTGCATTCATAATGCCTCTGCATTCAAACCCCTTTATTCGGATACTTCTAAATAAAATCTAACAAACTTCACCTGTGTGTAAGGCGGAAGGCCTCGAACATTTGTTAGAGAACATTAGAGAACAATCAGCATCATGAAGACCAAGGTACACAGCAGGCAGGTCAGGGGAGGAAGTGGTGGAGAAGTTTAAAGCAGGGTTAGATTCTACATTAATATTCCAAGCTTTGAACATCTCACACAGCTCTGTTCAATCCATTATCTGAACATGGAGAGAGGATGGACCAACTGCAGTTCTACCAGGACATGGACATCCACCTAAACTGAGCATGAAGTAAAGCAGTCTAGAGGCTCATCATAACTCCGGAGGAGCTGCAGGGATCCACAACTCAGGTAGAAAAATGTGTTGACAGGACAACAATAACTTGTGCTCTCCACAAATCTGAACTCTATGGAAAAGCAGCAAGTAGATGGTTATTGTTGATGACAGGTGTAAGAAGTGTTTAAAGTTGACCACAAGCCATGTACTGTAAGGGACACTTATGAAAGTGTGGTGGGAAATGAACAATGTCCATCTCACTAAACACAACATCTTCACAGCTAAACGTAGTGGTGGAATAATCATTCTGTTGAGATACTTTTCTTCAAGAAGGACAGGGAAGTTGTGTTAGAATGGCCCAGTCAAAGTCCGTAAATAAATACAGTTAAGAATCTGTGGCCACACTCTAAAATTGATGTTGTTATATTTGTAAAAGTGTAATTATTCTACTTTGTGTTGAGCACATTTATTTATAATAATATATATTGACGTGGCTGAGATGTAAAATACTGTGAAAAAGTTCAAGGGGTGTGAAAACATTTTTTAACACTTCTTATGATTATTCCTTCCAAGAAACAAACGGAGCAAAGCTCTTTGTTGATGAGAAACTAATTTCCAGGCTGTTTTCTACTGGGAAGTATCACAGCAAGATAAATATGCTAAAATGATATTTCTAATAATCCTCTACTTATTTAGTTATTTCCCTCTGCCACACTGGTACACAGGTATTTACTTTAGTTTAATCTCCTTGAGCTTTCTATGACCAGGCAACACGTATGGATAAGTTCTTACATGGACAAACACACAAAGAGGCAAAACCCTGTTGCCTTGTTCTCTGCGAAGGTAGATTATCTGTGCACGCACAGAGAAATTTCTCGGGGGATGCTTTGGCGCCGACTAATAAAACTCAGAGTGTGTTTCCTTTGCCAAGCTGAGACATCTGGTCACCTTATCACAGATAAGTGGGGGTTAGTCCTGGCATCTGCTAGAATTAATCCATTTTGCAAACACAGTTATCCTAATCTCCTAAATATGTCATTTCACAACTGTACAAAGCAGTAGGTACAATTTCACCTTCTAAATTGTGCAAAGGAATGATCAAGGCACACCTTGCTGTTGAGTTAAGAAACTTGAACAGTAAGAGAGTGTAGAAGTGGAAGACAAAAATGGTTGGAAATCGGTGTCACAACCCACACCTGGCCAACTATTCGCCAGTGCCCAGTCTGGTCTACAGCTAGCCACCTAACATCCCTGCATGAATATTCATGTAGATGGATTTCTCTTTTGTTGCCTGCCTAGTCAGCAGTCACAGAACACATGGTGAGTGTTGGCAGCGCCCGGCCTAGGTAGAGGGGCCGTGGACGGAGGCAGTGGCAGGAACCAGGACCTGTGAGGCTGACTGACATTTCCATCTGTGGCGAGGCCTGGTAATTATCGGGGAGAGGAGCGCCCGCAGCAGCGCGCCATCTGCTAGGGGAGATGGCTCAATGAGGTATGAGCACGAGCGGCTCTCCGTCGGGCCACTGCCTGCCTCTGACATGAGGGCTCGCATCTGCTACCGAGGAGCTGGGCCGCCCAACACAGCCTGTCTGCCTGGCCGAGAGAGGGGGCTGACAGGAGGGAGGAGAGCAGCCAAGAGACCCCCCCCCCACCCCCCCTGACCCCCTCTAACACCCACAGCCATCCCAACCACCACTGCCCTGCCAAAGGAACACTTGACAAACAGCACAGCCCACTCAGAAGTTTTCATACAGATCTCATCAAGTTGTTGGGATTTCTGTAAACGATGCCTCCAAGATCCAGTTCTTGAGAGGAGGCATCGATTGATCATTGCTGCTTTCGTGACTGCTGGAAAAGGCAGAGATGAGGTGAGACTCGCTGCACAACATGCATTATGCAGTTTGCATTTGTAGCAGCGGATTGAGGGGCTCATGGTGCTTGTTGTTATGGTTTGTTTTCTGACTCATTTGTGAAGCACGGCTGTCTAAGACTGGTTGGTTGCAGGAGCCTGGCTTCATTTCACACAGCCGCCTCACACACCTGGCAAATGTGTGGGGGTTTATGTGTGTTCGTGTGTGTGTATGTGTGTGTGTGTGTCCTCGTTCTTTCTATGCAGCTTTCCTTTTGAGCTCAGCACAGTTAGTCCAACTGGGGTGTTGATATTACACTCTGCCCACAGACACGCTTTTAGATCCACACATAAACGTCCCGCATTAACTGTACACAGACTCAGAGCTCACAGAGTATTCAGGAAGACTTCATGCTGAAAAATACAGCTGTGATGCACACATCTCAATAACCAGCTCTTTAGCTCTCTACTTTATAATGACCTTATTTAGGATATCATGAACATACATTTTCAAGTGCATTTATTTGTAAAGATACTGCAACTCACCTTTCACCTTGTCACACATCTAATTTGGGTCCTGGTTCAAATGGACTGATTAATGCCCAATGTTTCATGTTAGGCCACCAGCCTGGATTACTAAGCTGATCTCCAGAAGTCAATAAGAGAGAGGTAAAGTAGACCCTAGACTTGTGCCATTTCATAAACAAAGATACACACACACTCACATCTGAATGTAATTCAGAGGAGTTAGTTAACCTAATCTCTAGGATTTTAGGTTGTGGAAAGAAAACAGAGTACCTGGAGAAATCCCATACATCCAGAAGGAGAACATTCAAATTCCACACAAAAAGCCCCATCTGCACCCAAAATAAATGATGAAAAATTAAGAGATTAACCCCATAATTTCTAATGAATCCTCTCTTGACAAACGATTAACTCAACTACCTTAACTACAGCTGAAATAGGTCAAATGTTACTTAAATGGACTTATTTTGTAGTGTAAACCAATGTCATATGGAGGTCCACAACTGATACTTGGGGTCAGTGGTAGTTCTTGCATGAAAGGCAGTTTGAGTGAGCCCCATGTATATTCTTCGTTGCAATGACATCTGGTGACTATAGAGGCCTTTGGAGGTCAGTGAATTCATTGCGATGTTTGAGATAGCAGTTTTGGATGATCTGAGCGTTGTGACAGTGCATTATTCTACTGGAAGTAGCCATCAGAAGATGGGTACACTATGGTCATAAAGGGGTGAGTATGGTCAGAAAAAATACTCAGACATGCTGCGGTGTTAAGACCATGCTTGGGTGGTATTAAGGGGCCTAAAGTGTGCCAAGAATATATGTGCCAAACCATGACACCACCAGCTTACGTGTGAAGCCTGAATAGGTCACTTTAAAGTTGAAGGTGATGGTTTGTAAAACTGGGTCCCAATTTTGACCCAAAGTTTGGTCAAAATACTCAAGCTCTGCACCAACAGCACAACTTGGGTTAAAAAAGTGATAACCCAGCAGTTTTTAGAGTGCATAGCATTACCGCACAACCCAGTTTTATCTAAATGTTACAAAAAGTCAGTATAGCCGCAGCTCAATTTTACGATAACCAAAACACCCTTTTAGTCTAACCTGTTTTCACACGATGCAGTCACTGCACTCAGCACGACTAACAATCACCCACTGATTGAAAACTAACTCTTGTCTTTAAGAGACCTATTTCCTGCCACCGTAAAGCAGTGTGTGTACCACACAAACTTGAATTTTACCACCTCCTGTTTGAGTTCTTTTAACATCTGTCACATCTCTGACAAGTTGTTGTGGAAGCTGTTTTTACCCCTGCGGATCTGTGTTTTCATACTGCCCCGGTGGCTCTTGCATCACTTATTACCGCTTGAAAAATCCCTCTAAAGGGGAGAAAGAGCAAAGTAGGTGGGTGGAGGTAGAGAGAGGTGGAGGATAGGAAGAGGAGGAGTGGAGAGCTACAGCTCTTCATCGCAGGATTTTATCTGACTGTTTGGACAGATTGGTAGAATTCAAAATGCAGCAGGGGCCTGTGATGTGGCAATAAAGCGTTTGCCTTTGATCCCGCCTCACTATTTTTTTTTCTCCCCGGCACATGTGCACGTCGAAATCAATTAGATCAAGTCGGAGGAGGCGAGGCAGCTGCGCATCCACACAACAAATCTTTGCATCACCTTAGTTTACCAACACTCTGGGTATTATTCTGACTGTCAACTCATTGATAGAAACTCCTGCGCTGCCATCACCTGCATACACAACAAACTTCAAGGTGTATGAAAGATGAATTGGTACACAAATAGAATATACATCTTAAGAGTCAGAAACACATGCTTATATCCTAGCTGCAGCTGTCAATTACCTACAAAAAAAACGTTTTTGATAAGGAAAATTTGAAGCCCCCGCCCACACCCCCACCCCACCTCCCTGCTCTTGGAGTGGCTTTTTCAGATGTCATAGCACTTATGAGAAATTTGTGACAGCATCAACAGCGCCTATTCCCCATTCAGCAGCATTAACTCTGTGCCATGTGTCTAACAAACGGAGGCCATTCTGGAGCCCTTAATGACAAGGCTGCTTCGCTCCTCTCCTCTCCCCCTCGCTCTTTTCAAATTGCTCTCTAAATGAAGTACAGCTGTGTGGACCAGGTGCTGCCATCCCCCTTTTCAGAAAGAACAGGAAATTATGAAATCCCCAAATCCTTCACAAATGGCGGGCAGGAGGCATGGTTGGAGAATGACTGCTCAGCTTGGTCTGTAGATACATCTATTTTTCATTGGTGCTGCTCTTTAAGCTCTCTCCATCCACTGCACAGACCCCAAACTCATCACTTTTTACTCTTGGGTCACACAACAGACGCACATGATGTGATCGTTCAGCCAAAGCCTAATATGACTGCCTCATCTCATTTCAAATACTAGTTTTACAATGGCTGTATCCTATGCTTTAGAGTCTGTAAATATTTAAATAATGTTGTAATATATTGTTTGTAATTTTGTTCACTTTTTAATTATAGTTATGTATTATTGTTTCTATTATTTATTTATCCTTCCTGTATTACCTTACTAGAGGTGCAACTTTAATCTGTCCTGCGGCTGAAACTATTTAATTTCCTCCTGGGGGATGATAAAATGTATCTTATCTACATATTAATAATTCTTATAGAAGTTTATGTGCTCATTTAGTCAACTGTTTATGATTTGGATCCCTGAGCAATCGAGCCAGTAGCGTTTTATTAATGCTGCGTGCCATTAACCTCGGAAGTCAGAACTAGGAGGTCGGAGTTTAAGTCATCTCTGAGTTGTAACATTCCATTTTTCGGTTTGCATTGCTGGCAACTGTAACAGCAGTCGTACAATAATAACAATGACAATTTAGTCCGACATTTAGTTTGGTGCTCATGACTGCTGAAGTGAGAGTGAACACCATGGTGAGATCCAAAGATCTGTCTGAGGACTACAGGAAGAAGATCGTAGCAGCTTATTAGTCTGGTGAGGGAATTAAAAAGATCTCAAACTATTTGAAATTAACCTCCCAACAGGTTCCGTCCACAGCATGTGAGGACATTGGGCTGGTGTCCAGAAAACGATGTGGGCTACATTGATAATTGGCGAACATTTTGGGGAAAACCTGGTCTGATCCGGAGAGACGGCATCCATCCCACTTTGGATGGAGCAGCTCTTCTTTCTAGGAATCTGGCCGAATTTATTAGTTCTCCAAACCTCTGACAACCCAGGGTTCAGACCAGGAAGCAGGGTCGTAGTTTAAACACTCCTCTCTGCAGCTTCTGTACTGCTACCACCCATTACCCTATTAAGACAGTGTCTCGCCACGGCCAAAATTGAATAGATTAAAAAATAATCTAAAAGAGGAAATCAGGAAAATCTCATAAAAATAAACACAACTCAGACTAAAAAATAAAAATAAAACAATTAAATGTGGCTTACTGAACATAAGATCTCTCTCTTCAAAGACTTTGCTAGTTAGTGACCTATTTGTGACAATCAGATTGATTTATTTTGCCTCACAGAAACCTGGCTGCAGCAAGAGGATTATGTTACTATAAATGAGTCAACTCCTACTAATTATTTAAATTTCACATTCCTCAAAAATACTGGGCGAGGAGGAGGAGTAGCAACCATCTTTCAGTCGATTTATTGACTAGTCCCAGACCAATCAATAGCTACAACTCTTTTGAATATTTAATCCTCAGTTTTCCTCATCCAAATTGCAAAGCACTAAAACCACTTCTGTTTGTTGTTTTGTACCGTCCACCAGGCCCTTACTCTCAATTTATAGATCAGTTTTCAGACCTTTTATCTGATTTAGTGTTAAATACAGATAAAGTTATTATAGTGGGGGATTTTAACATTCATGTTGACACTGAAAGTGATAGCTTAAATATAGCCTTTATGGTATCTTAGACTCAATTGGCTTTACTCAAAAAACATTAACAAACCTACCCACGTTTGTCTTCATTCTCTGGACCTTGTGCTGACATATGGCATTGAGTGTACAGACATTACAATATTTTCTCACAACCCTGTGCTGTCCGACCATTTTTAATAACCTTTTTGAGTTTAATTTTAACCGAGTACTCCACACCTGAAAGAAAATTTCATTATAGTAGATCATTATCAGACGATGCTGTAACAACCTTTAAAGAATCTGTTCCACTTTTAATTTGCTCATTATCACAGAAAAACACAGTGGAGGGCAAAAATTTTTGTTTCTTCTCCTTCACAAATTGATTCTCTTGTTCAGAGTGTTACTTCATCATTGCGTGGTGCATTAGACAATGCAGCCCCTTGAAAAAGAAGGAAATTATTCATAGGAGGCAGGCTCCTGGTTTAATTCAGAGCTGCGTACTTTAAAGCACAATGTTAGAAAATTGGAGCGAAAATGGCGCTCTACACACCTAGAGGATTCCTACTTAATCTGGAAAATAGCCTACTGTTGTATAAAAAAGACACTTCACCAAGCTAGAAACAGCTTATTTCTCATCCTTAATAGAAGAGAACAAGAATAATCCTAGGTTTCTCTTTAGTACAGTTGCTAAACTTACACAGAGTCATAGCTCTGTTGAGCCATCCATTCCCTTAGCTCTCAGCAGTCATGATTTTATGGGATTCTTCCAAATAAAATTGATTCTATTAAGAAGAAATCTTTGACAATCTCCCAGAGATGATTACTTCATCCTCAACAAGTGAGACAACATTGGGAAAAAAACTGTAGAACCTGATCTGTGTTTGGACTGTTTTGATCCTGTGGAGCTTCCTGAGTTATCAGAAATATTAGCTTCATCTAAACCTTCAACTTGTATGTTAGACCCAATCCCAACCAAATTTTTTAAAGGAAGTGTTCCCTCTGATTACCAGCCCCATTTTAGATATGATTAATTTATCCTTAGTAAATGGTTATGTACCACAAGCTTTTAAGGTAGCTGTAATTAAACCTTTGCTTAAAAAACCTTCGCTTGATCGAGATGACTTAATAAATTACAGACCGATATCCAATCTTCCGTTCTTATCTAAAATTCTTGAGAAAATGTTGCTAATCAAATGTGTGAGCATTTACCCCAGCAATGACCTGTTTGAAGAGTTTCAGTCAGGTTTTCAGAGCTCATCATAGCACTGAAAAGCTCTGCTGAAAGTCACTAATGATATTCTTATTGCCTCAGATAATGGACTTGTGTCTGTACTGGTTCTGTTAGATCTCAGTGCTGCATTTGATATAGTCGATCATAATATTCTCTTAGAAAGCTGGAATATGCTGTAGGGATCAGGGGAACAGCACTAGGCTGGTTTAAATCTTATTTGTCTGACAGATTCCAGTTTGTTCATGTAAATGATAAATCATCTTTAAACTCCAGGGTTAATTGTGGAGTACCACAAGGTTCAGTACTTGGGCCAATTCTCTTTACTATATATATGCTTCCAATAGGGAAAATTATCAGGCAGCATAGAATAAATTTTCACTGTTACGCTGATGACACTCAGCTTTACTTATCCATAAATCCTGATGAGCCCAACCAGTTAGATAGACTACAAGCATGTCTTGAAGACATAAAAACTTGGATGACTTTAAATTTTCTGCTTCTAAATTCAGACAAGACAGAAGTTGTCGTCTTTTGGACCGGAGTTTTTAAAAAAAAAAACTGCTTAGTCAATCACTTAACCTGGATGGCATTAATTGACCTCCGATAATAAAGTAAAAAAAACCCTTTGGGGTTATTTTGACCAGGACATGTCATTTAAAAACCCTATTAAACAGGTTTCCAGGATTTCCTTCTTTCATCTCCGGAACATTGCCAAATTAGAAATATCCTGTCCAGGATTGATGCTGAAAAAAATAGTCCATGCATTTGTTACTTCAAGGCTGGACTATTGTAATTCTTTTACTATCAGGATGTCCACAAAATGCAGTAAAAGCCTTCAGCTGATTCAAAATGCTGCAGCAAGAGTTCTAATGAAAATTAAAAAGAGAGATCATATTTCCCCTACTTTAGCTTCCCTTCATTGGCCCCTGTTAAATCCAGAATAGAATTTAAAAAAATTCTCCTCCTCACATATAAAGCCCTTAATGATTTAGCTCCATCATACATCAGAGAGCTGATTGTTCCATATGTTCCTAACAGAGCACTTCGTTCTCAGACTGCAGGTTACTGGTGGTTCCTAAAGTCTCTAGAAGTAGAATGGGAGGCAGATCCTTTAGTTATCAGGCTCCTCTCCTGTGGAACCAGCTCCCAGTTTTAATCCGTGAGGCGGACACCCTGTCTACTTTTTAAGGCTAGGCTTAAAAACTTTCCTTTTTGATAAAGCTTATAGTTAGAGTGGCTTAGGTTATCCTGAGCTATCTCTGTAGTTATGCTGCTATAGGCTTAGGCTGCTGGAGGGACATAATGACCACTTCCCCCCTCTTCGCTACTTTCTCACACTACTCTTCAATTTTGTATTATTTGCTGTTATTTCAGCTTTTAACTTTGTTCTCTCTCTTCTCTCTTCCTAGAAGCTACACCTGGCCTGACTCTGTGTCTACCTGTGACAACTGTCTGGAGAGGGGCATCGTCCGAGCTTCTGCTGGCAACAACTTGGTGCTCACCCTCTAACGATGATCCACATGGCCCTGTCTTTCAGTGTTTAACCCTTTCTCTCTCCTAGACATAGCTACTGACGGAGCTTTTACTGTAACTAACTCTATGTGCTCTCTTTCAGACTCTAACCTTGAAAACTGGCTCAGAGTTTATCTGTTCTTTCTTTCTAGGTGAAACGACTAAAAGGAGCTACATCCATTAACATTTAACTTTTCCTTCCCATAGAAAGTACTCCTGGATTAGTGCTTCTTTGTTCTCTTTGTGTCTCTGCTCTGTTCTCTCTAACCCCCAAGTCGGTCGTTGGCAGATGGCCGCTCACACTGAGCCTGGTTCTGCTAGAGGTTCTTCCTGTTTAAAAAGGGGGTTTTTCCTCTCCACTGTCGCTACATGCATGCTCAGTATGAGGGATTGCTGCAAAGTCAACGCCAGTGACTGTCCACTGTCTCTACATGCTCATCCAGGAGGAGTGAATGCTGCAAGTCACTGACTGGATGCAATCTGCTGGGTTTCCTTAGATAGAAAAACTTTTTATCCAATTTGAATAAATAACAGAATCTGACTGCACTGTTCAATGATTTGGATTAATTGTAATGCATGTACCTGACTTTTGTGAAGTGCCTTGAGACGACATGTGTTGTGAATTGGCGCTATATAAATAAACTGAATTGAAAACTGAATTGAATTGTCTCTGACAGGCTGGTCTGCAGTATGGGGGTCCCGTAGGGAAGTGTGTTAGCACCATTCCTCTTCACAGGTAAGCACAGACAGTGGATGCAGGACTTTGTGCACTGGTTCCAGAGGAAACATCTCCTGATCAGAAACCTTGGAAAACCTTGGTGGATTTCCGCAGGCCCAGACCCACCACACTGACACCAGTAAAGATCTAGGAAACTGACATTGAGAGAGTGGACTCTTATAAGTACATGGGTGCTCACCTGAACAATAAACTGGACTAGAGTCACAAGACTGATTCTCTTTACAGAAACTGTCAGAGAAGACTCCAACTGCTAAGACCTTTTTTGACTCTGTGGTGGCATTAGCCATTTTCTATGGTGTAGTTTATTGGAGCAGTAGCTTATCTACAACTGAGAGGAAGCACCACCTGCACTGGGTTTCCCCTCAAGCAGCTGGTGGGAGACAGAAGGACTTAAGCAAAACTAACATCCCTGTTGGACAATATGTCCAACCCCATGCATGAAGTTGTTGCAGAACTGGAGAGCTCCTTCAGTGAAGGATTACTGCATCCTAGTTGCACAAAGAAGGTCCTTCCTTCCAGCAGCTGCCAGACTTTATAACTATCACTGCTCCCAACAGGCTCTGTTATTTGCACAGTTTTTTTTTTCTATTTCTTCAAAATACTTAGTTTTTTTTATGCACGCAGTTACATTTACATGATTTGTAAATTTTGTACAATTTGCTATTCAGTTGCACATTTCTTTGGATCGAAGTATGCTATTTGTAATGCAGGCACATTGTTATTGTTTTATATTTTAAATTGGCTCTTATTGTATAGTTTCTTGTTTTTTGTTTGTATATATTTTTTAACTTTCTGTCTTTCAATCTGCATGTTTCCATTTTATCTTCAATTTTGCCTGTCACTTTGTATTTTTTATTCAGCCTTTATTTAATCAGGTTAATCCTATTGAGATAAAAATATCTCTTTTACAAGAGAAACTTGGCCAGGAAGGCAGCAGCAGAGTTACACTATTAAAAACAATGAAGAAATACAATTTACATTAAAAAAACAATGTTTTGCTGATGGTATACATGAATATCCCCACTGGGGAAGAATTGGGATATTTCTATTCTATTCTATTCTATTCTATTCTATTCTATTCTATTCTATTCTATTCTATTCCTCCTGATCTTACACTTTATGTACCTTTAAATCTGGTTTATTTATCCTCACACACACACACACACACAAATGATGACAGTTTAAGTGACAACCTTAGAGCTGGGGTGTCCACCAAGAGAACTGTTTCTTCCTTCTCTACGAGAAAAAATATGTCCCTATAGAAAACAGTCTAAAAGTGGAGGACATTCAAAACAGCTCCCAACGTGCCCAGGTCTGTCCATCTAAGCAAGTTCACCATGAACGCAGACCACAAGATGCAAAAAGAAACTCAAACCAACATTGAAGCATGGTAATGGAGGTGTCATGGTTTTGGGGATACTTTGCTGGACCTGGCCAGCCCACCATCAAATAATCAACCATGAAATCAATCGTGTATCAGCGGGAGCTTGAGGAAAATGTGATACCAACTGTAAACAAATAAAAGCTGAAGCAGATCTAGACCCTGGAATATGAAATGTCCCAAAAATATACCAGGGAATACACCAAGGACTGGGAAAGAGGTAAGGGATGAAAGGTCCTGGGCCTAGTCCAGATCTTGATCTCCTTGAGACACTGTCAGATTACATGAATCGGGCCATACATGCAATAAATCTCACAAACATCTCACAGCTGAAAGTGAGGAGTGGATCAAACCAAATCAGACCATGCACATTTCTCCAAGGTGAAAACACTGAAACCTGTCTTTTTATTCAGTAGAGTGATTACATATGTGAAAATATCAACAGGGAAGCAGCTTGAGATCTACGATGATGGTTCATTTACATTTCTGCCTCTGCTTTATTATGCTATTACACAGTTTGATTTTTATTTGTAATAATAAAGACTAACATAGTCTTTATTAACTGACTATTATGAGCTTAAACAACATGAGATGGTGGTTAAAAAGTGAAAGGCAAAAACACGTCCACATAAAGGCTCCTGTCTGAATGTTATTGTGGGGTGGTTAGGCTTGATTAGGCGTTTTCATGTCCTTACTTAGGCTAAATTTAAAAGGGACTCCATGGGCTGAAAATAAGTAATTTTCAACAAATTTATCATGGTTAAATAAAGTCAAGGACTGACTAACCTTAAACAGATGTCTGATGATGTCCAGCTTTTGTAGTCAACACTGTTCTCTTACCTTTTTCCCTCAAAGTTTCACCTAAAATGTGCAGTACCCAACAGAATCGGTCCAATATTTAGAGCTCTGTGTTTATTTTCTGCATTCTAGACAACAGAAAGAGCACAACTGCTGAAGTAGGCCTCCTGCTCAGGAGACTGTCAATGCGCAGCTGTCAATGTCTCCATAAAGCCCCATATCCATAATAGACAAAGCCCTCATCAAGCCTCGGCTTCATCTGGCCTCCCAGATGCCCCATCACCGGGGGCAAATCCCATCCAGGACTGAGCGGCGCACCACGCAGCCAGATGTGAGCTGGCAACATGGCCGTGGGGTCAACACATGGCAAAGGTAGACCCAATAAATGAATTATACTCTGATTATCATAAATGTGGCATCTGAGAACGCTGCTTGCATTGCAGTCGTTGGAAATGGGAATGGTGAGACACGCCGCAGCAGCTGCAGCGCCGCCTTTTAAAACACATGCAGCAACAGACAGGAGCGTAATGTTAGGCTGGATAAACGAGGCATCGTGTTAACGTTTCATCTTGTTAATGTGAAAATGCAGCATGTAGAACTTGCATATAAGTGCAGGATGTCTGGTATTCATTTACATGTTCAAACTTTTCACAAGAAGAAATTACAGAGTGTAACATGATGGAGCCAAAGCATATTTAGGATTCTCAGAATGGTTCCCTGCCATATGCCCTGTATTTGTACATAATTCCACAATGTTCTAGGTCGCTCTCTCAAACATATTCTGTTTTGTCACATGCCAAAAAGACCTTTCTCCATCCCCCCAGAACCACCCCCCCAACCCCCGACTCATCCCTCTTTTTCTCTGGTTTAACACGTTCGCATGTGGTGGCTGGCTGCCTTGGCTCCCTGTCTTCCCTTTAAAATGCCATGCCAACTTCAGAGGACCCAGGTGTATGGGTGCGTTATCAATTCCACTAACAAGCGTCCTTACTGGGATCACAGGACGCGTTGTGGCTCACTTTTAAGTCCCCGTCTGTAGCCAAGGCTGACCTGAATTGGAGACACGCGGCCCCCTGGTGATAGTAGCCAACCTCTGATGGGCAGTCCCTCTCCCAGACTTGGCCAGCGTTCTGCTTCCAAAGGAAGGAGGGGGGAGAAGGAAACTCTTTGAAATGCTGAGGTTCCATGAAGAACTGAGAAGCGGGACAAAGTCAACGGCTTCTAATATATGAAAAGAAAAAAAAAAAAAAATCAAGATGTGAAGGAAGGGCCAAAAAAAAAGGTTTTAAAACACACAGACAAAGATCACAAATTTATTGTGAACAAAGACACCCTGACATTAAAATCCAAACTTTTCATTTTTATCTGCAGGTGCAGTTTAATGAAATGGAAAACCTTTTTTCCATTTTTTTAAGCTCTGCTGACAAACACACACATACAAAAACAGACACAAACACGCGCACACACACACACATACTGCTCAACAATCCTTCTGAAGGATGAATTTGGTCTTCTGTCTTCTTTTAAATAATCTGTCACAAATTTAAGAAGCAAAGCGATCTTGGCATATTTCTCAGATTAAGATTTATTTTTATTATTAATAAGAAATAATAATACTTTTTCATGGACTATAAAAAAACGTCAAGAACTGGAAAGAATTTATTATGTTGTATTATTATTTGACATAGATCTATTTACTGAGGGACTCAAAAACATACAAAGGCGACAACAGATATTAATGCTGTCCAAAGATCACAACCACATTTTCAGAGGGAAAGTTTATGGAAAAAAGAAATGTTCAAAGTATTGAAGCTAATGACTACAGCCTAATCTTTAGAGTGTGATCAGGCATAGCTCTGGCTCGGTTGCATAATAGTTCATTTTGGGTTTACTGGTGTTGTATTCTTCCTTTGAGTCCCGGAACCCCAGCAGCTCACCAGGACCTGGCACTTCTGGGGAAGTAGTCGTCACGAGGTGCAGATCACCTAATCAAAGCCAATCTTTGGGAATACACTAAACCAGTTACTTTGCTTAAATTGTGCTTAAATGGTGCTAAAGTTTAATTATCACAGGTTCTTCGTGTTTCCAATGAGACAAACTCTGGTTCCAGCCCTGAAAACCCAGCGCTAACCCAGCTCCAGTTCGCTGTTGGACCAAAGGAAAGAATCACTTTCATCAGAAAGTCCTCATGAGAACATCAGCCAAATGTTTAAAAGTCTGAAGTTTAGTTTCCCTTTTTCATTCACCTTCTATACTGCTTATTCCATAGTGGGTCACAGGGGGGCTGGTGCCTATCTCCAGCAGTCTATGGGCAAGAAGCAGGTAGACCAATTATCCATTGCAGGGCAACACAGAGACATACAGGACGAACAACCATGCACACACTCATTCACACCTAAGGGCAATTTAGAGAGACCAGTTTACCTAACAGTCATGTTTTGGGAGGAAGCCAGAGTACCCAGTGAGAACCCACGCATGCACGGGGAGAACATGCAAACTCCATGCAGAAAGACCCCTGGGCTGGAGTTGAACCCAGGACCTTCTTGCTGCAAAGCAACAGTGCTACTTACTGAACCACCATGCAGTTTCCTTTTTTGATTATTCAAATTAAAAGTAAAAATGGGAAAATCTCAAGAAAAATAAAATAAAAAAAAAAAGACAATCTGATCTCTTATCTTCACACAGTGTGTTTTGAAATCACCAATTACTAAGTTTAAGTAGCTTAATGTTCCACTTGTGTACACAGCTGATTATTTTTCTCTGAATCCATAAACATTATTTCTGAACTAGTTCATTAACACTGTCGGTCTTTCTATATATCCAGGTGGTGTTAATGAATCTTTGTCTAAAGGCTGTGTTTAACTCCTGTTTTCCAGCTACTGGTGTGGCTGAGGGGTCTTCTGATTCTGGAATTGTGAAGTGTTCACAAGCACCACTGTTTTTTAAACAACCTTAACAAATGAAGGTGGTGACATTAAACCATTTCTTTGTATAGATACTGGGATAAATTTTAATATGTCTGCATGCGCTATGATTCTTCACAAAAACACATAATTAAACAGATCAAACGGTAACTGGATCAGACATTTAAAATGACATGGCTCTCTATTATAATGAATATATATATGCTTTCAAACCAAAACTTTATTCAAAATAACTTCTCGAGGGTATAAAGAAATACTTTGAGAATTCCCAGACCCAGTTGATCTCAGATAGGTGGTTATAATCAGACCTATGGTCTAATTAGGAAATACCCGAATGAAAGCAGTTCTTGTACTCTAAATGTCGAACCTGTGTGTTCATGTGGACAACAGTTTTTTCAGCACGCTGCCAAATACACAACAGCAGAAGTCCATGTTTGATGGAAAGAAAATGAATTAATGTGTTAGAAATGCCTCTCTCTCAGCTTCTGTTGCTGCTTGTATTGGTGGTGATGATGGCAGCTGAAGGCCATTATGTCCAGGTGGCCTAGAGGATGCAAGGGCTTGCTGAGAGCTATACACTCTATACACAGACACACACACATACGCACACACACACACGTCCACGCTCAGAAAGCTTCACAGCTGCTAAGGCCCGATGCATGTCAATTAGGACGGGAGAGGATATACAGGGACACATGGACATTCATGCAGCACATGTATAATGCATTACAGGTTGGATGGACTGTACTGAGGCGTAGCAGAAGACTGGGACTTCCAGAAGTGGTGTATTAAAAATATATATATTTTAGAATTGTTTCAATCACCTGAGGTTTGAATTAGCAGGATGTGACGTGAACTGGCATGGGATTAGTTTGTCTATGTGCATGCTGTTGTTATTATTTTTGCATTTGTTTTGTTAATTTGGGTTGAAAAAACGAACCTGTCTATATGTTTTCATATTGTTTCTGTAGCAACAGCTTGTACGTGGTGATGTGTCACTGAGCAAGAACTAAAGGAGGAGGCATAGAGCATACACTCAAAGGATGATGTTGTGTTTGACCTGTTTGAGGTTGAGGCCCTGGTTAGAGGAAGGGCTGTGACATCATTCTTAAACTAGTACGTATTTGTTACCTTCCAGGAAAGTCTAATAAATGAAAACACTTCACCTGATATGGGCATATACATTCTGTTCGGAAAAATACGAAATACGGTATTTGTGAAAAATCGAATCATAAAAAAGAATAAGTAAAGAAACAAACAACTACTATGCTATCTTTTGGGCCGCAGGGTAGTGACCTCATTGACCCTTTTTAAATTCTGTCCCAAACAAAATAAAAGAAAGGGTTTTTATTTTTGTTAGACGTTTCCATCATGAAAGATAATTTACCAATGAATACATTCTTAAAATAAACATCAAACCAGAATCATCATGTGTAACACTGAGACATTGTAAAAAATCTTCCAATAAATCAGTTGTTTATGTCTGCATATTGAATTAATCTAGCCGTATTTTCGCCAAATGCAATGCAAAAAAAATCCCCCCATAAAAAATCTTTTTAAGGTCAAAACAAGTCAGAAGCTAGCTGCAGGAGCTAGGACATTATGCTGATTACTCTTATGAAAATTGCATGTAGTGGGGTGAAGGGTCACCAGAGCTTGATTCCATTTTCATGTTTTGTTTCACGCCAGCCAAGCTGTGGGTGTCGGTGTGTGAGGCACTGCTTGCTATTGGCTCTGACAGCACACAGTGTAATTGGCTCACTAAGGTGTTTCAGTAATCGCCTGAGTGACACCCTCCCCAGTAAATTTTGACATTGGAGGTGGATGAGGATACAGTGGGTTGCGAGTGCCAAAGGAGCTAACCTTGTAGAAAATCCAAATTAAAATCAGGGAAATATAGAGGAGATCACCTTTATTGTATTTGCATCTAGTATGAAAAGCTACGATCAGAATAGACTAAACGTCTTTCTTGAGATTTTAACCTTTTTAACCCATTAAACGGCAAATTGCTTTTTGTCATTAACTCACAATTATTGGACGTATAAACATAGCAATAAATAATAATCATCCTTTTCATTTTTTTTGAAAGTAGATATGTAATTTTAAAAACACTTATTTAAACAACAGCTTTTGCAGCTACTCTTAAAAGCAGGAAAAAAGTGCCACATAAGGAAGATGACACTCTGTCATTTGGACTATTTTTTGCAAATTGGACACTGGTGCAGTCCTCTGAACACTGTTTTGAAAGCAACATTTCTGCTACACCTTGACAGATAACAAAGATAGATTACCTGGTGAAAATTAAAGTTTGTACAATTACTACATGGCTCACTAATGCAAAGTATTCTAGAGACACACTCGTGGGGAAGTATCTGCTGATGGATGCCTGTGCACATCAGAGTAGCAATGCTGGTCAGAACTGAAGCAGCTTTTAGAAAGTCTGACCTAAGCTCTTTTAAATTCCTTCATAGGTAGCTGGTTTGTAGGGTTTCCAAGCTACTGCTCTTGTCTTGACTTCCTCACTGGATAAATCAACATTTAAATCTTCACCTTATGAACTCATGAACTCCCCTTATGAATTTGAGCCACAGAATTTGCCATCACCACTTTAATCTGGAGTGGACATTTTATTGTTATTTATTAATTCCCGAGTTCAGCTTTCCAACAACACTTTCGCTCTTTGGCAACTTTTTGGTGCGCTCTTTTTGACTCCCCTGTGTTCATCTTATGCTTTCATGCTTTACATATTTCTTAAATTAAAAATTCATTATAATGAGGTACCAGCCTGAACACAACTGAAAAGGAAACGTCTTAAAATTATGATATTTGTCCTTGATCTTGACTTACTGAGCTTTTTTTAGCTTCATGTTTTTACTGGCATCACCAACTTTTCTCACTTCTTTCTTTGCAGTTTTCACTTAGAATGTTTGACCAAACTCCTTCACTAATCTTCTCAGAGTTTTCCGCCTCCTCCACCTCCTTCTCCTGTCTTTTGCTTTTGGCGTCGCTCATGGAGAAGAGGAGCAACCAGCCCTGTTTTCTTCCTCAGGACTGTCCTCCTCATGCTGAACACAGATGGTTATTATGGAGCTGCACATAAATTGATTATGTTGGAAATTAACTGTTGCTGTCAAAGGCAGCCGCCAACCTGTCCCAGTGTGTCCCTGTGCCCGCTGATGCATAGGATCCAGCTGATGGACCAGATGTTTGCACAGTGCGCCACTCTTTTTAAGGTCAGCACAAAAGTGCTACGGGGGCTCTCTGATCTCTGTGTCTTTGTACTTTCCAACGGTGTCCTCCTGACACTTTGATAATAAAATGGATGTCTTTGAACATGGATTGGATAATGGTGCTGTGATGCAATTGATTTCAGAATAAATGTGTATTACTGATGTAAAAGAGAATTTCTTCTGGAAGAATGCTCTTTGTTTTGCAGGTTTGGGTGAATTCCTCCAAGAATTTAATCTTTTACAGAGGTTGGACAGGGGCCTCACAATTGAGCCAAAAGAGCTTGTAGTTTCCTCAACAGGACCAGCATACAAGGAGTCTCCAAACATTATCTCTGACTTGTCTTCCAGCAGACCATTTTAGATTGGTGTTGCTAACTGTGATGGGTAATTCCAGGCTGCGGCCTCGGGGGACAGCAAACATAATGCCAAACTCAGCAGAAAGTCAGGTCCTACGAGTGTTCCTACATCGTTTTCCAGGTCTGACCTTGATTCCAGGCCCACTCCTGCATGTTTCCGTATGCATGGCAGCATACGCCTGGCTGCCAAAATCTGAGCCAAACGGGGAAGAGAAGCCCCCTGTGATTCACACACACCAGCCAACAGACACATGAGTAAACATACACAAACATGGGCCAAGTCCCATCACGAAGGTTAACGTGCGCCACAAAGAGAAGCTCAACACAGTTTAATAATCATATAAAAATCAGAGAAAAAATATAAAACATTTGATTTAAATATTTCTCTTTTTTCTCTTACATGTAATCAGTCCATTGCAAGCAGCAGATTTAAACCTGCTTAGACTCGTTCCATCAGTCGACCCCAAATAATCAATGTAGTGCAGATGGACCATAAATCAGCTGGTAAGCGAACTCTGATGTTTTTTAGCTTGATTAGCCCTAATCGCTGACTGGCAGGTGGGTAACTCAACTTTATTTTCTATGTCATTTCAAGAAATATCTCTGGTTCATAGAGCAAGGCTTTCAGTAGACAACAGGAAGGCACATATTATAAAAGATTTGCAATCAGTCTGTTATTAAACATTCTGTATTTGGGAAATGTTGGCGTCTACCTTGGCGTCTAGGTAAGGGTCTACGTGTCAAAGGAAACTCACCCAGAGATTGCTGTTTTATTAATGCTAGCCATGCAAACTGCACTAATATAATATACTAAGTACAGTTGGAAAAAGTCAATTCAGAATTTCTTTTGTCTTTGTTTCAAAATAATGGCAAAACCCTGTTTTACAGTGACTTCTCACACTGTCACTGCTTGTAACTTTTAGTCTGCTCCGGCCATAAATAATTAATGACCATGCACAGTAGGAAGACTATAAAGATGTGTTTTGTATTATATTTTTATATCTGTGTATATGATAATTCTTTAAAAAAAAGCAAATTATTGGAAATCAGACTCAAAATTCTTGTTTGTGCATCACTTCCATAAAGTGAAGAGACATTTTCATTGTATTTTAATGGTTATGAAAATGAGAATGTATAATTTTTAGATTATTTATATCTATGAAGGGGCCATCCTTACAGATATCTGAGCTTCGAGTGTGGGTTTGTTTTGGACTGCTACAATGTCCTTTTAAATTATTTGAGTGATTTTTAATTTGGCTTGTAAACTATTGTCCCAGTTTCCAGCTAAAGTCCTTTATTCACCTCACAAGTGAGATGCTGATTGTCACAGAAAAGCATGATTTAATACGGATTTAGACAGACCTTTGAGTCAGTCTGGACCCAGTCTAGGGTACTATCTCACAGAAGGTGGTAAACTGTGAATTTGATCCAAAAAAGCTTTCTAACAGTCAGAGTGCTCTACGCTGATATTTTCAATGAAAGAGAAGCCTGCACGGTGCAGTAACACCAGTCATCAAGCATAATGTTTCCAGCAGAGTTCTTAATGTATGAAGCAGGAGAGAAACTCTCTGTAAGGTTTGTAAACACACGACTAATTGGAAACACAAAAAAACATCATGAAGCAAATTATCTATGAGTCATAACAAAGCAAAAATGAACCAAGCTAACATTAGCCTCCCCAAACAAATATTGTTTGCAAAATGAGATGCTTGTTTACAAGAAGTCCTTAGAAATACCAAATATAGTACGGCACATTTTAGGCCCTGTTTGTACGACAAAAATCCATTGAAAATGAAATTGTTTCTTCTGTTTCTGTTAACGCATCTACACGATGGCTTTTTAATTCCAATCTCAGTTCACACAGCACCAGTAAAAACATAAAATCAGTTTAATTCCCATGCCATGCCACTACTAGGCAGAATGTTCTTTGAAACTCAACATGTGCAAAGTCCTGTTAAAAAAAATGGATGAGAAAATGAGCATTAGTTGGAGAACCATCGTTAGATTGAATAGTCAGCAGCACAAGTAAGTCCTCAGCAACCCGCCGTTGTTGCTGCTGATATCTTTCTTCTGTGAGTTTTAAACTGGTCAGCAGCCGTTATGTTGTGCGCATGCTCATTTATTTCAGTCATACTGTGCATGTACCGGGGCTTCCCCATAAAGGAAGATTCCGTTTTTCCTGTCTACATGAAAACGATGATCATTACATTTCCAAAACGTTACTTTCTGAAACCCATTTTAAAATCGTGCCGTTTTCAGAGAAAACAAGCGCCGTTGTCATATAAACAAACGGTATAAAAAAACTACAAAACTTTTCCATTTTCACCAACAAACGTTGTCATGTCAACAGAGCCTTTGCAGAATTCTGAAACCCATTTGGACTAGCAAAGACTGTCCAGAAATTCCTGTAGAACAAAACATTAATTACTATCAAAAAATGTTTTGCTTCTTCTGTTTAGATCTGACTCATTTCAACTTATCATACAGATTTTGATGAACAGAAATGGGAATGGAATGGAGGAATTCCTGCTCGTCCATTCCTAACTCAACATTATGCCTCACTAAAGTTTTCATTGCAATCTGCAAAAAAGAAAAAAACATTAATAGTGATTAATTTAGGTTGTTTTGCAATAATCAAACTTTTATCAAGCTTTAGAATGGATCATTTAATCCACAGCCCAGCAATGATTCTAAACTTTTATTCATGAATTGTGCAACTTTACAACAGCATTTGATGTGTTGCTACCTATACAGTATAGAGCATCGTTATATTTTCTCTTTGAATCTGCATAATTGATAACATTAGAGAAGAAGCCATTTTAAAAACTCTTTTAGTCATGTGCTTTCAGCAGCTCGTTGGTCAGTGAGTTCGCTGAATCCTCGCTCAGGCCAGAGAGGCATAGTGACATGAATATGAATGTCAGCAGGTGATAAACAGAGTGGATTTCTAGGACGTGTGAGTGTTTGCGACACGTACCCCTCACACCCCAGATGTAGGCGAGCTGGGGAGGCTGCCACTCAGTTTGACGGCATCTGAGCAGCTAGCAGCAGTAATTGGCTAAAGCATCCTGACTGTATAAGAAATGAGTTGCACAGGAAAATGAATACAGAAAAGAAAGATATATACAGCACAAAAAACAGGGTGTTTTTGTTATGCTTTTTGTTTAAATATAAATGTGAATAAATATCTGTAAACTTCCCTAACTGAAAGTACCTTATTTATGTGGTTTATCTTTTTTTACAATGTAGAGAAGATGTAGTGCAAGATTGCTTCATTAAGGAATAACTGCATCTTTAATGGAGGTTTAGAACTGTTTGATGAAGAAATCAATACACTTTGTTATTTGAAACAGATGCCTGATGATTACTTACCTTTCTACCCTTTCTGTATTAAAAAGGTAAAAAAAATCAATTTCTTCCAGTGTATATCAGGCTGAAAAACAAGGCTGATAGGAGTTCAGAGGTAGCCAATACCGGGGCTCATAAAAGTATTACTCCATTGAACTTTTAAGCATTTTGTCACAATACAATTAGGATTTCAGGTGGTTTCATAAAATTGTACTTTATTTGTAGTAAACATGACATATTCATTATGTGTAACATTATTTCTTCCAAATAACAAACCTTTATATGCTGCCATCATTATTTTGGGTGTGTTTACTGAAGAAGGATGCACAGAAAAGTTAACAAATATTTATTATTCCTATGACCTGATATTATTTTATGCTTATTTTACTCTTGCATGAGAAGTTACTTGAAGCTTCAAGTTTCATGTAATACTTTTTGGAAAGCTCCACGGTGGCGCAGTTGGTAGCACAGTTCTCTTGCAGCAAGAAGGTCTTGGGTTCAATTCCTGGCCGGGGGTCTTACTGCATGGAGTTTGCATGTTCTCCCCATGCATACGCACCACTTTTGAATTGTTTCCTGCTGTAAATGGCATCACAATCCAAAATTGTCAATGAAATATTTTACAGTATGGATAAACAATAAGGATGTTATTTCATCTATCATTATGTGCTTCCCAAACTTTAAACAATGCAGGTATTCTATATTCATAAGTGCATCAAGATGAGCTACCTTTGATTTTATAAAGTTAGAATATTCTAATAAAATATTTTAGTGCATAGGATGTATTACCCCAGTGTTTCAGAGAAGTAGAAAATTATGACAACATGGTGTATGCTAATGATTGATATAATAAATGCAGGGAATTTTGGTAGGGTGATTAGGTAATGTGTGCTTCCCAGGTGTTTTCTAAAGGCAAGATATTCAGATGATATTGCCAGCTCAATCCAATGAAGTGTTTCATAATATCCATGCTATTATTTGATTTAAATGGTTTTATATTGTATATTGGACATAATGGAAGTAGTTTTTGATAGTGGAGAACCGGCTGATAAATAGAGCTGTTGGGACAATCTGTAGCAAGGAAACTCAATGAGGTAATACACATCATTAGAGCACCGGGACAGAAGAACTGCTTTTGTTAGCATGCAGAGGCAACTAACCAATCAAAGCAATAGTGTGCTGTGTTAAAAACTAGCGATTTTTTGATCTAATTAACCTAAGACAAAAAACGGTCAAGACACATTCAGCTTCAAACTCATAAAACATCAGATTAGAATGAGATTAACACAAAATCACTCTCTTTGTTTCCCCACTAAGTTTTAAGTAGGTCAGTGCTCTGTATAGAGCTGCACTTGCAGCTGATACTTTCTGCTCGGTTACTTAGGAGACCTCTGATGGAGACTTTGTCGCCTGACTTTTAAATACATTGAAGTTTATGGCTGCAATGGGACAAAATGAAAAAATGTTCAAAGGGTATGACTACAGTAGTTTTGCAAGGAACTGTAGGTCAAATAAATGTTTCTGAACTAAATTTTGTGTGAAAGACAAATTAGCATGCTCCTTGTTTGCATTTGCGTTTTCATGTTTGTGTGTTTGAGGAGTTAGGAGATATTTTCCAATGACCGCTCTGTCAGTTTCTCATTGTTCTGGGAAGCTGTTTTCCACTTTGCACAATTAACAACATTATCTGTACCCAGACATTCAGCCAGCCAAGCCCTGGGCCATTGTGTTCCTGTCAAGGGTGAGTGCTCTTGGTGCTGTGTGTCACGTTTGCCCCCCTCGCAGAAGGGACAGGCTTGGCTAAGTCCAGGTGGAACGTGTTGGCATTTAGGCACCATCCGCTGCAGGAGGGAAGGGGTAAATAGGAGACGGAGTTGGGGGGAATTGGCCTACACAGCAGGAGAGAGGCAGAGAGCAGGTTCATTTGCCCTGCCAGAGCCCCAGTTCAGGGGTGAGGAGGGTTGTAGAAGTAAGAAGGGAGGGGTTGGGAGGTCCCTCAGGGGCCACCTTCATGTGCCCTGCGCATCAGGCTCCATCTGGTCACTGCTGAGAGGACAGCATCTGTGACAAGTTTGCTTTTAGAAGTCGCCTCACAGTTTTGAGTTCACTGTGCTCAACTCTAAACCGTTTTTGAACTTTAATGTGTTGTGATGTTCTTCAAAATGTCAAGCATGGAACAGATGTTGGCACCCTGTTTTTAGAGGTGTGGATACACCAATAACTTAAACTGAAGACACTTTACAGCAAACATATTCAGGTTATTAGAAATGATGTGAACCTTAACATGGACATCAGCTGCATTAGTAATAATCAAAAGAAAAAACAAATATTAGTGGACTTAAAAATATTGAGCAGAGATGGGTCCGATCCACAATTAGCATTGGAACCAATACTGATGTCATTCTTCCGTTTAAATAAACAGGTGGAGCTTGTTACAGAAGCCTCAAGTCAGTGGACTGTCTGCTGCCCTTTGGGGGCCCTTTGCTGCTCAGCATCCCATTCTTTTGAAATATTTAGTATTGAAAAGCAGAAAATAAAAGATAAATATTTGCTTTGTGTATATATTTACAGCGTTAACAATTATGTTGAGTTGTTACAGAACTTCAAGGCGAAAACTCTGGAGCTCTACTGAGGAGCACTACGGAGCTTCAGCAGAAAACTGGAACTGGATTACAAAAGTTGCTTTACTTTCAATCTGACATGGAGCACAAAGAATTAGGAAATGTATGCAGCCCATTGGAAGACTTCGACACAAGGTGGAAATATTTACAATCTACAAATTACCCAGAGAGGCTGCAGGTGTGGTTAGCCATGTTAAAAGTGGTGTGTTGACTCCTAATGAAAGTTGTTAAAACAGCTTTAAAAATGTCACCATCATATGTCTGTTACTGTTTATCTAAAATAGGAAACTGCTATTTGCCTGAGCTGTTTGGTTCTCATGATTACACAGTTATAGCACAGCTCATTAATAATTAACTGTTCACAACAGGAGAGCTTTTTATCGAGAGATATCGTCATTTGATGTTGATGCTACTTATCAGACCAATTTACCGACATTTACATTCCAATAAAGCTAAAGAAATGACAGCAACAGCCTTTTTAAAGCTACTGTTATGATCTGAAGTACATTTTGTACCTCACTGCCTTACTTAGTGTCAACAATCTATGTAGAGATTTAGCAGCTCAACATCTTAATAACAATCTGTGCATAAAAGGATTTTTCTGAGGTTTATCATGTAATTGTCCATCTTTTAAATACAAATAAGGTATTCGAAGAAAACAGTATAGTTTTGCTTGTTCTTTTTGATATTCGCTTACAACAGCAGGAATAGGTTTTCTGCATGAGATAAATCTGGTATTGGCAGATATTCATGCTAAAATATCAGGACTGGAACCCATAAACCCAAGAAGTAGCATCTCTACTAGTGATTTGCTTTGTCTTTGCATTTTTTAATGTGTTGCTGCTGGTTTACGGGATTTGCATACATTCTTGAGCCTGATTAGGTTTGTGAAACAAAAATTGTGGTTTGTTTTATAGTTGTTTCCATAAATGAGAACAAATACTAACATTAAAGAAAAACACTGTTCCATCTCACTTGGATTTGCCAGCTTATTAGACTTGGCAGCCAATAATAAATCAACATGCATAGACCCATATGAAGAGTCTTAGGTTACTTTGTGTGTTATTTGATTAGATTATGTGGTCTGCTGTGAAGTAAATGTCGTATTAACATACCATTGACAGACCTTCTGAACTGATGCCCTCCATCTCTGTTTCACCTTCTTCCCAGCTTCCTCCCTGCTTCTCTCAGTGGCGACCCTCTGGCCTCTCCTCTGATGAACTGAATTCATTGCCCTGGATCTGGGGGCCATTCTCGTCCTCTGCTGCTCTTTACCCCTCTATGCTGCATAATTGACTCAGCTGCAGCCTTTGTGATATAATAGCTAGTTTACCTGGCAGGATGACATTTCACAGACTCTGAGCCACCATAAGGCTAATTGTTCTAGAGCGAGAGGCAGAGAGTGGTGTGTGCATGTGCAGCTGATGATAAGGAGAGAATGGTCGCTCCATTTAGGCTGCATAGGCCAAGGGAGGGTTAGAAGTGACATTTATCTCACTAAGCCTCAGACCCAGCCTAGCGTATGCTGTCTCTTTTCCTTCTCTTCTTTTATTAGCTTAAATAAACTTGTAGTTTTCCAACTTTTTTCTAACTGTTGAATACTGGTTAAGTAAAGTGGTCCACTTGCACCAGATAGGGACTGGCCTTCATCAAGTCAGAGGATCTCTTTCATCAGGTTTTAGCAAGGAGAGAAGGCATAAATATACGGTGCATGGCTGTATTTGGAGAGGAAAGGCAGGTGGTTTGTGGTCATGTAATCTGAAGTGTTGTTTCTGGTTGCTCAGTGCCGTTTGCCTCGTCCATCTGTCATTTTAAAAATGAATGTATGGCTGGAACCATTTGTTCAAGCAAATGTCACCTGCTAAATAAGGAACTGCTGCTTTAGCAAACATCACAGCACAGATCACAGCAACGATAAAACAAAAGCATTCATGTCTGTTTTCAGTTTAAATGTCTAGCAGAGATGTTAGGAGGATAAACATGCTCAAAACGTCTCTTTGATTGAGTTCCACATATTTATACATAAAAAATTACTTCTTACCAATGGTTTTAATGAAATTATGGTGAATAATTTATTGCATATCCAAAGCATTTGAGTGATATTTATCCAGTAAAGCTTGAATGGTGGATAATTAATAGTTAATTATTTTTATTTCATTTTGGATGTTCTTTGCTCCTAAGATGGTGAAAAAATCAGTTTAAAGAGCGAAAATTACATTTTGCACCCACAAAAACATAAAACTCTGAAAAGCATAAAACCTTGTTTTCCAAAAACATTAAATATTGTAGAATCAAGAAACCTGTTGACTATTAAAAAAAATGAAACGAAAAGAATTATTGTTGGTTTTCCAATGCAGGTACGTTATTTTAAAAACGCTTTTCAGATCACATGTCAACAAAGGGTGTTTTTTACCCCTGTCAAAAACACAATTTCTGCTTGATGACACGTTGTTTAGGAGAATGGCTGCCTGTTGCTGTAAACAGAGAAAGGGATTGTTTTGACAGAAAATAATTTCTTTCAGGTATATGTTGAAAGGACCAGATAGCTTACTGGCAACACAGAGAAAGGAGTGAGCACTCTTACTTTCCCCAAAGATATACTATTCAGAAAAAGTTGGTGTTTCAGCAGATTTCTCTTCATCCATCAAAACCAGCTTGTCCTTTCGAAATGCTTTTTAGCCTAGGATGGAACAACAGGAATGTTGGCTTCAAGGGAAAGAACTATCCATGGCTGGAGGACAAGAATTCACCACAGTTCAGTATATGGTTACAACAGCTAATAGCAGAGTCAGCAGTCAGACCATCGAGGCTAGTGCAGGTGTTTTTTTGTAAACATGTAATTTCTCAGATAAAACATTTTCTTTTCTTTTTTTCACTTTTTATATGTCCTTAATACAAAACATCTGTTGACATCCACAAATTCATCTCTTCAAATGTACCCCCTGCATGCTTACTGATGATAAGTAGCAGCAGAGAGGAGTTTGTCTGAGCAAAAGTAACTAGAGATTGTTTATTATTGTGTTGACCTGCCTTCCGTCAACCCCTTGGGTAGCATCAGCTTGTGGGGACTTTTAAGGGCTAAACGATATGTTGTAACCAATAACAGTAGAAAGACTTTCTGGATTTTTGATTGGTGTCACGGGCAGTGTCCTCAGAATAATGCCCTGACAGCTGCATTACTGTGGTGAGGTTAAACCCTTCATGAGTAAAACAGACTGATTATGTGGAGAAAGGTGAGACTCGCAGCTGCTTCTATTCCCTGCTGCTAAGTTTTACACAACAACTATGTAAGGTATTTTGGTGGCACAGCTATTCAGAGAAATAGCAGCACTAATGACTCTGCACATTGAAGTAAGAATGCTGGTCAGAACTAGAGTAGAAACTTGAACAATTGGAATTAGCCAGAAATATAGTTCTTTGAATGGTCAAAATCTGCCATTTTTAACTGTGGTAATAAACAGTCAGGCTTGGGTTTACCACAGCATGCTTTTGGGTAGGGTGCCAGCTTGTTAGGTCTCCAAGCTATAGTTCTCAGACAACAAGTTTGGGTTCCAATAGTAACGTCACCACTCTTTGGCATCTTTCAGCTGCAGGTTCGGCTGCCTTGTTCTTTAGTTCTGTCTTTTACACTTTTTTTTTCTTTTACATTTTTCTCAACTTCAGACATGAATATGTATACAACTATCATGAGCTACAAGCCCAAACACCTCTCAAACAGGAGATGTTATAAGAAAAAAAAGATGCATTTGCACTTTTGAAAGGTTAAACCAACATCCATCAGTCACACAAACCTTTATCATTGCTGCCTGAAGTTTGCGGGTAGGATTTTGGAAAGGACTAAATTGTTTTGTTCTCTCTACATTAAACACAAGAGCAGCTGAATGTTATTGTTTCAGTTGAGTTTGGACTGACAGTGGTTGACAAGTGTTTGATCAATGTTTCAATTGCAAGTAGTCGATGTTCTATTCTTGTTTTCTCTTGTACGCTTCATCCTGGTTCATAGCAAAGAGTTCATCTCACACCCACAGAGCTGACATATAGGCGCTTAACTCTGACAATCATCCCACTGAATCCCATTTTTTATGCAGACTGACAACATGCTCAAAGAGCAGAAACCTGTCGCTGACTGGCTTTGTATCGATTCTGTCTGACACTGACACAGCCCTGTC
The DNA here is from genome assembly GCA_036173005.1 of Crenichthys baileyi. NCBI lineage: Eukaryota > Metazoa > Chordata > Actinopteri > Cyprinodontiformes > Goodeidae > Crenichthys > Crenichthys baileyi. The sequence goes on along the minus strand of JAHHUM010002154.1, from coordinate 119,993 downwards.
TACAGTTTCAACAGAGAGGCTGAATAAGATGGAGGGACAAATATATAGAGATGGAAGAGCTCCCAGAGGGAGAGCAGCTGCTCAGGAGTGCAAGAAGATACATTTCATAATAACCACATATTGTTATTGATTCCAGGTTCGAATGGGAGACATTGATTTGATTGAACAATCATTACACTGTTGCTCTCAGCATCCTTAATATGATCAGACTAAAAGCATGGCTAATGTCATTGAGCTTCGGATTTGATAGAAAGACTGCCTAAAGCCATCGGCCCATTTTTAGCTTTATTTTATATTAGAAAAAGTCAATTAACTGATTACTGACTGTAATTAATAATGTACTCACAAATGTAAAAAATACATTTTGCTGTCAGGAGGTAGATTTTAAATAGGTAGAAACTGTTAATTTTAATATTGCACTATATATATATATTATATAAATATATATATATATAATATATATATATATATATATATATATATATATATTATATATATGGCTGTTTTTAGAATCAGCATGAGTGGCCATCTGCCATGAATAGCTTGCGGTTGGGAATACAGAACATAGAGAAACACAGTAGTACTTGGCCAGGTGTACTTTCTATACAAAAGAAAATGAAGGGGAGTTTACCAAAATAATAGGAGCAACACTTCTTTCAGTGCCTTGGATCAGGAAAGAAACATTAACTCAACACACACGATGATGCCATGGCAGCGGAAGCAAAGTAGGTTCTGTTCTGTAATTACATATTTCCCTGATATTGTACAGATATCAAGAAAATATGTGATTGTGATAATGTTGCGGAAAACTAATACTGTCCATTTTGAACTTTCATCAACTGACTATTTCTGTTTATATCCAGTCTTAACACTAAGCTAATCATACTTTTTGCTCACAATTTCTCACTTGCTGCACGCATGTCGTCCATCTTTTTATCGTGTTAAGAAAGCAGATCACTGTTCTTTGTCGAGATATCAACCTGGTCACGAAAGGTTTCTATTAGAAAAGCCCAATTCTGTTACTGTGAAAGTGCACCATATACAAATAATTAACTATCCATTGCAGCAACAAAAACTACGCGAAGTAAAATGTAACCTGAGATGCAAAGAGAAATAAAATATTTAAATCATGCACACTGGCAGGTTTAGAGGAGACAGGTTCCCCTGCCTCTGTGTTGAACAGACTGGGATGTCATTGGAGCGTCACTAGGTTTCTTCTCCTCTGTTCCTGTCAAAAAACCCACAGGCCCACCCATCCAAGATGGCTTCTCTTCTTCCCACTTAGAGAAATAGATGGAGTGTTTAAGTGTTTTTGTCGAGTCAAATGGCACCAGGCAGATGACTGCATGTCATTACCATAATTTATCCTGATGCAGGCTGTCAGGGTGTGTGATTAGCAGGTCTGCTTTCTGCCCTGTGGAGCTTCAAGCAGCTTATAGACAGGTGTAGCAATCCACAGTCGCACCAAGATGCTCTGCGAGGTTCAGGTTGTTGTCTTAGTTTGACAAAGTTTTGTTTGTCGCCTGCCACAGCTTGTCAGCAGTAAAGTTAGTTTCATTTTCTCCTGTCTACTGACAGCTGAGGGGTGCTGAGTGGCACTCGTTCTTCACTGTGTCTGTCTGTCCATCCCCACCTGTCTCTCTCTGCCAAAGCTTTCAGGAGCTTCCCGCACAAATCTGTCAGGCAGATGGGGGGCTGGTTTTTTACATGTCACTTGAGGGACGCCCAGGCAACACAATCTGCGGCCCACAATGCAGTGTGTTTGAACCCTGTGAAATCCAAACAGAGAATCGATGCAGAGACATGCACAGAGCAGATTCTCTGAAGAATGCCTCCATCTCTGCCTGTCTGTGCCTACCTTCTGCTGGGCTCCTTTAGAAGAACTCTGCATCTTTTATTTATCCCTTGAAATAAGGCTGGACTCTGACAAGAGCATAGGCTCCACACATACACACATATACACGCACAAATGGGCCTCCTTCTGTTACTGAAAAAGTCTGCAATTATGGAGAGAGAGGGGAGGGACAGTTGGGATTTGCATATGTCGTTGAGAGAAGAAACTACATCTCCCACAAGGCCCGGCGGTGGAAATGAACCAGCTGTCCATGGTTTGTAGATCAGATCCCATCCTCTTGATTACGAAATCACGGAATAATAAGGACCAAAAAGTTGTGGGCCACGCTGTTTGTTCCTCCTTTGTTGTTCCCTAGAACAGAAGTTATTTTGCTTCCGCTGCCTCCGAGCTGTTCGCCATGTGCCAATGTTTGGTGCACTGTGCTCCACTTGTTCTCCTCACACAGAAAAATCAGAAGGCTCCAGCCCTGCCCCTCCAAAGCTGTCATGTGAACTCCCGCCTTTTGTTTAATTTACATTTTGGAGGCACAGCCCATCAACTCCCCCTCTTCCTGCTGCCCCCTGCCAACACCACACCAACTGGCTCTATCCAAAATGCTCAGTTCAAACTAATTAGTGACATTTGGCCATTTGTGAAACTTTTTCCTCTCCAAACTCAGCTCTGTCATGCATGGCATTATAGCTCATCGAGAAATGCACCCATTTTCATTATTGTAATGGATTATAACTTAGCTGAAAATACATTTCTCTTCCTCTCAATGAAAATCTGGATTTAATGAATATGTTATATATTGTCCCTTTCATTCATAGTGGTCACTACAGTTGCCATAAAATTTACTTGTATGTGTGACGACGTTGATGGTATGTTTGCATGTAAGCCACATTATTGGACTCTAGTGTTTCACTAGTGTGAGCCCTGCAATGGACTGGCAACCTGTCCAGGGTGTACCCCGCCTCTCGCCCATAGACTGCTGGAAATAGGCACCAGCCCCCCCGTGACCCACTATGGAATAAGCGGTAGAAAATGACTGACTGACTGACTGACTGTTTCACTTCATTCACTGCTCCCTAATGGGCATCCCATGTAATTTCCCAAGAAAAAAACTTTAACCACTTGCTGCCTGAATTTTACTATAATTATTGAAAGGTTTAGTATTTTCTCTCAAATAGGTTTCAAAGTAAGGAGACGTCAGTAAATTGGGGCAACTCTGGCATAACTGGTAAAACACTCGTCTTGCAATCTTGAGGTTGTGGGTTTGATTACAGCTTCTTCTCTTGCATGTCGATGTGCCCCTGGGCAAGGGATTTAATCCCATGTTGCCTACAGATCTGCATATCGGTGTGTGACTAGGGGAATATGCTCCGATGTTAAAGTGCTTTAGGTTGTCAGCATGACTTGAAATGCACTATATAGATTCAGTCTATTTATCTTAGCACAAACAAATCATATAAACCTGGGTGACCAACAGCTGCACTTTTATTGTGCATTCAGGTACATCTGTACTACAGTTGTCAGCACAGTCGTATCCATCCATCCATCCATGTAAAAAATTATATGTATTTTTAAGGGGTCACCAGTCTCTGGCACTGTTATTTTGGGAGTCACAGGCTGAAAGGTTTATGAAACCCTCAAATTTTGACCCTTTTTATCTAATACGGTTAAGTTTAATAAAAAACAGGCAACCTCTTCAGCAATGTTCTTACATTAATTTATTGGTTTTACTTAGTAGTAATACACGTTTCTCTGATGCATGTTTAATGTTTAAAGGGATGTTTTCCACCTAAGTGGACGTTTGAAAATTATGTTTAAACAAATATTTTTAGAAACACTTTTCATTCCTAACTAAGACTGAAAACAAAGGATAAAATTCCTGGGTTAAGTTATAATTTATGCATGAAAGTTATTATAACCCTTTATTATCCACAAAATACAGTGTGAATGACGAAGTTTAACAACATTAACCTGTATAGTTTACATCTGTGAACATCGGGTTTTAGCAAATGTAAAGGTTAGCTTTTGTCACTGGGGGCATCTATTAAAATGAATAAAAGTAGTTCTCACTACACATCTGTGGGGCTGAAAATAAAAAGAACAACTGAGAAGATTATGTAAAAGACTGATAATACGAAATACACATGTATGAACTGAGCAGAGATGGAGAACTGGTGAAGCTAAAGATAACAGGATGATGCAGATCCAGAGGCAGCAGCTTGGTCAACTCAGTGATATATTTAGTGGGCGTACAAGAAGGTGTCTCACCATCACCAGCTGTTCTTCAGTGGTGCTGAAACAACCACTGTAGATGAATGCATCTGTATGCATGTGTGACTTTACGTTTGTTTTAGTTGCACTATGTATGTGTGGTTTTTAAAACAATGTTACTTTTCAAAAAGGAATCAAGCAGTCCTTAGTAGGGAAATAAAAGCAGTTGGGGCAAAAATTTAGAAAAGTAACTCAGGATTATGTGATTTGTCCACCTGAACAAAGACTACATTTCTATCTTAGTTTTAGAACAAACATGAAATAAATCACATATTTAAAGTAAATGCCAGTAATATAAAGTAGCAAGCAGGAAGAAAGTGGTGCCAATGTTTAAAAAAGTGCACCTCAGTTAATTAGAACATCATTGAAAAGTTAATTTATTTGAGTAATTCAATTCAAAAGGTGAAACTCTATACTCTATAAAACCTATATTATATAGGTTTTATTTCTCATATAGTGATGAATTGTAAGTAATTAATTCAGATAAATCTGGCTTACAGTTCACGAAAACCCAAAATTCCAATTCTTAGAAAATACAATATTTCATCACACCAATAATGTACTGTTAAGAATCTACACTCAGTACTTGCATTAAATACTGCATCAATGCAGTGTGGCATGCAGGACATCAGCCTATTGTCCTGCCGAGGTGTTCAGGAAGCCCAGGTTGATCATCTGCATCGTTGGTTCTGGAGTCTCTCATTTTCTTTCTGACCACAGCCCATAGATTAGAGAGTTTGCTGGTGATACCATGGTGGTTAAAGCAGATATAGGTACTTTTTGCAGTCCAAATCATGCTGCAAAATGAAAGCAGCATCTCCAAAATGCTGGTCAGCAGATGGAAGCATGAAGTTCTCTAAACGTTCCTGGTATGCAGCTTCTCTGACTTTGACCTTGATAAAACAAAGTGGGCCAACACCAGCAGATGACATGGCACCCCAAATCACCACTGACTGTGGAAACATCACACTGGACCTCAAACAATGTGGAATCTGTGCCTCTTCACTCTTCCTCCAGAATCTGGGACCTTGATTTCGGAAAAAAATGCAAATATTGAATTTGATCTTAAAAGAGGACTTTGGACAGCATCAGACGCTGCTGATACTGTCTCTAATTGAGGAGTCTTTAAAAGCAAGACATGTAACACGTGTGTGTGTAACAAATCTTAATGCATATGTTTCTGAATTAATGATATTAACTTCTAAGCGATTTTCGAGTTGCACCTGAAAAATCTTGACATTAGTAGTTTTACCTACTAAGCTAAGTTAGTAGTTATTGTGGTTCTGGTTTTGCATGTGACTGTAATAAGTAGATGTGCTATTATGATTTAAAACTACACCACTGCCTTTATCAGTAGCTCAAATGAGCTTTAAAGTTTTAGGGGCAACAGTGCATCCAAAGCTACTTAGGAACAGTGTTGTGTGGTTAATAATGATGATGCTTTGTACCGGCATAAATTATGGCTATAATACACAACTCCAGTAGGCTTGTTAGGAGGAAGAGTTGTTTATCATTTGGATCTGCAGGGAGTTGCACACATAGCTTCTTGTACAGCAACCCTTTATATCCACATAATACAACTAAAAGCACAAATAAATGGTAAATAATGCTATCATAAATGTAATGCTATCAAACCTCTGTTGCAGGAAACTAACATCCAGGCAACTTCCAGGTTGCCTATGAAGTTTTGAGACCGTTGCCAACTTGTGAATCCAAACATCAGCCCAACTCTCATTACTTGATTACATATTTATTTCTCTAAAATGTGGTAAAAAATACATGTATTTTAAAGACATGTCATGCATCTTCTAGATTAAGAGAAGCATGATCTGACTGTTTTTAGCATCTGTACCATCATTTCATCTTGGTTGGAAAATTTCTGCCAAGTTGATGGAGGAGATGATTAAGAAGCTTTAATAATGTGATAAAAGCCAGTACAGGCTCATAGTGTATGTGTGCAGTTATATCACAAAGTGCCTAATTATGATCCCAACTGACCAGAAATGAGCAACATTTAGAAGTACACATTTTTTTCAAACCTTACCAGCTGTAGAGCATCAGGCATCCCTAAAATTAGATCTCTGAAATTCAGAAAGTTTCTGCCAAACTTTCTTTTTCCATGTGAGGCGAGTGCTTAAAAAGGAGCAGACAGCAGAACATGGTATGGAAGGGAGCGGTGCAGGTGAAGAGAGGTAAAAAGCTGACAACGTTAATGTGGAACCAGAAGAAGAGTGCAACCTGGCAGTCACTCAAATCCTGCACCTGCACCTTTATAAAACAAGCTCTCCAGTGTGCTTCCCTGACTCTCTCTCTCTTTTTTGTTTCCCTTTTTCTCTCCTTCTCTTGCCTTTCCTTGTGCTTTGGCTTGGGGCGTTGTCATTTTCAGCAGCTTTTCTCCTCACTCTGCACTCTGTGTGTGCATTATTTGCGACCATCCTCTGAGAAAGGAGAACGATGAGGAGGAACTGTGAGAGCAGACGAGCCAGCTTCTCTGCTAAGACTCAGCTTGGAGTTATAGACACCTGGTCTGCCTGAAGGGCAAGAAGAAGAAGGTAGACTTGCTTCTCCTTCTCTCACTTTCAGTTTGACCTCTCTGTCTGCTCTCCTCCATCTTAGAGAAAACAGCTGCTGTAGAGCCTTGTGCAGAGGCGTCCCAGCTTACCAGCCCAGCCTATCTCATCCATCAGAACTCACTTACTGGTGATTTTATGGATGGAAACAGAACATTGGAAATCAGTCACTTCTGAACATTTTCTCCAGAAAAGCATTAATGTGGTTACATTCCCTTCACACTGAGACCACTCAGCAGCTCCATAGTAGCATAGCCAGGTGTTGCATCACATAAAAGGCAATTCTGTAATTCTCTGAATAATAAAAATTGATACAGATGCTGCAGATAACTCAAGTGAACTTTCCCTACAACCAAAAGAAGTCAGGAAGCATTGTGATGATAGTTTTGGCTTAGGGCAGGAGAGGGGTTCTAAAACATCCTCTTCAAAGGTCCAGATAGGATTTCTAGTTGAGTTCAAAGATCCAGAACATCATCAGATGAGAAAATCCCTTTTATTACAACAATTTACAACTTGAGAGCGAAATAAATAGCCCGTTGTGCCTACAAATGTTTGTTTGTGACATTAGTTGCTCTAATTTTTGACAGTTTCATGCCTCAACAAATAAAGTGCATTTCTTTACTCGCAACAATGAACAGACTAAATCAGCTGAACCTAATGTGCAACAAGACACTGTAACATCCAAACATCATGCTCCCCGGAGCTTTATTACAGGTGCAAAAGCACCACTGCAAAATTAATCAGTTGGTCAGCTGGACATCATCATCACTTGAAAGAAAATCTCTAATTTTAGCATCATAGCTAAAGCACTGATGGAGAAACCATTCACTGAAAAAGTGAAGTCTACTTTTCTTATGTGTAGGATTACCTCCAGAATAAACTAAACTTAGATTCATTACGTTCACATAGTGATTGTGAAGAACCTCTAAAAACAGCTTTAGCAGAACAGCATCACTGATTTACTTGAGGTCCTTTATTCAGGTTTTCATCCAGAGTATTTTATAGGTTTTCTTTTAGGTGTTTCATGTGTTTGTTCTCTAGTTTTCTGTTTTTCAGCCTGTGTATTTATGCATAAACTTTTGTTTTTCCACTTGTCTTGACCAGGACTGGAGTATGAAGACCGCTGTCTTTTGTGCCTTAACGTTTGGCATACTGTCACTCAGAATGTGAAATGCCAGTCTCACTTAGATAGTTGGAAAATCCCTGATTTGTTATTTCAATCTGAAAAGACTCACAAAGAGAGAGTTGGCAATTAGAAAAGTTTTAATGATGTGAAATTACATAATTATATCTTTGGCGCTCGGACCTGGGAAGAAGACATGAATGTTGAGAATGATATGAGCTAGGATGAACATTGTAAAGCTTATATTTAGAGATGTTTTCCCCCTGATCCGACACTGGTGGTGGATTGGTGGCCAGTGAGCCAGGAAGCCAGGAGTAGATGAGAAGGAAGATGGTGGAGGTGGGGTGGAGGAGGGTTGAGCTCAGCTTACAAGCGAGGAGGAACACAGCCGAAGGTCCTTTAAAAGCAGGGGGTCGGAAGGCCATTGGATGATGAATCAGGCGGACAGGATGCTGATTGGAAGGCCGGGAGACGCACAGGGAAGTCATTGGACGGCGATACTGCGAGGGGTGAGTCTTTCATTCTGAATTTTCGTTAAACTCCATATCAAAACACAAAGTACTAATTATTGCACATTTTTCAGTTGATTCCATGTTCAGTTATGATTCTGTCCTTGTTATCCAAATTGCAGAAATCAAAGTGAACTAAGAAAAGTTGTGGACTATGTTCACATGGACCTTTCATCCAGATCCAGATCCAGATCCCTGTCTTGACTGAATCGCTGGTTCTTGGGGTTTGATATTTTTCTTGTTTTTTTTCAACACAGAATCAACATTATACTATATTTTCAAAAAACAACCAGAGCCTGTATTGTTGGTAACATTATTAAAACTATTTTTAAATGTTAGTCCATGACTAATTTTAGCTATTAGCCCTGTTAGCATTGTTATCTGTGACATCACACACTCCAACCACTTCATGGTCAATAGTTTTAAAATCTAAAAAAACAAAACAAAGCAATGTTCTGTAATCTAGTTAGGCTAAATACTTTTGTCTGGCTCATAAGGAGGTGGTAGAACTACATCCAGACCATAGTAAGGCATTCTATGGTGGTGAAAAACGTAGTATGTCCAGCCTATGAGCCCTTTCATTAAACTCAGAGAGATACCGGTAAAAATATTGATGAAAATTAAACATTTAATAATTTTAAGTAAAATTTTGCTTTATTGAGTTTATACTCTTTGCTTTCTTAAATTAGTAGGAAACAGACCTTAGTGTTTTCAATAATAATTATAATCCTTGGTTAAAAGAAATAATTTTGACTTAAATACATTTTATTTTTGATAAACACTTTCTTTGCTTCCTTATATATATTTTTTTATCATTTAGCTTTTTATTGCCATTTTCCAAAACTGCTTACATACAGAACAAATATGAACAATTCACATTCAACGTAACACAACACAAAAACAAAAAAGCTTTTGCTTGGGAGCTATTCTTCTAATAATCTTCTTGTCCAGTCCTGTTTGTCAAGTTCTTTTCCTATCCTTGGTCGCTGTCTTTGGTTTTAAACAATGTCCATTTCATCCACTTTTCTTCCATTTGTGTTTGTTGTTGTCTTAGGCAATGTGTCAATTTTTCTATTGTATTGATTTCTTCTATAATCTCTCTCCATTGTTCGTGGCAAGGGGGATCCACTTTCCCCATTTCCTTGTAACAGCTTTCTTGCCTGCTATTAACATTATCTTGATCAAATACCTATCCTTTACTCTTACCTTTTCTTTAATATTGTTAAAATTACAGAGATATAGTAACATGCTACTCATAGGGATATCATATCCCAATATCTTCATTACCGTTCCATGTACATTTTTCCAAAATTGATCAATTTTAGGACAATTCCAAAATATGTGTGAGTGGTCTGCATCCACTGTTCCACAATTCCTCCAACACATTGTGTCTGTGCCTTTTTATCTGTTCTTGACTTTAGGTGTGATGAAAAATCATATCAGATTTTTCCAGGCAAACTCCCTCCATATCCGCAAACTGGTGGTTGTCTGATGTGTCCTCCAAATATCCTCCCAATCTTGTCCTGTAATTGTCGCGTTAAGCACTTATTCCTGTTTTTCTTTTATGTTATTTAGTTGAGTGTTTACCTATTATACATTTTTGATATAAAGTAGATACGATTTTAATTTTTCTTCACTTGAATGAGTTGATCACAGTTTGAATCACTCCATTCGCTTCTACAGAGGGCCCCCCCCTGATTTCTGCCCTGGAGTAATGTCTCAGTTGTAGGTATCTGTAAAATTCGTGTTTGTCCAAGTTATACTTGTCTTTAATTTCTTGAAAACAATCCAGTTCCCCAGCCTTTGAAGGATACACCATGCTGTGACCCCCCTGTTTACCCATTGTTTTAATCCCTTATCATATATTGCTGGCTTGAAATCACATCATAAGCTACCCATCTGAGCAATTTCATTTCTTTCTTTATCTTGTGTTTTTTTAGTATTTTGAACCATATTTCCAGTGTAAATTCTGTAATTGGGTCCATGTGCTTTTTTATCTTCTCATATCGTTGTCTCCAATAATGCTCTGAATTGGTTGTTCCCAAAATTCTTTCTCCATATCTTTCCATTTTGCTGTGTAATCTGGTGTACACCAGCATATGACATGTCTGAGCTGAGCTGCATAGAAGTTCTACTTTAGTTTTGGGAGTCCCATTCCCCCTCTGTCCTTCGGTAACTGGAGAGCTTATTATCTAACTCTGGGCTTTTTGGTTTCTTATATTTTAAATAAAAATCATTCCTTGGGATAAGTAAACTATTCATTTTTCAGAACCAATTTATTGAGATATTTTTGACAGATAATGAAAATAATTGAATAAATGTTCATAAGTATAGTTTAAATTAGCTGATGAAATCTGCTAGACTCTGGTTTTAGGTATTTAAGGCTTTACATTTTGATACAATGTTTTAAAACAATCTCAATGCATGAAATGCATTGTCAGTAAATGTAATATAACAGAGAGACATATACTTTCAGAGGATGTAATACTGTATGTTGCCACAGTGTGTCTCAGATTTATACTCTGTGGTGCTTTGTAAATTTGAAAAAACTGCTCCTTGGGTTTTCCACTCAGTTTTGACATTCACCATGGGCTCGGTGGCCATATGTGCACATGGTGGAAGAGTGATGAAAAAGTTGCCCGTTTTCATATTCAAGTCTGACATATTGAGGAATGGAAAAATGCTCATGGAGTGCTTGTGGGCAAAGACAGTGACATACGGACTCGGTTTCTCTCCCTCTCTGATACACATGCGCACACAACTCTTGGTCAGCAGCACAGATGAGTTCTGGGAAAACAAGCAGCTGCAGGAGGAGGAAAAGACCATAAGGCTGGACGGCTTGCCAAATTTCATCATCTATTATGGATTGCCTGCAATGCACACACAACTGCAACCAGAGCCATCTCTCAGATTCACATGAAATCACAAATTTGAGTGCACTTAGATGCATAAATTTACATATACAATGGTGCTTCATATCAAGCTCCTCCAGTTGTTTGAAAAAACAGCCTGAAAGGTAAAATGCAAGAACAACTGGTACGGTGAAATGCTTTGATACAGGCAGATATTTCATTTCCAAAAAGAGTAAAATGGTATTATTGCATGCAGCACCTGCAGTGCTGAATACATGTTCAGCCAAAAACACGCTGGCTCAGATCATATTTAAACTAAATTTGGGCTTTGTCGGCACAAACAATTGTCTACTGTTGCATATGTCTGCATTAGTTCTCAATATGGTGCACAAGGGCGTTCGACCCCCCACTCTTCCAGGTTAATATTGGTGTTATGTCCATGTATCACTGTTAGTCCCTAATATGTCAGAAAAATAAATGTGGGCAAATATTTTCTTATTTTTCTGACACAATATTGATATCAACTTTCAGGGCCCGTATTCATGAAGAATCCGAAGACTAAAAGTAGCAGATGGTGGAAAGACTGAGAGAAAGGAAAGATATTCTCCTACAATGAACAACAGTAAGTTATTAAAAAGTTACCGGCTCAACCGCACAGGGACCTACCCACTGAACAATCGAGTAAATGAGCACATAAACTTCTATAACAAATCATACAATTATTAATATCAAGATAAGATTAACCCTATCATCCCCCTAGGAGGAAATTAAATAGTTTCAGCAGCAGGACAGGTTAAAGGTCAACCTCTAGTAAGGTAATATTAAGAAGGATAAATAAATAATAAAGCAATAATAAATAACCATGAATAAAAAGTGAACAAAATTACAAACAATATGGGACAGAATTATTCAAATATTTACAGACTGTAAAATGCTTGGAAAAACTTGAAAAATAAATTATATAAAATGATATATATATAAAAAAAAAAAAAAAAAAAAAAAATATATATATATATATATATATATATATATATATATATATTATATACACATATGTGCCTTGTGAAAGTACACGGCCCCCTTGAACTGGTCAACCTCTTGCCACATTTCAGGTTTCAAACATAAAGATATAAAATTCTAATTTTATGTGAAGAATCAACAACAAGTGGGACACAATCGTGAAGTGGAATGAAATTTATTGGATGTGTCAAACTTTTTTAACAAATAAAAAACTGAAAAGTGGGGCGTGGAATATTATTCGGCCCCTTTACTTTCAGTGCAGCAAACTCACTCCAGAAGTTCAGTGAGGATCTCTGAATGATCCAATGTTGTCCTAAATGACTGATGATGATAACTAGAATCCACCTGTGTGTAATCAAGTCTCCGTGGAAATGCACCTGCTCTGTGATAGTCTCAGGAAGCATCATGAAGACCAAGGAACACACCAGGCAGGTCCGAGATACTGTTGTGGAGAAGTTTAAAGCCGGATTTGGATACAAAAAGATTTCCCAAGCTTTAAACATCCCATGGAGCACTGTGCAAGCAATCATATTGAAATGGAAGGAGTACCAGACCTCTGCAAATCTACCAAGACCCGGCCGTCCCTCTACATTTTCATCTAGAACAAGGAGAAGACTGATCAGAGATGCAGCCAAGAGGCCCATGATCACTCTGGATGAACTGCAGAGATCTACAGCTGAGGTGGGAGAGTCTGTCCATAGGACAACAATCAGTTGTACACTGCATAAATCTGGCCTTTACGGAAGAGTGGCAAGAAGAAAGCCATTTCTCAAAGATATCCATAAAAAGTCTTGTTTAAAGTTTGCCACAAGCCACCTGGGAGACACACCAAACATGTGGAAGAAGGTGCTCTGGTCAGATGAAACCAAAATCGAACTGTTTGGCCACAATGCAAAACGATATGTTTGGCGTAAAAGCAACACAGCTCATCATCCTGAACACTCCATCCCCACTGTCAAACATGGTGGTGGCAGCATCATGGTCTGGGCCTGCTTTTCGTCAGGAGGGACACAAATAACGTATCCAGGTGTTGGAATGGCCAAGTCAAAATCCAGACCTGAATCCAATCGAGAATCTGTGGAAAGAGCTAAAGACTGCTGTTCACGAACGCTCTCCATCCAACCTCACTGAGCCCGAGCTGTTTTGCAAGGAAGAATGGGCAAGAATTTCAGTCTCTCGATGTGCAAAACTGATAGAGATGCAGCTGTAATTGCAGCAAAGGGTGGTGCTACAAAGTATTAACGCAAGGGGGCCGAATAAAATTGCACGCCCCACTTTTCAGTTTTTTATTTGTTAAAATAAAAATATACATATTTATATATATATAACTCTAGACAACAGTACAATCATCTATGTAGTATATACATAGAAGAAAGATGTAAAGGAGGTGAATCAGTATCTACTGTGTTGTTCATGATGATGTCAGCAGCCTCAGCCTAAATGGTCATCTCCAACGCTCCCCGTCTGTGGAGAAGTTCTCTGGTGCTGCTATCTCCTCTCTAGCTTCTGAATGCAGCAGGTACCAGAGCTGCTCACATTCCAGGCTGGTGCTGAAAGCAGAGCGAACGATGCATTGATCTGCTGGGAATGCACTGTGAATGCACTGTGATCCCAGGACCAAATCTACCTTTCAACACTCCTCTCCTCTCCTCCACCAGCAGGCTCTGTTCCTCTGTTCAGTTCGGTTTATTATGAAATTATTTAATTTGAAATAGATGCAGTATGAATCCATGGCAAGTAAACATAATAATAAACAAATCAAAATAATGATGAGCATGAAAATAAACTACATTCAAACATATTAATCCTGTGTGACAATTTATTCTTGTTAAGTTTTATCATGATTTACACATTTCTGAATCCAGTATAAAGTCTATCATTGATTAATTTCTGTCCATTGATTACTAGGAGCACATTTTTGGTTTCTTTTAACAACCAATCAAAGCTCTTAGAAGACAGTGTTACACCTAGCAACGCGGTCAACCACACCTCCTAACTAAGATAGGAGTTTCTGTCGTTTCCTCTGTCGGAGCAGCTTTCAGCAACAAACTGAATCACCCTTAAGCTGGGAGTCCTTGCCAAGAATTTTTAGGCTAAGTTAGGAGCTCACTGAGAGGGCCCTGAGAATCTTTGTGAATACAGGTCCTGATATTTTGTCTCAGCATTTGATCCACAAAAGAGGTTAAAATCTCAGCTTTAGGGGGTTACATTGTGTAGCGGTATTGCAGGCGCCCCATATACAGAGACTACTGTTCTTGATGCAGCAGGCATAGGTTTGATTCCCGGACCTGAGATTTTTGCTGCATGTCTTCTCCACTTCTCTCTCTGCCCATTTTCTGTCTGGTAACTCACAATAAAGACAGTAAACAATCTAAATAAAAATACAAAAATAATCTTGGCATTACTGATTTCATGAACAAAGTAGAAACATGTCACAGAGAATGTTTTGGGGCAACATTACAGACCATCAGATTTTTGCAGGGTGGATCAAAGGACCAAGTTCATGATCTAATGCAATGATTGTCAAGGAGGGATTCGCTTGCTTACTGAATTATACACACCACAGACTCAATTCATGCAGGAAATGCAGTTCAGTTCAGGTCAGAAGGCTGAAAAGCTACAGGGAGACTTGTTGTAGAAGCTGAAATATGCAGAAGGTCAGATCAGAGTAGATAGTGGATTTTATGCAGAGTTCAGATTTGCTGCAAACACATCTGTAACTTTTTCCATTGTACTTGTGTACGATGGACCAAATAACAAGTGGCGAGATTGTGGATGGCCTTAAACGTATGCAGGAGGATCTCTGACTTTCAGCAACCTCTGTGCTCACTAACTGCCATGAAGATGTAAAAACCTGCTACCAGCATCTCAGAGCCAGAAACTCATCACTGCCTGTGCGTTTTAGTTTCGTTGTGCTTTCCTCATACAATCTTGCTGTTTTTCTTCTCATATTTTACCTCCCAGCCTTTAGCTTTCCCCTCACACCTGCTCGTCATTTTCTAATCTCCACACCTGCTACTTTGTATCAAATAATTTACTTCCCCTGTGTTCAAATAGTCCCTAGTTTCAGCTGGTTCTTGAAAAATGTTATGTTGTCTAGAAAAAATACCAAACCGTTATGTTAGATATGGTTTTTGTTGCGGTTGGTGAGGGATACTATCTGCAGTGGTTGCACTATGAATGTATTTTTGTTGTGTTTTAGTCCCTAAGAGTCGTGGACCCTTACTCTGGGCCTCAAGGCCAACTGACCTGCATGTGTTGAACATTTTCCTGTAAACAAACATGGTTTAAATTTATATTCCCACATATTTACCACAGTACACAGTATTTAAAACTTGGACAAGGATTAGTATTAAAAAAACGTATTAATTTTGGTGTAAAGCCATGTTAGTGTGGATGAGCCATTTTGTTACTCCACTTATGTTTTATTGTAAAGTTTTGTTTAAAAAAACTGTTGAAAAAACAGTGGAAAAGTGACTACATGTCGCTTATCATTTCCAGTGCTATAGAAATCCAAATGCTAAACACAAATGCTAAACAATCCAAATGCTAATAATTGGAGGCAAGATTTTTCTCCCATGTTTTCTTGCCTTGATGAAGTCAAAGCACCTGTTAAAATTTCTTTTTAATCTTCGGGGGTATTTTGTATTGCACAGAGTGCTGAGTGGTGAAAATTTATGAAATTATTTATTCCCTGATCTCCCCATACCTTTGCTTATGCTGTAGGTACATCTTAAACATGGTTTTGGCATTCTTGGTCCCATCTTCTATAAATGGGACAACTTGTTGTCATGCATCTTTTCAGGGAGAACACTTTGGCAGACACCATTACCACCCAGCAGTAAAATGCCTTGTAAGTTACAGTGGCCGGGTAATAAAGCCAGATTTGTATATCACCGGGAGTGGAGACTGTGTCGGTCTTGTAAATTTAATTAAACAGCAGGTGCAGAATCAGGTCATATGGCTTTGATGTGCCCCATGTGAGAATGACAACCAGACAAAGATTCGGATACGAGCTGCATTAACATATTTTTGCATGTGGTGGGCGGCTTGTTCCGAGGTAGGGCAAGGCTTGCCCATCACCTTGTACGGTATTAAAATTTCCCGAATTAAGGAGGATACAAATTAGCTGTCATCTTTCATTTTAATGGATGGAAAGTAAAAAAAAGTAATTAATCTCTGAAAAAAATGCATAAACACAAATAAATACATAAAGTAGGCATAAACACGGTCATTAGTGACGATTGGAACACTTTCAGATTATTGTCTCACCGCTTTATTGTACGTCAGAGCTTATTTGGTAAAAGGCAGCTTAACAACATCATTTGAAAAAGAATACAAGAACAATTCAGTACCTGCAGAAGTGTTTATTTTTATAAACTGCCAGGTGGAACGGTGCATTACTATAGATCTTCCTCAGGCTGATGTGCACTGAAGCCAAAAATCATCCTCTTATGGCTGTGCTGACCTGTGACTCTGTCAAACGTGCTGTCTGGGCTCCAGAAGGCCCTTTCCTGCACTTCGGTTTGAGCTCTTCGCCAGAGAGCTCATACACGAGCATGTCAGCCGCATCAGTTGACCTGTCTGCAACACCTTCACTTGTTTCTTATCTGTTTTTTTTACTGGGAGGAAGTGGTTGATAATTACCACCTAGGATGTAGCCATCTGTGCCGCCCTTTCACGGCCTGTTAAGCTCGCTTTTCAAAAAGTTTACTGTTGACAGAGGGCACGCGAGAGGAGCGCACGCCAGAACGCGTTAGAGAGAGCACACACTCGGGCAGCATTAAAGGCAGCGTTAAGGAGGTGATTTACAGGCAGACGCTGGAGGAGGTAAAGTAGTGGGTGTTAAGGTGTTGTGTACGCTCATTAATGGGCAGGGCCAGTTAAAGGTATGGAGGTAAACCAAGGTTTTAATGATTTCAAAACCACTAAAATAGTCAGTCAGAACTACTGTCTGAAGTCCCTTTAAATGAGATGCAGTAGAAAGTGTTTCTCTGGCTGTATGGAGTATAAAGTAACCCAGTTCTGCCCCTTTCCCACTTGCTGCTGCCAGTCAGCTTAGTGAAGAAAGGCTGCTACATTTTTTTCCTAAAAAAGAAAGGTACATTTGGATGTTCAGAACTATTTCTGGGTGCATAAAAAAGTGATAGGGTGGTTAGTTATCATTCCTATTAAAGGGCATGTATCATAATTTTAGCAGTTTTTCTTTTTCAAATGTGTTCAGGCTTGGAGCCCAACAATTATGACTATTCATTCACACTTTTTGAAATGAATTACTGAAATGGAAATGTTTTGAATTTATTCAGATGTACCTGTCAGTAAATAAGTTCGAACCTATAATATAAAACCTTAATAACACTTCCACTCTAAAGTTATCATTTTTACAACTTTTATTGTTTATTTGTGTCCAACTCCAGCTCAAACATGAGTTCATGAAATAAAGATTTATATAGGGATTTTTTTTTCCAGAGAGGAGGAGGAAGTCGGGAAAAATGCTGTCTGAGCGGACCCACTTAATGGTCTAACAAACTGGCACCCAGTGGGGGGATTTAAAAGCTCTCTGTGTTGAATGATGGCTTGTAACAAAAAACTTCTACAGAGTTCTGGCACCATTCATGTTAGACTTTCTGATTTCTACTCCAATTCTGACCAGCATTGATAGCAGCGGACATCACCCCACCCATTTCCTCAAACAGCTGTCACCTGAAAACTTCATACTGTCACAAGCTGTGATGTGATTGTGCAAGAGTCATGTTTTACCATATTGTGGTCCTAACTCTCAATTTTTAGATCAGTTTTCAGATCTTTTATCTGATTTAGTGTTAAATACAGATAAAGTTATTATAGTGGGGGATTTTAACATTCATGTTGACACTGAAAGTGATAGCCTAAATATAGCCTTTAATGCTATCTTAGACTCAATTGGCTTTGCTCAAAACATTCACAAACCTACCCACCTTTGTCTTTATTGAGTGTTAAGACATAACAATATTTTCTCATAACCTTGTCCTATCTGACCATTTCTTATTAACCTTTGAGTTTAATTTAACCGAGTACTCCACACCTGAAAAAAAATTTCATTATAGTAGATCATTATCAGACGACGCTGTAACAACCTTTAAAGAATCTGTTCCTAGAGTCTCTAGAAGTAGAATGGGAGGCAGATCCTTTAGTTATCAGGCTCCTCTCCTGTGGAACCAGCTCCCGGTTTTGGTCCGTGAGGCGGACACCCTGTCTACTTTTAAGGCTAGGCTTAAAACTTTCCTTTTTGATAAAGCTTATAGTTAGCGTGACTTAGTTTATCAGGGAGGGAGCCTTCCTCCCTACCTGTTGGATGGAGTAAGGGGGAGTCAGGTTTAGCCTAAACCGGCTCAGTTATGGTTGAGGTGCAAACACACCCTCCATTTCTGCTACCTGTATGACGCCTTCCTTTTTCCAATGGTTATAATCAGTCTGACAGTGAGAGGTATCCCAATCCTTGTGGTTTTTATTATAACAATGACCATCAGTGGGACTCTTTGTGGGGTGCCTTGAAATGACATTGTTGAAAATAAGCACTGTTTAACTAAATAAATTGAACTGAAACTTTCTGTGTAGTTATGCTGCTATAGGCTTAGGCTGCTGGAGGACATAATGACCACTTTCACCCTCTTCGCTACATTCTCACACTACTCTCCAATTTTGCATTATTTGCTGTTATTTCAGCTTTTAACTTTGTTCTCTCTCTTTTCTCTTCCTAGAAGCTACACCTGGCCTGACTCTGTGTCTACCTGTAACACCTTTCTGGAGAGGGGAATCCTCCAAGATTCTCCTGGCAACAACTTAATGCTCACCCTCTACTGATGATCCACATGGCCCTGTCTTTCAGTGTTTAACCCTTTCTCTCTCCTAGACATGGCGATTGACTGAGCTTTTACTGTAACTAATTATATGTGCTCTCTTTCAGACCCCAACCTTGAAAACTGGCTCAGAGTTTATCTGTTCTTTCTTTCTAGGTGAAACGACTAAAGGAGCTACATCCATTAACATTTACTTTTCCTTCCCATAGAAAGTACTCCTGGATCAGTGCTTCTTTGTTCTCTTTGTGTCTCTGGTCTGTTCTCTCTAACCCCCAGTCGGTCGTGGCAGATGGCTGCTCACACTGAGCCACTGTAGTAATCATTACAATATATTAGGAATATTTGTTTTTATTTTGTTATAAATACATTTTTGTTTGAAATTTCTGTTTAAATACTGTGATACCTGGGTGTCTTTATTCATGGCTACTTATCATGAGAATCTCATGTCGACCTGTGTCTTATCATAACAACCTAGGAAAAATAATAGGAAAGCAGACATGCACATACTGAACTTTACAATGGACCTCAGTGGTTCACAAACTCTATTATTTTTGTCCCAGCATGCACTCCTGTTTCCTGCTCTGCAATTTTTCTTAAAACCTGTCCATCACTCAGAGCTGCCTGTTGTCATCAGCCATGAGGGACACCTGTGTGTGTGTGTGTGTGTGTGTGTGTGTGTGTGTGTGTGCGTGTGTGTGTGTGTGTGTGTGTATGTGTAATAAAGAACCAGTTTTCAACAAGCTGTCAGATATCTGTCACCTTGGCAGGATCTGTGTGGAAACCCTCACTGTCAAAACCTGTCAACTTTTACTGAGTCCTTAATGAGGGAAAGAGCCAAGTTGAAACCAGAGGCACTGACATGACTGCATGTGTGTGTGTTTAGATGAGGATGGAGCAGGTTGAGGGAACAGGTGCGTTGCTGGGAGCTGTTCTGGTGGAGGGAGCGGCAGGGGCTCTGTGCAGAACGTCATCTCTGACAATTTCAGTCCCTCTGATCAAACCCACATCGGCTGCCAGTGACTAAAGACATGCAAGACTGACGTTACATAAAGAGCAGTGGGCTGGAAATTTATTGAACTCTTTTTAAAGAAATATGTAAAACTCCCAAGAAACTCAGATGATTAAAGAACAGCATGCTCAATCAAATGTGATTTGAACTAAACCCCAGTCAAACCAAACTTTCTAAATATTTCCCTGCAGTGTTTGGAGAACCTGCAGCCATGATGTTTGACCATGCATTCGTTGCAAACCCAATCCCAAAGATCTTTACTGTTCACAGGTATGTCATGATGACAGAAACCAGTTTGCTAAGTTTCCCTGCAGCCCTCGGCAACTGTTACTCCCAAAAGGTCGACATGATCTCCCATCAGGCCTTTAGAAGGAAAGGAAGGGAGGCTCAGGTGAATGACTCCAGGCAAACTTCTCCCAGATAAAAATGGGAGAAAGGAGGGAGAGCAGGGAGTCTGGAGACACGGGGAGCAGGAAAAGCAAAAGCATTATCAGTGAAAGAAATACAACCTGGCAGATGACATTGGGTGCAAATGCAGTAAGAGACTAAATAAAAAAACAAGAGAGCAATAAAGAGAGCAATACTCTTATGACAGTTTAATCATGTTGAAGCTTAGTGTGCAATGTAACTATCGCCTAAGGCCAGTAAATGTTTAAATCTAATTAAATCTAGCATCTCTGACCAGATCAATCATTTACTAGTAGGAGTAGCGTAATAGAAAACTGACAGGTCCAACGGTCACAACATAAGTGCTCCTGAATCAAGAATTGAAAGGCCTGTGTTCACAGTAATAATAGTTCAGACACTGAAGCCATTCATTCTGTGATTAAACAGGTTATTCAGGGACAAAGGCAGCAAAGGTTATAGTGGTTACAGTGCATTCTTCTCAGAAAATCTGAATTAAATGGGTTGTTCCAAAAAAGTGCCCAGAAGAACAGAGTACTTTGATCAAAAGGTTAATTACAGAGGGGACCCCAGAAACACTAAGTGGAGAAAGTAATGAACTGCTTAAATATTGCTCAAAGGACACCAAAACTGGATAGACATGAAGAAAAACAGAAAATTACTATTTAAATGGTTTAAAACAGGACCAGTAATCGGCTCCAAAGTGATCATATTACCACTATCCATTGTTGAAAAATACAACATGGGTTGAAGACGGTACAATTGGCCAAAGAACACAGTGACTGGGGAAAAGAGAAACGGAGTAACATTTTGTAAGACAACCCCCAAAAACTGTAGTCACAGCAAGTTGTAAAGCATGGTGGTGCAGGCATCATGATAAGATGTTTCTCGTACTAAGCTGTTGGGCATTTTATCACATATCAGGGATATGGATCAGTTTGAATACTTTAAAATATTTAAAGAGGTCATTGTTACGCTGAAGAGGAAATGCCCTGACATGTTTTAAACACACCAGTAGGCAAGCAGCATCTTGGTCCCACACCAACTAGATAATTGTTCTGAAGGGGCCAGCCCAATCCTTGGGCCTTAAATCCAACAGAAAACCTATGGGTTGACGTCAATGTGTTTCTGAGGCAAGCAGAGGAACCAAGGAATGTGGAATTGGGGAAAGATTTTACTGTAACTACAATGAGTTGAAGGAGGAAGAAATGTTATGTTACCAGATTTGGACTTCCTTTTCAGACAGAATGTGTGCAGAACAGATTATCAACAATGGTGAAGACACCAAGAAATTCATTAACTGCAAAGTCTAATTTTAACTGAAATTCAGTTCAAAAACCCTGAATTGTCTCTTTAAAGGACAGAGATCAGCACAACTACACCTTGAGATGAATTAGATCAGATGCTAAAATGCTGTCAGTTAATGTCGGTCATTGGCTGATGTCCCATGGCTCCTGGTTACAGACAGTCCTGTATGACCCGCTCTGTATGAGCGAATGCATATGTCCAATAAGAGCCAATTAAGAGCTATTCTACCTGTCAAGGAAGCTTGCATCATCTAAGTGGTCACTGTCAGGCCTTGGAAAAGTGCATAACTATAAAGTGGACAGAAAATGATACATGGTTTTCAATGTTTTTACAAATTAAAATCTTTAAAAATGTGACAGGCATTTATTTTTAGCCCCCTGTACTCAGAAACCACTGTATAAAATCCTATGCAACCAATTGTTTTCAGTATAAATCCAGCTGCTCTGTGAAGACCTCAGAGGTTTGTTAGAAAACATTAGAGAACAAACAACCTCATGAAGACCAAAGAGTTAGGTTCTAAACAATCTTCTATGCTTTAAACATCTCCCAGTGCTCTGTTCAATCCATCATCTGAACATGGAGAGAGGATGGACCAACCGTAGACCTACCAGGACATGGACATTGACCTAAACTCACAGGCCTATTGTAATTTAGGAGGAGCTGCAGAGATACACAGCTCAGGTGGGAGAATCTGTCCACAGGACAACTATTACTCCTGCAGTCCACAAATCTTCATGGAAGATTGAGAAGAAGAAAACTATAAGTTTAGTTTGCAGTTTGCCTCAAGTCATGTAGGGGACACAGCAAACTTGTGGAAGAAGGTGCTGTGGTCAAATTATGTAATGGCTTGTTTGCAATTTACACATGGTGCTGCTTTTTATTTTGGTCAGGACAACCTTGTAAAAGAGATTAATAATCTCAATAGAGATTAAACCTTCATTTTTCCAGGAAAGGCGCATGTTGTTGACAATAAGCTGTGCTCTCACAGCACTCTAGTTCCCTCTTCTGGCAAACACATTAGGCAATAAGAACAACATGTAAATATTACTGTGAACTTTGAATGATTATTAAAGTTCTTGTTATCCTTGAGTTAAAGTTCTTAAAAGTTCTTGTGACCCATTTGTAGTTCTGAGCATTGAAGATGGAAGAAATATGAGATTTAAAGCTGCAAATCTGGTTTTTTTTATTCATTTTTTGTTTTATTCAGTTTATTTATATAGCGCCAATTCACAACACATGTCGTCTCAAGGCACTTCACAAAAGTCAGGTACATATATTCCAATTAATCTTAATAATTGAACAGTGCAGTCAGATTCTGTTATTTATTCAAATTGGATAAAAAGTTTTTCTGTCTAAGGAAACCCATTTTAACTTCCTCAATGAGAACAGGAGTTAAAATTAATGTATAAAAAAGGAGATTTATTAATCTTGTGTTGCAACATTGCAGAGACGGTGTCCAGTGATCATACATGGCTTTCCATTAATGGTGTTATTTAAGATTTCACATGAATTAGTTGTTTCGAGTCTGCCTGGAGTTAAAGGATCTGCATTCTTCTATTACAGGTTATAAAACACTGCCATGTAAACCGCATATTGAGTCTATGTCCTTAATAACTTCATAAAACCAGAAACAAGTCTTTACACAAGATGTGCTCTATAAAAAGCCAAATTATGACTTGAGAGTGTAATATGCAACTGTCCTGCAGAGCGGCTATAATATAAAGACTGAAAGGTCTGAAGTTTGTAAGCACAGAGCAGCAGATTCTGATGGGGAGCTGGAGGACCATTTGGCAGCAGGGTGTTGGAAGGTAAAGCCAGAGCCTGGTGGGCCTCCAGCCAGCACACATGTGATAGTCTCATTTTCTATACAGAGCAGGTGCAGAGGCCTTGATTCTTTTCAGCCATCACTCCTTCAGTGTAGCAGCTTGGCTTTCTGTTTCTGCATACTCTGAGCTTTTATCTCTTTTCTATCAGGTGATTCACACCTCGCTGTGTGTCCATCCAGTTCTCCATATCAATCCCTGCACCTTCTGGCACTCTCTCCGTGCTGCAATCCATTTTTTTTCTTCAGATAACACATCAGCTCCACTGCACATCCACAAACTCTGTCACTATGGCGCCCACAGATGGTAACTTCCTGTGGTCTCGCCCAGCGATTGGTGGGGAGACTTCCAAGCAGAGAGCAGCTGGCGAGGGGATGATGTATCGCCCAGCATTTGCACTTTCATTTTCAGGGTTGTCTTGTTAATGCTCCCAATCCAGCATCTGGCAGGAAATAGACACAAAGGCGGAGAGGAGAGGGAGAGAACAACCTGTTCTTTGGCAGACCTTAACAAAAGGCTGACACATGTCTGATGAGCACAAAGAGCGGCAGTGGAACAGACAGAGCTGCCCAGGATGAAGAGAAGACATCTGATGCAAGTTAAAGAGCTGATGAGAGGATGTGAATGTTGTCTACAAAAGGTCATTAGGCAGAGAAGATAACTCAGAAACCACAATGAAAGTACAAGAAATTGCAAATGTACGTTAAAAAGAATACAAAATTAATTCTAATTTCTGATGTTGCAGCTCTTTATTGATTAAAATTTAACATTTATACAGAAAATTATGTCATCTTTAGTTCACAAAGGCAAAACAATTGTATTTTCTTCCTTGTTTAAAACCTTTCTACTTTAGGTTTACGTTTTAAACTCATGCTAAAGAATATAGCCCCTGTGATATTGTAGAGACCCACATATTTGGATGTCTTTGGAGAGAAAATAAACACTTTTAACACAAGAGGGAGCCCTTTCACAATCTAATGGTGCATGTTGGAGAAAGTGAAAATAAAATCCTGTAATATCTGGTGTCACAGTGTTGCTCAGTTGCTTTCAAAAGTCGACATGCTCCAGCTACAGTTCCAGATTTTTTAGGAATCCTAAACCATGATAAGTGGTTTTCCAACTCTATTGTGACATTTATCCTGAACAATTCAACTGAAAATCTTTAATTTGTTGAAGAGAAAACATGCAAAAAGCTGGTTTCAGTGTTAAAAAAAGAAGCTTTGCCGAAACACATTTTGAGCAACTTAACAAGGTAATGTTTGCCAAATCTACTTTGAAAAAGTTCTCAAAATCCCTGAAATTGTGACATCTCTTCTCTTTTTCAGACTCATCCACCTCAACAAAAAACCAAGTTCCATCTAAAGTGACACCAGAGAATAATACCATGTTTCACTGTGGGTATGGTGGTCTGCAGTGCTGTTTCTGTACCAAACATACCTTTCGTAATTGTGTTTGAAAGGTTTTCAGTTTGGGACTGTTCCTTCAGCAGGACTCTCAAACCCTCTCGGCAGCTCGCTGACTACTTTTTGTCTCAGCCTTTCATCAAGTTTGTAAAAATATTCCATTATTCATCACTGTGGTCCCGTGTTTTCTTCAACAATGATGAACCCTTGTTTTTTTCTCCTGATACCTTTGTACATTGAGATTATTTTGATCCTCTGCAAACTTTGACTTCAGCTAAAGGATAAAGGATGCACATGAGCAACTGTCACAAAACTTAACAGCTGAATTTATTTCAGGTTCATCAGATTTTCTATAACTGGCGGCAGGTGGGAACTCAAAAAGTGTAAATGCCAGAATTAAAGCTGTTTGTTTCAAATGTTTGGTTTAAGGGTGTGCAAATTTATGCAACCAAGTTATTGCATTTTCATTTTCTAAATTTCACCCCCAAACAGGTTTACTTGTTTTTCAGCTGAATTTTGAATATGGAAAAATGTAGGAAATGTTTAACAGGGCCGTTTACACTTTTAAGAGCTGCTGTGAAAGTGCCAACTTGTTTGCTAGATGTGTTTTGTACTTACATGTCTTTTAATAATCCATTTCTATTTCTGAGCAGAGTTTGAGAGCAAACATCCTGGATCTAATTAATCTAATTTGATATAGAAAAATGTCCTGATGATGATGTAATACAGACACGTAAAGCCAACATCACGCTTATCGTTTTTCATCGTATGGGTGCAACATGAAAGTACATCCGATAAACAAAGTGAAAACAACAGTGGAAAGTTAACTGATGCTACTACTTCAAACATCATTCAGAGGCTACATTACTGTAATATTCAACATGAGGAGGTCAGAGCAACAAATCATGCAGCTTCATATTTTGACTGTAAAATACATATTGTTGCTCTTAAGACCCTCTTGACACTGGATCAAGACCGCACCATGATGTTAAAAAAAAATCATCCAGAACATGGATGGTCTTTGCAGAGTATTGATACGCATCAAGAGTTAAGATGAACAAACCATGCAGTGTTTTGCATGGTTTGTTTACCTTAAAGGAGAAATCAAGCCCAAACCGTGCAGTGGCAGCTTATCAGGGTCAGGTCATCACAGAAGACCCACATGCCATCTAACCACACTCACACCGACTCAGTCATCTGTCTGTTGCTAATAATAGCCATTCTAGTCATAGCAGTTATTCACACCAGCTTCATGGTGCTGCGACATGACGGAGAGCCCTCCTCTGTCGTCCGTCAGAGATATGGATTGAGTCTATTTTCGATTGATGATGGAGCACAAACGAGTGAATTTCAATAGGGCTAAAATTCTGATCCTGAAACGCACCCATTGTGAATTGCCGCACAGGAAAATTTACGACGGAGAAGACACTTAATGTAGTCAGTGAGAAATAGGGGTAAGTGCTCCAAGTAAATTTCTGCAATGCTTTAAGCACCTGTGCTACTATACACATGGCGTCCTGCCACTGCTCTGGCTCTACGCTCATACTGAACTCCTGGAGAAAATCGTGCAAATATGCTGAGTGACTGAGGGAAGTTGTATTTTTCAGGCTGCAGTTTAAAAGCAAAATGATTTGTGATGCTTTCAAAAGGAAGGGTCGTAAAACCCATGGTTCTAGTGTTGTGGTAGGATGGCCAGAAAAGCAGCATGAGAAATTTGGCATGTACCAGGAGTGTAGTAGGTTCATGTATGCCTTCACACCAAAATTATATTTTCCAGATTACCCATGATTGTTTGAAGTCATGGAGGTCCTGGAGGACATAGGTCAGTCTTAGCCGACTGTAAGAGGGCTTTGCCAAATCTTTTATTTAAAGAGTAGACCTTAAGCCTTTGTAAAATATTTTTTACCTCTGTTCCCATTCAAATGCAACATCCTAAGCCATTCTGTTGCAAACACTTAAGAAAAGGATTCATCAGTGTGAAATTCTTATACCTGGCAGGCCTTAGAGCCAAGCCCTGCTAGATAAGTCATTATGAGACACAATGATGATTGTTGTACCTGCTGCTTGGCTTTTAAATCTGTTGCATAATACATAATCTATTAGCTTCACTGTGAGCAAACAAGGGTAAAGAAGAACATTATAAGAGATGGAAGATAGTCTGTGTCCGCTTACTGCTTGAATAATGAACATCTAGCAGTATTTATAACCTGGTGAAACACTTCTGTAATGTATGGTTGCATGTTTATGAATGAACTTGTTCTTTTTACCTGACAGCTTCTGCCTCCATTAAACACAGCAGACACAACACACACACACCCACCCACACACATTATATCAAGGAGTAGAAACAACTCGCATACGGAAAGAAAACTGTATTTTCCATCACCGGGAAGTCTGCTTGGTTCGGTTGTCAGACAAGTTGATGAAAGTTCCTGTACTAAAACATTTGTAGGGAAGAACCTGACGTGAAAAGGTTCTGGAGGTGCAATCTAAACTGGGTTTGAGATCTTAATTATCATTCAGTTGGACAGATCCATGAAAGCTAAAGACGCTGCAGTTAAATTTAAGGCTCCTCTTTCTGATTAGGTTAAATAAACAGGAGCTGGAGATGTTTAACATGCATTTTAAAACATTTGGTAACTGTGGCTAAAGCGGTCAAGAAATGCCATATGAACACTGAATAACACCACAGGATAAAAATGGATACATTACTACACTTAAAAAGTCTGATTCCTAATAAAAATATTTTTGAAATGATGGTTTAACTCATAACGTTTCAGATTTGATATGATAGACTGTGGTTGAGAAGCATATGAAAACAGAACTAATGAAAACTGTGCAAATTTTAAATTGCAATATATTATACAGGTCCCAGATTAAAGGAGTAATAAAGCCCAAATACTTTATGCCACAAACAATGAAAATGAAGAAAACAATGAAGCATGAATAAAGGCTAAATACAACACTGTTCATGCAAATAAGGGTAGAAAAATGTTTCCATAAAATGTTTTTAAACCATAACTATTTGTTTTCTCCATGCTTTCTGGGTATTTCTCACAAAATGGCAGCATATTTCCGATCTTGATTCAAAACAAGAAGCTCAAGGAGCAAGTGTTGCTTTTAAGTCCTTGACTAAAGCATGTACAGAATCCAGCTTTTATATCAGGTAAAATACTTTAATTAATAGTGAAAGGGTGAAGTTCTTCCTGTTTTCTGTGAAAGCTACATGGGTGAAAGAAATTATTTCCCCTTACCCACCCTTTTTGCAACAGTTATAAAACTTTGAAAACTTGGTTTCAAGGGAAGGAACAATCCAAAGCTGAAGGATGAGCCCCGCAGAGGCGACTGTAGGTGTTGTTTGTGAGCCTAAAGTTTCACTGGAAACGTCTATGATGGCTTTGCTTTTTATGTGACCTTTGTCCACGGATGGAGTTTTTAAATGAAATCAATAATAGCTTTCCCTCTCAATATTCATATCAAAATAATTACCTGCAGCAGAAATACATTTTTCCCCTCTGTGTCTGATCCAATGAGCAATATTTTTACTTCTCTTCCAACCACTAAATGTCTACCATTACCTGGTTATTGTGGGAAAACTAATGATAGACAGATTTATAGAGTTTAATTAGCATAATGACGTGAAGCAAGACCCTCGTGATGTATAGAAAAATTAGACTTTCAGCTGCTTCCATTCACTGCAACTATGTTTTACTGGATCACAGCAAGGCTCAAGACCTGTCCAAGGTGGGTGTCTCTCACCCAATGACCGCTGGAGATAGGCACCAACCTCCCAGCAACCCTGTGGTATAGAGGATGGATGGATGTATGGATAAAATAAAGTACTGTGGTCAGACAGTACTTTGGATAAATGGGAGTGCCGATGCCTGAGCTGGAGCAGAAATTACAACTTTAACTGAATGCTGCTGAAACATATATTTTTTTAATTACAGCGTTTGTCACAAATGTGAATTACAGGCAGACTGGGCTCACCCCAGAGCGCTTCTAATCAGAGTGCCAGTATGTTAGGTCTCCAAGCTAATGCCTATAGACGACAGTTCTCCTGATCTCCTCTTCCTCCTTGCTGGATAAATTCCTAAACACATCTCTTCTGTATAAACTCACAATCAACCTGGAAACCTTCCCATCACTTCTTTCTTCTTTGGTGGCCATAAAACCACAAAATTGATGTAATTGTTTTGCATCCCAGAATGAATGGCATCACTATCAGCGACTTTCAGCTTTTACATAATTATTTTTCACTTTCATACATGAAAATGAATAAAAATGTCATGAGCCTAAAGCCTGAACAACTGAAAAGGAAAAGTTGTAAAAATAATGATCTGTGCCCATCTGAGCTGAATTCAGATATACTTTAATGGTTTGTGTTAAAAATAACTGCTAGTATTATAAATAACCAATAAGCAGTTTCCTCCTCACTGGATGATGCGTTATATTACCATGGTAATCTAGCCAGGTTAAATCTAAACCATACTGACATTTCTGCACACATCCCTAATGCAAAAATCATGATTCACAGTAAACTCCTCAGCTGCCTTTAAAATGAATGTATTTAAAAAATATATGTTAAATTCACTTAATGGGACAGTAATTTAGAATTTAGAATCAGTATCATGATAAGATCATAATATATTTATTTCAGTAATTAATGTCTAAAAGGGAATCTCATATTATATGGATTTATTACACACGGATGACACATACACACTTTGTCCTTCCACAAAACTTTCCTTTACTATGCTTCGACACATCTCTCTGGGAACAGCCAGCTTCTTTGGCAACGACCTTTCATGGCTTACCTTCCTTGTGGAAGAAGTCAACAATTATCTATTGGACAACTGTGAAGTTGGCCGTCTTCCCCATGGTTGTATAGGCCGTAACATTTCTGCATTAAAGATATTTTTATTACTCCTATGGAATAATCTATTTTCAGACAGACAGAATTTTTTACTATCAAAAAACACAAAGCTACACTTCAGATATATCATTCTGTGGGTAATGACTACATTTTTTAATTGAATTGCCGAATAACCTTTTTTTTCACTAAATGCGGGGAGAATTTCGTATTACCTTATTTAACAAACAAATCTGTAATAATACATTGTTAAAATGTGACCATGATGATGTACAGCCTTGCATAGATGAAGAATTACAGTAATGATCAGCCTTAAAACTGGTGAGCCTAAATAATGAAACATTCTGTAATATTTGCTCATCAAGGTTTTCCAACACCTGAGCACAGAACTGCTGATTGTGAACTCTGAACTCTGATCCTGAACTCATAAGCTTGCAGAGTTTCAGAAGCAATGATGGTTGAGTGCATGTTGATCAGCCCCTCTGCCTCAAGTACCTTTAACAACTAAAAACCTGGGGTCATAAAACTTTTATTCTTTTACACAACGACTATCAACATAGTGGCACACTGATGACATCATAGAATCGACTTCCAGTAAAGGGCTCGTCAGCAAAGCCTCAGCAACACCCTCTCCCTGGGTTCACTAGGAACTGAGGTTTTACTCTTAATGCACCGGGGGAACCGCCTGATTTAGGCCATTTAAGGCTTTCAAATTCTATTTGGCTAAACTTTCATCTTAGGCCTGAACACTTTGAATAAGGTCCTAAAATCTTTCCACAATAACGTGGATACAAAATCCTCTGAAAAAGAAAGTCACTGCTAGACGTAAAGGGGAGCGCCACTCAGTTTGGTCCCAATTAGATGAGCTGTCTTGAGGGATTCCAGGTGATGAACTAAACAAGAAAGCATCAATAATTAAAAAAGCCGAGGCTTCATTTTATTTTATCCACAAAAAGAAATAATATTTTTCTTAGAGTTGAGTGGCAGTCCTCTTTAATACATCTGCCTAACAGCTGGAAAAGGACTGTAATATACAAGACACACACACACGACTCTCAGCACAGTTCTACTAAAAGCACAAGGTTATAAAACATTGACATCATCGAGAAGACGTGCTGTACAGAGAGCTGAGAGCCTCTCTTGCTCAGTCACAACCATGACTAAGGAACCATGCTCAGTGGACACCAAGCATGCGTGGCTCACCTCTCCTCTGCTACTGGCTGAATCTGTGGAGCTACATTGGGTGTGGTGGTAAGGAAAAGCTTTTGAGTGTTTACAACAAACCAACGAACAGAGAAATAAAGTAGATGTCCTTTTGTAGGTGGCAACAGTGTCCATTCAGCAGAAATGTTTTCTGCGTTTAGGATTACCCACAATTATTACAAGATCAAAAATAAGAGCAGACTTTCTTCACATTCCCAGACCTCCAAAGTCCCAACTGCAGGGGTCTCACTGTCCCTCAGATTTCACCCTGCACCTCTCTTTGAAGGATCACCTAGACTGTCTTTTCTGGCCTCCTCATGCAGAGCTATGGATCCCAAAGCGGCCGGAGCAGCTTCACACCCAGCTCAGAAAAATGAAGCTCCCTCAAAGCTGGTGGGAGGAAAAAGAATGGAAGGTGGTGAAACTTGACAGAAATATGATGAGACCCGTCCTTGTCGACGCCAAATCCGCTGAGGCCTTTAGGTTGGCAGCGGGTCGTCGTCGCCTTTGCTACACTTGCACTTGCAGCAGAGGACGATGGGAGTGGCCAGCAGGAGGAAGGGGGAGGCGATCAGCAGGAGCAGGCCAAAGCCAGCGAAGATCCCCACGACCTGAGAGGAAACCAATAAATGAGAATTTTATAAGTTGTAATTCAAGGAAATATGATGATCAGTTCTGAGCAGACAATATCAGTCAATTCAAACCATCATGGAAAAAATGATTTATTTCAGTTAATAAATTCAAAAAGTGAAAGTAATGATATAGATTGATCACTTTGTTAATTTTGGGGAGTTTTCCTTACAGCTAATAAAATCCCAATAATTCAGTAATAATTAACACATTAAATTAGAGCAATAAAAAATGGTTTTAACAAAGAAATGCTATGTTATGGTCTGTCCAGGGGTGTCCAACTCCAGTCCTCGACAGCTACTGTTCTCCAACACACCTAAATCAAATACCAGAATTTCCTTATCAGCATTCAGCTCTACAGAGGCCTGGCAAAGAGACATTCATTTGATTCAGGGGTGTTGAAGCGATGCATCTAAATGATGCAGGATATCAGCTCTCTAGGACTGGAGCTGGGTACCCCTGAACTCTACACTAATGTGGGGAAGACTGCTGACTTGACAATGGTCCAGTATTGACACCCTCCACATGCTGGGTAAGCCAAAAAGGTCATTGCTAGAGAAGCTGGCTTTTCAGGGTGCTGTGTGCAAGCATATTAATGGAACGTTAAGTGGAAGAAAGCCAGATGTACAGGCAAAAAGAGGAAGATGAGAGTAACCAGAGGCAACAATGTAGGGCCACGAGATGAATGACACTATCAAAGCAACCTGGGCTTCCTGAACACCTCAGCAGAACCACAGGCTGATCACCACCAGGCAACGCTGCACTGATGCAGTAATTCATGGAAAAGGAGCCCAGACCAAGTACTGAGAAGCTGAATTTTGGCTTTGGCTCAGAATCATCAACATTATACCTGAAATATATTACACTGAGTGGAAGGAGCCTATATAATCTATGAGATTCACTTTTTGAATTAAATCATAGAAATAAATAAACTTTTAAATTATATTCACATTTATTGTCATGCAGCAAAGCAAATACAGTTGCTAACATTGGACAGCAGAGGGCAGCAAAAACCTCAAAACCAAAAAATATTACATAAAATTGATTACCCCTTTCAATATAACCTCTAAATGGTAATACTTCATTTCTTGACACAAAGACAGAGACAAAGAAAGAAAGAAACAGACAAAGAAACAAACAAAGAAAGACTTATCCAGACCTGAAAAATACTAAAATCAATTTTAAGCATTTTAAAACAGTGCAGTTTGTTGAACTCACCACAAGGGGGAGCCAGACACCTACAAACACAAGGGCCACAAAATGGACAACTTGGAAGGATGGCTTATAACTAAAAATGTTTTTCCTCCTCGTTTGGGGAGAAGAGAACATATTTTGGATTTTTTATCTCTTTTCTTCCTGTTATTTGTGGTTCTGGTGAACAGGCTGTGCTGCACAGGAGAATACTTTGTTGGAAGCACAGCTGGGTTCTATCAACTGATTTTAATGGTCCTCTCTGGTTTAGAAAATGACGTTCTGCCGTCCACAGACAGACGGGTGGAAACATGTTCATCCTGGAACATTTTGCGTTACTGAAGGAGAAGAAGGGAGGCCGTCTGGGGTTTAACACAGCCAACAGAGGCTGAAATAAGGACAACGAGAGATGGAGACAGAGGAGAGAAGCTTTAGCAGGCTTCAACCAGATGAACTGTAATCACCTGACACAGCCTGCCCCACTCAGAACAGATGCCAATGTGTATGCTAATGCTGGGAAAATGGCAAGTCCGTTGGACACAGTGACGCACCGCAACATGAATAAACTACTTTGCTGAGCTCAGAGGGTAAAACTTCATAAATAATACCCTCTGTGGGAGAGTTTAACACATATCATGAATGTCACATCTGAATTTACTTTATTCTACGCTCTCAAACTGAATTTATATTACTTTAAAGTCAAAGAAAGTTTGGAAAATGCATAGATATTTAATTAAACCCAGGAAAAGGTCAGACCATCTGTAAAAAAACAAATCAACTGAGCTGGAGCCTACAGCATGACACTGACTCAAAACAAACCAGTAAGTCCACTGGGTACTGGCTGAGAGTTAAGAAATGGAATGTCCTGGGCCTAGTCAAAGCCCAGATCTTGATCTAATTCAGATGATGTGGGGTGACTTGAAACAACTCAAAAACAACAGTTGTGATGGTATAGTGTCCTAACTTTTCTCTTAGTTAGGAAAAGACATTGTTGTAATATTTTGTTTGAGGAGAGATAAAAAAAAATCAGATTAGGCATCAATACATGAACATTTCTTAGTTAAAAACCAAATATTTGATGGGGTGTCCAAAGTTTTTCACAGGACTGGATGTTGAAAAGGTTCTGAAATGATTTACCCTAGTTTTATTTGTTACATCACAAACACCAGGCATTTTGACGGGTATGAAGCCTTACTATATTCACTATAAGAGCTGCACAGGAGTTCAAAGTGGTATGATTGGAATTATAATGTTCAAGAAATCCAAACTGCTTTGCACTGTCCCTCAACAAAACTTCACCCAACAATAAATGAAAGAGATACCATCTCCCTAACAGGGCCTTTTTCTGGGAATATTTCTACCCTGATTATCAGGTTTTATTCTGGTAAACTACGGGGAAACCAAAGGGGATAAACTACCACAGAAAACCGCGATGGGTCCTATTCAAAGTCCAGCTCATGTAACGCATTATTTTCAATATGTAAACCTGCACATCACAGCCAATTGGAGAGTCATATATTTAAAATATTTAAATAGATTTTTTTTACCAAAAGCTACTGAACAACATTGGTTACATAAACATCTTAAAGTGATGTTTCTATATAAAAGGTTTGTATGGAAACAGTTGCTGCTGCACGTGGCTAAAATTCTGCTTCACCTGTACAAGCCTGTCACAAAAGCAGAGTACTGGGCCCAAAGGACGGAACAAAGCAGAACAAGAGAGCATGTGCATCTCCACATGCTGCAGCTTGGCTAAGAAAAGACGGAGGAGGTGTCCCACACGTCTCAGGGAAGGACTCCGTGTTCTCACCTGTGTTCTGTGCCAGATAACAGACGCCCTGGAGTGGCCCAGTTTGTTCCGACACGGTCCTTTGTCGTAGTGGATCAGCAGGAAGTCATCCTGGGACACACACAAACAAACATACACACACATACAGACTCAGAGTTAAAAAGTGACCATTAGCAGCTTTAGAGACGTGGGTGGCTGTTCAGACCAAATAGCTTTTTAAATGACCAGTGTGTTCTGGATGTCTCCTCTCATCCAGTTAGGATGATTCAACCGCCGAGCTAGAGAGTCTCTGTCATCCAACAAGCTGTCAGTTTCATCTCTTTCTAATGAACCCAAATACAAATCTAAATCCTTCCTGATCATCTCTCCAGGTTTTCTACAGTGATTTTTTTAGTGAGCGTTTGTAAGATAAAATGCAGCCAACTCACATCCAAGGACTCCAGACAGTACCAGCAGAAGGCATGTTTACAGTTCTTGCACATCATCTGTGCGCAGCCTTCGTCTCTCTCGATGTAAACTTTACACTTAGGACAGCGCTTGATGGGGGCATCGTCCTCTTCATTCTTATAGAAAGAGCTGGAAACCAGGACACAGGTTAGATGTTTCATCAGGTCACATTTTTCAGATTTCTGTGGACTTTAAAGCAGGAAGGTGTGCTGGTCCCGTTCTGGAAATTATCCGGACCAATCCCGGCTGGTTCTTGGGGAACTGATGGTGGTTTGAGGGAATTACAGGACATTTCGCTGATGCTGCTAAAACTTGGCCCCGCCTGAACATGTGACCACAAGTACCTACTTTACTGGACCAGACTGAAAGATTTGACCTGATGGTTATTAAAAGTTTCAGAATCTTTTATCCACAAATTCAAACAAATTACTGGACTAATGAATTTTTTGAAGTATTACCAGACATGTTACTTAGGCTCCCTGACTTCCCAGAAGCATGAAGCAGTACCTGTTTTCTCCTGGGAGGAAGGAGGCAATGGGCAGGTTGCTCTCCTGACAGGCCTGCCCAGGGTGCCAGTTGGCCTTGCAGGCTGAGCAGAACTCCAGGGCACAAACAGCACACTGAACCAACTGGGGCAAAGCTGGAGAATCTGTTTCCTTAAGCTGGCATACGGCCTGGCAGGTCGATGACGGGCACCACGTTCTGCACGGGTCTAGTAGAACCTCTGAAAGCACAGGATTATAGCAGATGGGTCAAACTGTTTATTTCAGTCGTGCTTCTTATTGCTCACAAGGTGGATGTCTCAAAATCTGCAGGTCATCATACATATGAAAAAATAGGATACTCCATCAAACATTTTGCTCTTTATTACAAAATGTTCAACGTTCAAAATGTCAAATCTTACTATGAAAAACAAAGTGATTTATTTGCGCCTATACAACAAAAATTGAACTCGTTTTAATCATTACAAAAAGATAGAAACAAAAATGTGTTTTTTAGTGAAGGAAAAAGTTAGTACGCCCTGCCCACTAACAGTGTTACCTCCTATACCATCTCTGACATCGCTCAGAGAAAACTTTATCACACTCCTCACTGTCAGCTGTGACATTTTTGAGGGGTGTCTTTCATGTAAAGTCTCTTTAAAGTTACTCCACAGCATCTTAGTGAGAACAGGATCTGGGTTTTGACTAGGCCCAGAACTTTTCTGATATGTTTGCAGGATCCAGTTCGGTGTGTTGTGCAGTCTCTTTCTGATTGTACAGATGTGCACTTTCATACCACCAGCAGTAGGGCCGCTGTAGGTCCCATGATGGCATTTTTTAGTGTCTTGTTGGCTGTTTTCAGTGCGTCAGTCGGACCTGGGCATGTTGGCTGTTGTTCTGAATGTTCTCAACTTGTAGAACATTTTCCAGATGGTGTTATGATTTGTTTTTAGATTTCTTTAAATCCCTCAGCAGACTGATGAGCTGCTATCTGAAGACCTCAGACAGCTCTTTGAAACTCATCATGGTGTTCACTCTCACTTCAGCAGGAGCACCAACTGAATGTCTGAGGTTTAAACAGGGTAAACCTCCTTCAAAATGCTGAGTAGTGATGTTCTCACCATGTGAACCTCCTTTGATAAACTGATGGTGGGAATAAATATGGAGGTGACCTTTTTTTCTCAGAATAAATAGCATTTTTTATTTGTATTTAACAAAAAACTTTCATCGCTTCTTATTGTTCATTTAAATTACTTATTTTTTTCATTACTGTTAAAACTGATATTAAATATCTAAATGTCTAAATATGTCAGTAAAGCACACAGTTATTCTAGGGTGTCTTCATTTTTTCATGACTGTAGCTTAGCTGCCCTGATTTAAACCAGGAGGTTAGCAGACAAACGAGGGAAAAAGCTGCTGAAATATTTGTTTGTTCTGCTGATTTTTAAGTAAACCTACCTTCATTCCTTCAATGAACTATTTCAAACATTATCTGTCTTCAAAGACAAGTTTTCTTTTCCTACTTGGTCAAAGTACATGCGTGTTCCCCTTCTATCTTATTCCTTCTTTCCCTGGATTCTCTGTCAAGTACTGCAAGCACATCTGGCTCAGTATGAGAAACGACTGCAGCAAACTGTTCTGGCTGCCTTAATGGGGCCACTGCTGCCATGGCTGATTGTTCTGATCCAGACTGAATCAGAAGTTTGTACTCCATCTTACGTTTCTGGGTTCATAAATGTTTTTGCCCTTCTGAGATCAGTTTATGTCGAGCCTGCCTTTCTTTGTATGTGAAGAACCTGCAGGGTTAGAACCTGTGATCGGTTCCTGACATCTCTGAGCAGGAATTAAATCCTAACATTATTGGTGAGCAGGTCTAAATGGCAGCAGAGAAGGCATTAACACAGCATAACGCTGCCACCGCCATGTGTCACCATGGGGATGATCTGTTTAGGGTGATGGATAGTGTAAGCTTTTCTGCCACACAGCGTTCTGCATGTAGTCTGAAAATGTACATTTTGGTTTCATCTGACCAGACCACCTTCTTCCACATTTTTGCAGTGTCCCTTATATAGCTTTCTTTTTATTAATGGCTTCATTGTTGCCACTCTTCTGCATGACTAATGGTCACCCCTGTCAGTAGATTAGCCAACCTGAGCTGTGGATCTCTGCAGCTCCTCCAGTTACCACAGACCCCTTAGCTGGTCTCTGATTAATGCTCTCCTTATCCAGCCTGTCAGTTTAGCTGGATCTCTATGTTTTGGTAGGTCTGCAGTTGGTCCAACCTTTTAGCTTACACCACATCCCACCAACAACCCAACAGAGCTACATTCACAGGTGCAAACACTCCAGAAAGAACCAATTTCCATCATCCCTTTCATGTGTTATAGTAAAACGCCGCGTCTCTTGAGCAGAGTTTACGTGTGACTGCCCACGAATCACCCACTCGAGAAATCTGGAGCCATCACTGACGCACCACAGCTGCTTTGACATTCACTCACCACGCTCAAACTGCAGCTTCTTGTACCTCTGCATCATCTCTGTGGCCACCATGCACTCAATCTGCAGACATGGGAGAGACGGAGGAAATAAGGCAGCTACTACACACGTTTAGACAAAATCAATGAAATAAGCAAAAATAAATGTATTATGCAACATTTCTGAATAATAACGTCCAGTTCCAGTTTCAGTAAGATCCAGTCTGGTCATTTTCTTGCTTTTAAGGATCTGATTCTTATTCTGTGGGTAGAAAATGAGGAGAAAGAATGTCCTGTTGGAGCAAACAAAGACAGGGGTGGGTGTACTCGTTTAATGATCAATACATCGAACAATCAGGATTTGTAAAGAACAATTAATTACACAGCGAATGACCTGCTGAGAGAACAGCAATACTTGCAGGAATAGCTGGGGTTTTATCAGCAGCAAGTGATGCCAAGTTGTTTAGAAACATAACGCAGCGATGAACAGAACCACGATGAGCCTCTGAAGCTCAGTAAAGGAGTGAGTGAGC
Organism: Crenichthys baileyi; assembly: GCA_036173005.1. Classification (NCBI taxonomy): domain Eukaryota; kingdom Metazoa; phylum Chordata; class Actinopteri; order Cyprinodontiformes; family Goodeidae; genus Crenichthys; species Crenichthys baileyi. The sequence continues at coordinate 81,393 of JAHHUM010002154.1, read as the reverse complement.
CCATCCCACACAGGCAGGAGGAGGGGAGTGATGGACCTGAGCAGCACAGGAGCTTTAAAATGATGTAACAGGATCCAGAAATGATTTCTTTGACTTGTGGACTTCACTAATGAAAATAACGATAGATCAGCTCGGAAACGAAGGAGGGACACAAAAAAAGGAGGAAGGAAGGACATAGGGAAGGGAGAAAGAAGGAAGTTTGCTTTGGATAGAAATAAAAACAGCAAGGTTATCTTTGTCTGATATTAAAATTAGTTTGATGATCTGAAACAGTTGGGTGTGACAAAAAACTAAAAGAGAAGAAATGCTTAGTGGGAAGAGAGAAACGGGGGAGAAAATGAGCACTTTGTAGGAGAAGGGTCAGCGGCACCAGCAAGTACTCTCCAATCCGCCATTGTTATTGTTGATATCTTCTTCTTCTATGGTTTTAAACTGGTCGGCTGCTGTTATGTTGTGCGCCTGAGCATTAATTTCTACTGATTTTAGTCATACTGCCAGGGCTTCCCCATAAAAAAGATTATGTTTTTTTTCCATCTACACAACGGAGACCAGGACGTTTTCCAACAGTTACACTCTGGAACTTTTCAAATTTTAAATTGTGCCATTTTCAGAGAAAATGTTGTCGTGTAAACAAACAGTAAAAACGTAACTAAACTTTTCCATGTTAATCAGAAAACAGTCCCTTAGTCTTCCACAGGCTTCCAAGATGGACGCCTGCAAGTCAAAATGTTTGTCATGAGTATCGTCCCAACTCTTCATGCCTTACTGAGGAACTTCATGTATCAATGTATGTGCTGTTTGAATGGGTTAATAGTAAGAGCTTTGAATATTTAACACATGTATATGTCCAGCTTCTATTAATACTTGGACTAGAGTCTCTGCGTTTTGATAGTTTTGTCTGCTGGAAGGTTGATGTTTCCTTGTGCTTTCTTTTTTAATGATATAAACTAATTCCGTCTTAAATAACGATGAATATTACAGCTTAAGGAGGAAAGCTGCACAGCAGTCTGGTGGTTCTTCTTTTGATGTTGTGGTACCGTTTGACTGCAACAGTCTAAATGTTCCTTTAAACGGTGCGAGGAGCCTTACAATGTTCAGATCTACGTTTCTGTAGCTGCTATGAAAGACATTCTGGAAAGAGGCTTTACAAGTTCTACGTTATATATGCACTAAAATAAAATTGGCTTTTGGTGATGAAAACCACTTAAATGCAAGGAAATGACAACAGTACTAGATGGAACAGGAAAAGGACGTACCAAGGACAATTTCATTTGCAAAAATAAAAGCTGCACAGCTTTGATTTTTACCTCATTTTCCTGCAAATGTCCTCTTTTAGGACAGGCAGAGTCAGGACAGCTAATTGCAGTTTCAAGGCCTTCTTTAATCAGGAGCTCCACATACTGCTTCAGGCACTGAAAAGAGAACACATAACCACAGGTCAGGGATGTGCAAAAGTATTCACACCCCTCAAAGCATATGCATATATGGGCACATATGCAGTGCCTCTGAGAAAACACTAGAACCGAGTTTTGCGGCAGTTCCAGCAGCAGGTCATCTGAGGTATGTCTCTACCAGCTTTGCACATCTACAGACTGAAATATCTGCACAGTCTTCTTTGAAACATAACCCAAGCCCCATCAGAGTGAGTGGAGAGCATCTGTGAACATCAATTTTTAAGTCTCGCCATAGATTCTCAACTAGATTTAGGTCTAAACCTTGACTAGGCCTTTCAATATCAAATAGTCTGCTTTGATCTAAACCATCTCATTGTATATCTGGCTGCATGTTTAGGGTGATTGTCCTACTAGAAGATGAACCTCCACCCCTGTCTCAAGTCTTCTGCAGCATCTAACAGGTTTTCTTGCAGGATTTTCCTGGATTTAGGTCCAATCATCTTCCCATCAACTCTGACCTGCTCTCAACTCTCCACAACATGATTCTGCCACCACCATTTTTCACAGTGGGTATGATGTGTTAATGGTGATGTGCAGGGTTAGGTTTTCCTCCACACAGTGTTCTGCATGTAGGCCAACATTTTCAGTTTTGGTCTAACCTGACCAGAAGCTTCTTCCACATGTTTGCTATGTCCCCTCCATGTAAACTGAAAGCAAATCAGACTCACAGGTGGACAACATTTGATAATTTGGTGACTTCTGAAAGCAACTGGTTGCAATGAATTTTCATTTCGGGTTATCAGAGTGAATAAAGTACATATGACACTTCAAATTTTGTTAAAACATAAACATTCTGAAAATTACATCTTTTTCCTCCGTCTTCACAATTATGTCAGTTTATTACATAAAATCCCAATAAAATCAATTAAGTGTTAATGTGAAAAGGTCAATACCTTTGCAAGGCACTGTGCTAATCAATGATAATCAGTATCCAGTCAGCTAGACAGAAAAAAAAAACTCTAAAATCATTTTATTATACCTTACAAATAAAAAATACAGTTAAAGATTAAGGATAGCTTCTGGTAATTGGTTAATAAAACACATCTGGGGTCTTATACACACACAACTAAAATGTTTGGACTTTTTAAGTGTTCCTGTAAATTCGTAATGGTAGGAGGAAAACCTGAGCTGCCAAAATGTACTGTGCCGTCTTTAGTTCTGGTGTCATTAAACGCTTTGAAACAACTAAATCACAAGATTCACAGCGTGTACACAAGGAACGGGTAGAAAACCGCTGAAATTTGGACTGTGATTTATTTTGCTGACTGTTTCTGGGTTACTGTGAGGACAGAACATTAATTACATTTAAATTTATCAAGTCTCTCTCATACAGACCCCTTGAGGTAGGCATCAGCCTCTCTGGGACTCTGAAAGGATAAGCGGTTATAGACAATGGATGGATAGAAGTCTCTCTTATATAACTCATCTAGCGTTTACTATTACCACCACGTCCTCTCAGGTAGCTGAGTAATAAAGCTTAAAAAAGGCAGAGAAAACATACACAAACCCACAGACATCAGTAACTTTAGTTCATTTATCTGGCTGCTTTTAACTCCGAAAACATTTGCTAAGGAAATATAAGATGTCAAACAGCTGATAGCAAAACTCAGTTGAGACTTGTGTTTACACCGTCGCTGCCCTCTGAAATGAGCTGTGGTGACTGAACTTTGGTAACCACTGCCGCCAGCCAGCCTGTGTTGAGGAAATGGCAGCTATATTTAGAGCTCATTCTTGGTTAGGCTCTAAAAGCCAACAGATGTCACTTTCTTTCACTGACTCAGTCAGAGATGATAAACCAGAGTTTAGTGACACTCCTCTGTGGTTTTCATTGTGTTAAAATGTCAGCCTCCTTTTCAGAAAGCTGCAGGCCTTAAATGTTTTTGAACTTACAGTTATAGGTCTGGATAAGACCTGCAGAAGTATTCATTCACCAAGAACCTTTTTACATTTTGTCCCATACAGATCCACAACTCAATCTGTTAACAGGACAGCTATTAGCCTAAATCTCCACACATCTGGTTTTTATAAAAGAAGTGGAAAAGGAAATAGACATTAATGAAAGAAAACCATAAGAAGTCGTATGTGCTCCACACAATACAGAGGAAACATGTTTGAGAAGATGTTCTGATCAGATGGGAGCAAACCTGAACCTTTTGCCCAAGATGCAAAATGTTATGTGTGGAGAAAAAAGTTACACTGCAACTCACTTTTATTACACAATCTCTACAATGAAGCAAAGAGGTGGCAGCATCATGCTGCGGGAACGCCTTTCTTCAGCAGGGGCAGGGAAGCTGGTCGGGGTTGATGGGAAGATGGATGGAGCTAAAACACTTGGAACTGTAACTGCAGTGGAAGATGGATCTATTAAGTGTTAACTCGGGGAGTCGAATACAAATGCACAACATCATTCCCAGATTTTTATTCATACAGTTGAGAAAATCAGGGATCCTTTTCCTTTCATAATTATCCACCATCCTGTGTTGGTCTGTTACATAAAATCCCAATAAAATACATTCAAGTTTGTGGTTGAAATGTGACACAATGTGAAAAGGTTCTACAGGTTTTTGCAAGCAACTGCGCATTGAACAGCTGTAAGAACCTGTAAAACTCACCAGTGTGCAGAAGACACATTGGCACTGCGTGATGGTAGTCATCTGCTCCAGGGGGAACTCTCCAAGGCACAGTTTACATGACACCAGGGGGTCCACGGCCAGCTCCCACGTGGGGCGGTACCGCGCTGTGGTCATCTTTACGACCACAGAGCTGAGACAAAAAAGGAAAGGGGAAAGAGGAAAGCCAAAGTTAATTCAAACCCATCTTACGAAAATAAGGGGGAAAGTGTACAGAGACAGCTTATTTATGTTTGGCTACTCATTTCATGAGTTAAAATGTGCTCTGGCAAAATAAGCTTGACCGTTTAGGCTCAGACTAATTTATGTACTCTGATTGTGTCGAGTGAGGGAGCACACACAAACTGGCCTGTTATATGCAGAATGGCACCAGTTTTCCTGTGTAAACACCCAACGTCAGCCATGATCAGCTTCATTTTTAGCAGCATGCTTTGTGGCATTAAAGAAGAAAATAGCTCAAAGGCTTTGGAAAATCCTTTGGTCATCTACATCAGCTATCTAAGCCCCCTGTGAAAATCCCCTCTGCATTAAGCAACATGTTTTTTTCGAGGAGAAAAACCACGCACACCTTTCTGTCTCTTTCTGAGAGCTGGAACAGGTTATTTTAGGCCGTCTCATCTCACCCTGCAGCTGAGAGCAAATAGCTCCCACTCTGCTGTTTACAGGAAGTGGTCCTGCACTCACAGTGTCAGGACCATCAACCTCTCCCCTTGCTGCTTAGCAACCAGCTGGAGGAGGATTTTAGAGACAGAGGGAGCAGTGAAGAAAGAAACAGTCTTAAATCACTGATCAGTCTGCTTCAGTTTGGGGCTGCTTGTTGGCAGAAGAGGACAAAGAATGGGAAGAGAATTGGGTTCAAGAGTTCATGTGACGGCTCAGTGGACTCATGCGGTGTCCATGTGCTAACCAGTAATGGGGGGAGGAGAGAATGAGAGTTGCTATGAGATTTAACTTTATATCCCATTTTCCCACCTCCCCTAGGCTTTTAAGCAGGAGAAAATCTGCAGGATGTTGCATCTAGCACTGATCCACTACATGAAGCTGCTTCATCCTAACCTTAAAACAGAACCAGTTGACAGACATATCCATTAATGTGAATAGTTTCACTGTAAATATGTGCCTGAAGAAACTGCTTCACTACATTCATGATTTTTTCATTAAAACATTTCAAGAGAAATACAGCAGAGAAAATAAGTGAACATGTTCTCTCAGTAAATAACTATCTAATGAATCTGTTGACATGTAATTCACATCAGATGTCAATAAGAAACATCTATGGCACACATACAAAGAAATAAAGACACATAAGTCCATAAATTAAGTGATAAAATGAAATAAATGGCCTGAAGTTTTAAGGACAGTTACAGAAATGTATTCAGTACTTTTAATGACAACTGTATGGAGATTTCTCCTGTGTGGAGAAACTAGTTTAAACATTGCTCAGTTGTGATTTTGCCCTGTTCTTCCACAGAAAACTGTCTTCAAATCAGGAAGGCTGCAGGTCCTTTTTCCATAGGTTTCGACTTGACTGGGCCATTCTAGTAGTGTTTATTTCTTTCTCTAAACCCAGCTGACATTTTCCTTGGCTGTGTGTCTGGAAAAAATGTCTTGTGGAACAATCCATCAACGTTTTGTTTTCAGACTCATATAAAAGAATGTTTCAGTAAATGTCTACATTCTTGGTTCAATTATATGAAGTCTGCCAGTACCAAATCCAGAAAAACAACCCCACAGCATGATGTTCAAGCCTGCAGACTTCACTGTTGGGATGGTTTTTCTGAAGTGCTTTGCTTCCTGCTCCAAACATTATGCTATTCAAGGTCATTTTCTGTCTCATCTGGCTTGTCCAGATATTCTCGGTTTATCTTCAACAGTAGAGTATTGTGCAGTGAGCATGCACATAGGCACACTGACTGCACATTGTGGATCATTACATGTTTTCATGGCAAGGCTGTACCTGCTAATTCAGGCTCTTTCTAAAAAGGGAGTGCTCCTTGGTTCTTGGAAAACTGTTCGGATTAGTCTTTTTACTCCTCTATCAGGAATCTTGAGAGGAGCAAATGCTTTGGGTAGTTTTATGGTGAGATGCTCTTTTCATTTTTGAATTATGGGCCCAAATGGTGCTCAAAGGAACATTAAGCAGTTTAAAGGTACATCTGTAACCAATGCCATGAATAGGTTTTATAACAATATGGTTGTGCTCACCCGTCATATGAGGTTTTAGTGTTATACCTTTGCTGTAAGAAACCTTTTATAGGCCATCAATTAGGACTAAACTAGCTCTACTTTGTGTAACATTATGTGTCATTCTACTTTATTAAACATAACTCCACTTATGGACTTCTTTGTGGTGATTTCTTTGTACATGTGGATTTTGGGCTGTTACTGACATCTGGGTGGACTTTATGGCAACGGGACCATCAGAAATATGTTTACTGAAAAAAAAAAGATTTTTAATGTTTAAAACCTGAAAGTACAGATGCAATGCTTCTCTGTTAGGAAACATTTTCAATTTTCAGCTGTCACTCTAAGCAGTGAGTCAGGTCTTGGTAAACTTGACTAGCAAAATATCTCATTAAACAACGAACTCTTCCTCCTTCATGTCTCCTCATCATGTTCTCAGTGGGAGGAATGCAGAGAAAAGGAAAGATAACTCTACACCTCAGCTCTGACTCATTCAAATCCTCTTCTATCAATGTATTCGTTTCCAGACTTCGTGATGATCACCAGAAAGCAACGAGCAGTGAGGGTGCTCCGTTATGAGGGTGCTGAGGTTGTTTATTAAAGCTTAATGGCATTCAGCGAGGAGCCACGAATAAAGGTGGGAAGATGAGGGTGTTGTTTGACTTTTAGAAAAAAATCTGACATATTAAAGTCTTTACTGCTAGATTACTTCACTCCAAAGACAAAACATAGTACAGGACCTACTTGGCAGATTGACACGAGTACGAGTATTTTTGAAAAAGAAAAAAAAACTTAAATTGTTTCAGAACTGTACATAAATGTAGTTGTAGGGACCCAGCTGAGGACACTTAACCGTGTCTTTGTAGCAAAGAGTACTAAAGTGTAATTTAAAAAAAAAAATCTTTAAGATTGGTAAATTGGTAAATCATTGCTATGTCAGCTTCTTCGGTTATATTCTGCATTTCTTTTTCAATCTATATTGCTTGTTTTATACTTGTGCGTTTGTGTTTGGATAAGATGTCTAACGGACCACAGTAAAAGTAAGCTCTTGGCTTTCTTGTGTTTTATCCATGGTGATGAAACCTGACTGTGGTCATGGAGTGCTGATGTTGCACTCCATAATGTCCCATCACCAAGTAAATTCATTTCAGTTCAATTCATCAGCTAGTAATAGTGTAATAATGCATTCAGCTCATGAGAAGAGATGATACATGAGATTAGCAGTTAAAGACACTGGTAAAATTATTCATATTAAACCACTGTAAAGAGGAATGACTGATAAAAAAAAAAAACATATCAGCTGTATCAGAGTCACAATGTAACTTGGACCGCAGTTAAACTATTCCTCTGCTAAGCCTGGATTCACAGATTTATTTAACAGTCTTGGTGCATGAAGACAGGAAATTCAAACATGTTTGGAAGTAATTTTGTAAGAAAACAGAAAAGATGCTCACTCACTTGTTTCACCTCATTGACCAGGTGTGTGGGCCTCTGTGTAAAATCACCCCGCAACAGTGTCTATGAATGGGCAGGTCAGGGTAAAAGCTAATAAGATAGGAGTCAGGAGTCAAATAAAATCCTAAATGGTGGTCCCCATGTGTCAGCCATCACTCTGAAAGAGCTGCTCTTATATTAACAGGCTGCAGCATTATTCATGGCCTCCTGACTTTATGGTCCAGAGAGAAACCCACAAACATGCATTAACAAGGAGGCTGGAAATGGTTGCGGAGGGAGGGGTTGGCGTCTCTGGGGGGCATGAATGGAAAAGCAGGATCAGTAAAAATAGGAAAGATGCAGTTTTTTGTTATTAATGTCACCTAGCAATTTGTCTTAGTAATATTGTTTTTTAAAAATTTGAAAAAAAGATCTAAATTTTAAATCTGTTGTTCTAAAAACTGTATTTATTTAATAATGGCACTAAAATAATAACTGCTTTTTTTCTTCCAACCTGTAGAAAACTGAACCAAAATATAGTTTTTAGGAAAGGAAGGCGAGTTTATTTACAACTGTTTTACAGGAACCTAAAGGAACAGTGATAAAGAAAATCACATTAAATTAAAGCAGTGCCTTAAAATGTATGTATTAAAATAAAAATGTCAACAAGGTCCTAAAGTTAATAACAATAAATAAAGACAAATAAGTAAACAGTATTACTAACTTTCAGCTCTGGTGACATAGCAAACATAGACCTCAGATACAAGGCCACTGGACACATAAAATTCATTATTTTATGGTTTTATTGAAGAAGTTACTTCTGGCCAATGTCTGCTCTTTGCTTTGTAAAGACTTCACCACCTCTTTACCTCCTAGAATATTTTATGCAGCATTTAATAACTAGTGTGCCCGAATCTATTCCAAGCATAGAGACCCTGAATCCATGTTACCATAATACATAGCTAACATTTATTGCAGGCCTGGCAGTGATGTGACATGCATGTTGTTTTCGGTGATCTCTCACAATAACAATAAATGTGAGATATTTATTGTGCAGCCCTACTTGCTTGTGGCTGAGATCTTGCTGATGCCTTCCTGTTCAAACTAATTTTAGCTGCATTTCAACAAGTCAACTTTCAATTTTGGCTGACAAAAATAAAATGAACTCTTTTGGGTTCTGGAGCAAAAGAAGTACGGTAAATTAGATTAACTGATTAATGAAACAATGTCATTAAACTAATGGAGAAGTAGTTGTAAGCATTACGCCTAAACCACTTATTTGATTTAATTAAGTGTTTTAAGGAATTAAGAATATAAATAATCGTTACAATGATGAAATCTTATTAATAATTTTATATTAGATATATTATTTACTGAACATTTTGTTATCAGTTGTGTTTCTAAAGCTCATTTGGACAAGTAGTGTCAAAGGTCAGTGATCACAGACCAGGGTCCTGCATGTTTTAGATGCTGCCCACATTCAGTACATCTGAATAATATAAAAAGCTTAGCAGACATCTGCAGAGCTAGGTGACATACTGAGAAGCTGGTACAGACATTTGAATCAGCCAACGGCAAAATTAGAACCTGCAGGGAACCGGGCCCTGGACGACAAACTCCTCACCAAAACATCTACTTATGAGCCAGATCGTGGAGGTAGGTATTATTTATTGGAGCCACCCTCAGTCAAAGTAGACAGTGAGTAGATTATAGAAATACTGTTGTATGATACTGTGGGATGAGAATCTCATAGTGCCATTCTACTACTGCAGACACAGGTTCAGTTGAAAGTCTGACGACCACTCTTTTACCTTCTTCTATTTCCACATGGTTCAAAGCAAACAAATATGGACTGCAGACTTCCCATTGGTTCATATTAATTTTATTAAATGTCCACCTTAATACCCTCATATACAAGGTGAAGGTAAGAGGTCATTTTCACATGATAAAGTCCTGCTAGTAAACCAAAGCAGACCTTATATAGAATATAAAATATTATTTCTATTGTGTCATTTGCTGCTGTGGAAAAAACAATGTGAGAGACTAAAAACATTAAAATTACAAAATTCTCAATTGGGTTGACAGTTTCCAGCATGTCATATAATGTTAAATCCCAGTATTGTGTAAGACTCTGTTTATATACCTCCCCTCCAGTGGATGTGGAAGCAAGCTGGCATCAGTCTACATATTTCCCTCCTGCACACAACAGATGTCACTCAGCTCTGGTTTAAGGAATCAGCTCTGGCCTTGTTGGGACGGTCAGAGAGAGCTTGGTGAGGGCTCAGCAGCATGTCAGCAGCCTCCGATGAAGAAAGATTCCTGTGAATAATCTATATGAAGTCTACAGACAAGCTAAACATTATCTGATGTAATGAGATCCTTTATATAATAAACAATCAAGCTTTCTTCTGTCTGGCCAGCAGCAAAATCCATTTTAAACTAGAATGAATATCTGTAATAAAATCAGATGATACATCACACATTGTGAAGCACCTGAAAGCAGCTGTGGTAACTCCAGGTTATATAACGTAAATGAAACCCAGAATGGTCTGTCCGCTCAGTGAGGAAGATCATCAGCCTGTAATAAGTGCTCCTGCAGGCTGCTCCTCCCTCCCCACTTCCTTCCTGCTAAAGTCCAAACCTTCTTCTTGGAACAAGTAAGTGGGAATGTTACATTTCATCTACATCGTATCCTCCTCGAGTCCTGCTGCTGACAAGATTTCATGAGGAAAAACCAAATTCGAAGATTAAAAAGAGAAAAATAGACTAATTGCCAGTTGGGCCTGTTGTTAAGACTGTTGGCTCACCTCAAGACGTGATAATTTCTTGTTAGTTCATCGTAAAAGCTCTTGGCTTTTATTAGCGAAGAACCCAATGTTTTAATGCACCGTTTAAAACGTAACTTTATGAAAGTACATGAAATATTCAGGTCCTGATTTAGAGAACGTAGCATTCATAGCCACTAATATAGAACCAGAGAAGTATTCTGGGGCCATTGTTTTTATTCAGCTCATTACCGCAGTCGGAACCTGGGCCAAATCAGAGGTCCAAGTTAGAAATCCACCCCAGAACACAGCCCCGGTAGGGAGCTAGTACCTTATGGGTGTACCCTGAACTAGACCCCTGTGCAGGACTGATTATTTAATCCTGCTCCCGCTGAATTTCTGACCATTAATGCCTGCTCCCACCACTGTGATGTACTGTATGATTCAATAAATGCTAATCCAATAACTGTTTTACTACAGTTAAACAAGAACAGAATAATGAAATATACTCAACGGAAATCTTTCGGCTTCAATCATGTAAATTGAGGTCAAAAACCAAAAATGAGCTATCTGCACAGCAAAAAAATAAAATAAATTAGTCTCTTTGTTTGCTTCATTGCTGGCTTCTGTAACGTTACCAGCATGTTTAGCCATGTTTATATTCAGTATCGGTGTGGACGTCTTTTTGTTTATGCCTTATCAACACATTGCGATACATTACAGGTCGAGTTATATGTGCTTTGTTACTATAGGTACCATCTGCTAGCTTTAGGCTAAAAGACACAAGGGTACGCCAGTGACGTCATGCAGCCCCAATCATGATCTTCTCCATTCTGATTTCACAAAGTCAGGTTAGATGTGTTTGTTGTTCTTATAAAAAACAAAAATGAATCTTTACTTCTGGACAGTTCAGAGGCTATTATTGTACAGTGGCATACCTTTAATGATGGACAGTGTCTAAATGCAGACACAGTATGTCAAGTCCCATAATGGCATTGAAAGGGCAGCTAAGAATGGTATAGGGACTAATTGTTCCATCCCTTGAGCAGTTACACAATCATCTAAATATATTTTAGCATTGTGTGTGGGGTGCAGAAGCTATGTGTGTGAATCAGTGCTTCAGCATCTCAAAAACAGTTTGGCAATTTTAAACCAGGCAGACCCATTACAGGGATCAGTTTTGGTTGATTTGCACAACAAACACACCTTCTGGTCTACCTGGTTCCTGGTTCTGCCTCCCTGTGTGTCAAAAGCCAAGAGTGCACTGAAAGTGAGGAAATTAAGGGGAATTTCTGGATCAGTTCCTGTGATGCCTTTAATGTTTGTGTGTCACATTGTATGCTCTCCTGGTCTGAATAGTGCATGTGTGTTGGGATCAAGAGTGTGGAATTCACAATTTCTAACTGTGTCAGGGTGGGGTATGTTGCTTTTTAATGCTCTTTGGCCAGGTAATCAGACACTATAATACCCATGTCAATCAAAAAGCAGGGCAAGCAATCAGTTTATATGTCAGTGTTAGCATCCAGCATGCTGAGGTAAAAGATTATTCAGTGCATACATCAGTTTATGCAGCAGATCGTAGCAGGACCTATGTTATTATTGCACTGTTGCTATAATATTCAAGTCGCAGTTGTGTTAATTCTGTAGCAGTGCTGTACATCGAGTCGCAGTGCTCATGTGGCAGAATTTCATCACATGTCCAAAAGCCTGGCTTATCTGGTGATGAAATTGTGAAGTGCTTTCCTCCTACAGCATCATGACTTTCTACAAAAAAAAGATTAATCTGTCCTTCTTGAAGAAAGGGAAACGTGCAGTAATCCTTCTTTCAGCCTGTCGACCATTAGTGCAGCAACAGGTAGGGGAGAGGCTTTAACCACAGGAACAGTTTTATTTCTGAGATTTACATTTATTACAAACATTTTTCTCTTCTATTGGAATAGTTTTGGCTTAGCTATGAATATCCCAAATTCAGTTCCTCGGAAATTTAAGAATATTAAATCAGGCATAAGAACAGGATTTTATAACAGAAATGTTATGTTATGGTTTACACAATCAGACAGAAGACCGCTGACTTAGAAAGTTTCCAGCAGACAGGCTTTACAAGGACAATAGGTCACAAAACACCATTACCAAGGAAATCTGCCAGTTTACAGAGTGGTGTACCAAAGAATATCAATGGAAAATTGAGAGGAAGGAAAAAGTGCAGTGTGAAAGATGCACAAGCAACATGGATAACCACAGCGGTGAGAGGATTTTGACGTGAAGCCAATTCAAGAGTTTTGGGGAGATTCACAAGGCATGGATTGCAGCTGGAGTCAGAGCACTACGAACCACCAACCGCAGACGTATCCACGACATGGGTTAAGACTGTCGAATTCCTTGTATCAAGCCATTCCTGAACCAGAGACAATGTTCAGATGAAAGTAACATTTGCATTTTATTTGGAAATCAAGGTCTCAGACTCTGGAGAAAGAGTGAAGAGGCACAGAATTGAGACTGTTTGAGGTCTACCGTGATGTTTCCACAGTGAGTGAGGATTTGGAGAGCCATGTCATCTGCTGGTGTTGGTCTACTGGGTTTTATCAAGTCCAAAGTCAGAGCAGCCGTCTACCAGGAAGTTTTGGATCACTTCAAGCTTCTCTTTATGGTGCTGATTAAATTTTTCAGGAGGACTAGCCACTTGCCCATACTGCCAAAAGAACCAATACCTGCTTTAATCAGCTTGGTATCACTGGATTGGCTGGTAGTTTACAGTACATGGACATACTTTTTAATATATAAATTTTTTGTTTGTAATTCAATAAAATAACAAAAGTAAACATTTGAGATATTCTACTCTTTGTTTCATGACTCTAGACGGTTTTCACTTTTTAACCTGAATTACTTAAATATATTTTTTGATAATATTTCTAGAGATGTAACTGTGAACAAAAACTAAGAATAAACTGAATTAATGGATGTCAGTCTCACAAACACTGTTAAACGTCTATCAACCCGGTTCAACAGGAGCTTCAAAGCAACTCTGTCAGCAGGAAGTTCGGAACAAGCTTACTCCATCCTCAAAAAGGCTCATGTAATTGTCACCTAAGCTAAGTAAAGATGACAAGCATCCCGCACTTAGCCCATTTCTTCTGACAGATGCAGAGAGCCTGGGCAAAGGGTCGACTTTGCTGGCAGCCTGTTGTCACTCAGTGCTTTACAGCTTCAGTTGTTGTGTTCACACACTGAAGCTGAATTACAACGGACATTCTGACTTGCTTCATGGGTCACGTCTGCATAGTCTGACAATGCTGAATATAACTGATATCTGATTTTATAGAAGTGACATAACAACGCTGACCAGCTGGATGTAAACAGCTTCAAACGCAACATCTCTCTTACTTATTCTTTCACAGTAAGCTGCAGACATAAAAATAAGCTGCTTGGTTGGATGGAGGAAACAAAACTAGAGATGCAATCAATTTATCTTCATTAAAGCATGGTTCTAATCTGTATGTAATTTGTATCTGTAAGATTTTGTGTCTTTGTTTCTGAGCCTGACATTTGGTTCCTGTAGTGACACATAGTATATGTATATGGTATCATTTGCACAAGCACAGCATGAGGAAATGAGATATGCTCAGAAAGTTTCTTCTGTGGAGGCTGATTTTAATCAGTGGAGTGAGCTAGCTCATCTTGCTCCAGGAAACACTGTAGTAATATGCAACAAAGGCTTGAAGCCCATTGTCTGGACCCTGAGGTACACAATGTTTGATTCTAAAACTGCTTTTTTTCCCACAAAAAAAGCAAATTACGTCCAGAACTACTCTCACACATCAAACCTCAAGGGCAATCACATACTTGGATTGGGAGTCTTAACTAAAACAAGCCGTACGCTTCAGTCATGAAAACACAGGAAGAAACAAAAGCTTTGGTTGGGCACCATCATTTGGAAAAAAAAGAACACAACAGATCTACCCCTGGGCTCAATTCTTTGTCCACTTCTTTTTAGTTTAAAGAGTACATAAACAATTTGCCATATTTCTGTCCTCGTACAGGTTTCCAGATGTACTTGGATGACACTGTTTATATATAGCTAATAAGGACATTGCATTTCAACAAAACTGTCTATGCATTTGGAGCCTGTTGCACGGTTTGATAAGTCATGTCTCATGTTAATTGTAAACAAAAGTGTGTTGATGTCCTTTTACTCTGGGATCCAATCTTTTATTAAGAGTAAATGAACATGACTTAAATATAAAGATCAAAGGACAAACTACCAAGAAGTTGTAAAAAAGGAAAACAGGGTTACATGTTGTCACATGTTCATGTTATACACAACTTTCACAGGTATTCACCACCCACCCAAATTATTGAAACCAACTGTTCTAATCGCTTGTATAGCCACAAATAAATTAAATCAAACAGCTAAGCATGCACACCGCTTCTACAAATGGCACTGAAGTTCAAATATGTGAGAAGGCAGATGGGCAAAACATTTTGGCAATACAGGGTATTTCTGCTAAGGATGCACACATATGAAAATTTGGGCCAATGTCAATATCCTATTTTAATTTTGCTGATATGGCCGATAACCGATATTATATATACAGTGAGGAAAATAAGTATTTGAATACCCTGCGACTTTGCAAGTTCTCCACTTAGAAATCATGGAGGGGTCTGACATTTTCATCTTAGGTGCATGTCCACTGTGAGAGATATAATCTAAAAAAAAAAAAATTCCGGAAATCACAATGTATGATTTTTAAAATAATTTATTTGTGTGTTACTGCTGCAAATAGGTATTTGAAAACCTGTGAAAATCAAAGTTAATATTTGGTACAGTAGCCTTTGTTTGCAATTACAGAGGTGTTTTCATGTGTTTTTATTCACATAACCTTTGCACACACAGAGCCAATCAGGAGTTTGGTGAAACAGCTGATTACTCATTTCTATGTTTGCAAAAGTGTCTTTGTGAAAACTGCAACAGATCAATATATAACAGCTTAACCACATCACCTGTATTCAAAGCACCAGGGAAAGTGCCTACATAGACATTTAAATGGAGTCATTTATTCATTTAATCAAATCACTTTAATAATAAAAACAAAACAATTGCACAGCCAGCAGTGTTGTCATTCTGCTGGACAATAGAGTCTTCATGGTAAGAGGAGAGAGCACCACTCCAACAGAGAGGCACTCAGAGTCTAATCTGTGGCATACAGTCTCACTCTCACCCACATTCAGCTAAACTATTCCTGTGATTGCTGATTGGGAACTTGCAGACAAAACAAAAGTGTGCAGAGTCAGTTTTATCCCAGAATATCATGCACACAGAGACCATAGTGAGATGTACACCTAACCAAAACAGCACATTTTGACTGGTCACTCCACCCTTCAGGTTTCATATTCCCTGTTTTTTTCATAAACCCATTCTCTCAGTCTCAGTGAAACAGAATGAGGAGGAAGCCCTAAACCTAATGTAGGAAATGGTTTGACATCCTGTTGTTAGGTTTGCAGCAGACACACAAAGGATCTGAACCCACCAAAGGAGAGGAAAGGAAACTCCTTGAAAGATAGATGTCTCCAAGGTAACATCAAAAGTCATACAAGGAACTGAAAACCGTCATCACACATTGAAATAAGAGCAGTGAGCAGTAATTGTCTGCTGCAAGAACCCATGGAGTGCTTTGTAGCCTTTGTTCCAAATTACTACGGTCATTCAGAAGTGCACAAACAACAAACGTACATGTTTTCTCTCAAGGTACTGGAAACATTCCTCAGACAGTTTGGTCCATATTGACATGATAGCATCACACAGGTTTTGCAGAATCTCCCGTTCCACCACATCCCAAAGGGGCTCTATTGGATTGAGATCTGGTGACTGTGGAGGCCATTTGAGTCCAGTGAACTCATTCTCATGTTCAAGAAACCAGTCTGAGATGATTCTTGCTTTATGACATGGCACGTTATCCTGCTGGAAATAACCATCAGAAGATGGGTACACCTTGTTCATCCCTTTGACCACGAACTGACGCTGTATTGGCCGCAAAAGGAGGCCCTACACTATACTAATAAATTATTGTGGTCTAAAACCAGGTGTTAATTCGTCTTGGGAATGACATATACAAGTCCTGCACAGTGGTCAGAGGGATTTTAAGCCATTCTTCTTGCAGGATAGTGGCCAGGTCACTACGTGATACTGGTGGAGGAAAACGTTTCCTGACTCTCTCCTCCAAAACACCCCAAAGTGGCTCAATAATATTTAGATCTGGTGACTGTGCAGGCCATGGGAGATGTTCAACTTCACTTTCATGTTCATCAAACCAATCTTTCACCAGTCTTGCTGTGTGTATTGGTGCATTGTCATCCTGATACACGGCACCACCTTCAGGATACAATGTTTGAACCATTGGATGCACATGGTCCTCAAGAATGGTTCGGTAGTCCTTGCCAGTGACGCGCCCATCTAGCACAAGTATTGAGCCAAGGGAATACCAAGATATGGCAGCCCAAACCATCACTGATCCACCCCCATGCTTCACTCTGGGCATGCAACAGTCTGGGTGGTACGCTTCTTTGGGGCTTCTCCACACCGTAACTCTCCTGGATGTGGGTAAAACAGTAAAGGTGGACTCATCAGAGAACAATACATGTCTCACATTGTCCACAGCCCAAGATTTGCGCTCCTTGCACCATTGAAACCGACGTTTGGCATTGGCATGAGTGACCAAAGGTTTGGCTATAGCAGCCTGGCCGTGTATACTGACCCTGTGGAGCTCCCGACGGACAGTTCTGGTGGAAACAGGAAAGCTGAGGTGCACATTTAATTCTGCCGTGATTTGGGCAGCCGTGGTTTTATGTTTTTTGGATACAATCCGGGTTAGCACCCGAACATCCCTTACATCATTCTTTGGGGATGCTGTTGTGCAAATGGAAAAGACAACAGGGGGAAATCTTTGGCGATTAGCAAGACACACTCAATAATGGAGTGGTTCTGCAGGTGGGGACCACAGACCACTTCTCAGTACCTATGCTTTCTGGCTGATGTTTTGGTCACTTTTGAATGTTGGTGGTGCTTTCACACTCGTGGTAGCATGAGACGGACTCTACAACCCACACAAGTGGCTCAGGTAGTGCAGCTCATCCAGGATGGCACATCAATGCGAGCTGTGGCAAGAAGGTTTGCTGTGTCTGTCAGCGTAGTGTCCAGAGCCTGGAGGCGCTAGTAGGGGACAGGCCAGTACACCAGGAGACGTGGAGGAGGCCGTAGGAGGGCAACAACCCAGCAGCAGGACTGCTACCTCCGCCTTTGTGCAAGGAGGAACAGGAGGAGCACTGGCAGAGCCCTGCAAAATGACCTCCAGAAAAATCACATTGTGTGATTTTGAAGTAATTTACTTGCATTTTATTACAAGGCATAATATTTGATCACCTAACAACCAGTAAGAATCCCGGCTCTCATAGGCCTGTTAGTTCTTCATTAAGAAACCCTTCTGTTCTCAACTTATTACCTGTATTAACTGAACCTGTTTGAACTCGTTATCTGTATAAAAGACACCTGTCCACAAACTCTATCAAACTCCAACCTCTCCACAATGGCCAAGACCAAAGACCTGTGTGAGGACATCAGGATAAAATAGTAGACCTGCACAAGGCTGGGATGGGCTACAGGAAAATAGCCAAGCAGCTTGGTGAGAAGGCAACAACTGTTGGTGCATTTATAAGAAAATGGAAGAACACACTCAATCTTCCTCGGTCTGGGGCTCCATGCAAGGTCTCACTTCGTGAGGCGTCAATGATCATGAGGAAGGTGAGGGACAAGCCCAGAACTACATGGCTGGACCTAGACAACGACCTGAATAGAGCTGGGAGCACAGTCTCAAAGAAGACCATTAGTAACACACGTTGCCATGGACTAAAATCCTGCAGCACACGCAAGGTCCCCCTGCTCAAGCCACCACATGTCCAGGCCTGTCCAAAGTTTGCCAATAACCATCGGGATGATCCAGAGAAGGAAAGAGAGAAGGTCATGTGGCAAAAATAGACCTTCTTGGTTTCAACTCCACTCGCCGTGTTTGGAGGAAGATGAAGGATGAGTACAACCCCAAGAACACCATCCTTACTCTGAAGCATGGAGGTGGAAACATCATTCTTTGGGGATGCTTTTCTGTAAAAAGGACAGGACGACTGCACTGTATTGAGGGGAGGATGATGGGGCCATGTATCGGGAGATCTTGGCCAACAACCTCCTTCCCTGAATAAGGGCATTAAAGATGGGTCGTGGCTGGGTCTTCCAGCATGACAATGACCCGAAGCACACAGCCAGGGCAACTAAGGACTGGCTCTGTAAGAAGCATCTCAAGGTCCTGGAGTGGCCTAGCCAGTCTCCAGACCTGAATCCAATCGAAAATATTTAGAGGGTACTGAAAATCTGTATTGCCCGGCGACAGCCCCGGATCTGGAGAAGATCTGTTTGGAGGAGTGGTCCAAAATACCTGCTGCAGTGTGTGCAAACCTTGTCAAGAACTACAGGAAACATCTGATATCTGTAATTGCAAACAAAGGTTTCTGTACCAAATATTGAGTTTTATTTTTCTTGATGTATTAAATTCCTATGTCATGCAACAAAATGCAAAATAATTTCTTAAAAATCACACATAATTTTCTGGATTTTTGTTTTAGATTCCGTCAATCACAGTTGAAGGGTATCTATACTGAAAATTAAAGACTTCCACGTGCTTTGCAAGTGGGAAAACTTGCATCCCTCCTTGAACCCATAAATTAAGCCTGGTGGCTGGGTTATTCCTCGTGGGACCTGGCCAGGCCAAGCCCAAACAAGATATGCGAGGCCATCCCCCGGTGGGCCCACGACCTGCAGGGGGAACCACGAGGGAGGTTGAGAGATATCAGTTAGAAATAGTCAATCCCACCTTCACACACAGCGTGGGCTCTGGAACCCAGGTAGAGTTAGGTTGGACTCTCTTCTACTCTGGAATAGCCCTCAAAGAGAGGTGGAGGGCTGGGGTGGGTTTGCTTGTCGCCCCCCAGCTCAGTTGTCTTGTGTTGGGGCTTACCCCGGTGGATGAGAGGGTCACATCCCTGCGCCTTTGGGTCAGGGAGAGGTCACTGACTGTTGTCTCGGCCGGCAGGCCGAAAAGCGGTGCGGAGTACCCAGCCTTCTTGGCATCCCTGTCGGGGGTGCACTTGGAGGTCGATGATCAACGTTGCAGTCGTGTCGTGTCTTTGTAGTGGAACCCAGAGGTATCAGGTGTTCAGTGCTCAGATGCATGGCCAAGATGATGATGGCTGAAATCCAAGCACCCCTGAACAAATGTGACACGCCACGGGAAAACCAGGAACAAGTCGGCAGAGCACAAACGGTGAAAATTAGGAAAAACCGTCAATTTCTGAGAAAATCGTGATTTTCATTTTATTGCAAAATGTGCAAGTTGAAATGATGAAGTATCCGCTCAGTTTTTTAAATGACAGTTTCAGAGGTTTTACAATGGTAAATTTTATGTTGAAACTTGGCTTGTTATCAGCCTAAAACTCAGCCAACTCGTATTTACATTTTGGGGAGGGGAAAAGCCTCAGCTCATTTCTGTAGCGGCTTTGTTTGGCTCCGCATTGGCTTTTGTTCTGCTTGTCGACCAATAACCAGCGTGCTTCAAGAAACCTCGTGGCTACTTAACAGCTGTGAAAAATAATGTGTTTCTTCACGATGGACCAAGCTCAACATGTTGAAAACGAACTGAATCGCGGCTGTTACAGCGCTTCGCTGTGGGAGTACATGTTCAGCAGTACTGCCGCCGGACTCTCTTCAGATTCTGAATCAGAAGGAGATAAAGCGGAAGATGATAGCGGCTGCATTACTTTGGACAACATTCCTAGTTTGCGGCTGTCTTCAACCCAAGACGAGGATGACGAAGAAAGCTTTGGACTGGCGGCTGAGGAGCTAGAACGTAAGATATCAGAAGCTATTGCTATCACAACATTTGAGGAAAACAGAGACAGTGAAATGGAGAAGATACGTAACTTTGACTGTAAATGCTACGGAAGAAGAAAGGAGACCTCTTCATTTGGGACACAGTCCTGTAGCAGCAAACTTTCTCCAGAGCTCATGTACAACATACGGATGGATTCTTTAGCAGCAGAAAGGGAGTGGCAGGACATGAGAATAATCGGACATCTTGAAGCAAACCGGCGTACGCTAGAAACTTCAGCAATGACCACATCCACCAAGAAGACACCAAGGAAAAGAAAACACACCAGGACAACTTATTCCATGGGAGGCATCGAAGTCTACCGGAATACCTTTCAGTTTCTCATGGGGTGAGTTTGATAACTTTTTTTTAAAACTATTATGATGGATCATATTGTAAATAAATCATGTACTGAAGCGGAGAAATCACATAAACCTGACCAGTCAAATATTAAAATCGACTTGAGTGGGGTTTGTGTTTGTACTTTTACTCTAAGCTTGAAGTTGTGTTTTTTTTCTTCCCCCTCCGCTAGGTGATCAGTGGTCACAACAAGAGTTTTTTGGCTAGCGTAGCTACACGAGGTTAGCAGGCAACCACAACCATTAACAATGTGATAATCGACTTGAGTGGCGTTTTTGTTTTGTATTTTTAATCTAAGCTTGAAATGTGTTTTTTCTTTCCCCTGCGCTGGTTGACCAGTGTTCACAACAGTTTTTTTTTTGTCTAGCATAGCTACACGAGGTTAGCAACCACTATATCCCATTCACAATGTGAAAATCGACTTGAGTGGGGGGAAGGGGGGTTGTATTTTTAATCTAGGTTTGAGGTCGAAGAAAAAAAAAATATATATATTTTTATGTTTTGTGTTAGATGTTTATTTCTATAAACACACCTATATGCAGAAAAAACGTAGTGTATTGTCATGCCAATTTTGTCAACACTCATCGACGTAAACCATAAGCTGAATATTTCCCCTGCTCAGAATCTGTAAAGCCACGTTGACTGACATCATCAGACACTTTGATGAGAACGGTGCAAGACCCCGCTTGAGGAAAAAGAGCCAGCGGTCACAGGATCCCCATTTTATCAGCAGTGAGCAACTCCCCAGAGTTCTGGATTTCATAAAGAACTACGCTGAGGATCATGCCATTATGCTGCGTGGTCGACATCCTGGCCACAGGGATTAGTATGTAAAGCTACTGCCAACACGTGTCAAAGGCCTTAGAGTGGCGTCTCTATATGAAGTCTGCTAAGGCGCTTGGTATGTATAAAAATATATTTTTATAGAACAGTGAAATTCTTCAAATGACCAGTGATGTAAAACTTCATCAAAATTAATAACCCTGTGATATTTTTATTTCAGGTGAGCGTGCTATTTGCAAATCAAGCTTCAAGGCGCATTGGACCCAGCTACTCCCACACATAAGAAGCTGTAGGCCCCGCACCAACCTCTGCTGGCAGTGCCAACAGAATAATGACCAGCTTATAAGCGCAAACCTTCCAGAGGAGAGGAAGACTGCAGCAATCAAGAAGCAACAGGATCATCTTCAGCTTGTTCAAAAAGAGAGGGCCGTCTACGACGAGATGACTGCTGCCTGCAATAAGACCTGCGACAACTATCAATTGTCCATCGGCCCCTCCCCACCTTCAAGTAAGAAGATCAGGATGCACTACAGCTTTGACTTTGCACAGCAGGTATTTGTTCCACATTGCACTTTTTTTTCTTATAAAGTATAAACTTTAACGATACACAGCTTTTGTTTAATCTAATCCTTGTTTTTTTTTTGTCCTCGTCTTCATCAGATGCACTTCCCCTCGAACCCACTGCAGCCTGGGCCAATGTACTTCCTGACACCACGGAAATGTGGACTTTTTGGTGTCTCTTGTGATGGCCTGCAGAAACAGGTGATTTCCTGATTGATGAAGGCCTGTCATCAAGGAAGGGGAGCAATGAAGTCATCAGCTACATGCACCACTTCTTCACTCATTTCGGATTCGGAGAAACTGATGTGGATCTTCATTGTGACAACTGCACTGGGCAAAACAAAAACTATTTTATGCTGTGGTGTGGCGCCTGGCGGGTTGCACACAAGCTTCACTCCACACAAAACATCCACTTCCTGATTGCTGGCCACACCAAATTTGCCCCGGACTGTGGGTTTGGGCTTATCAAACAGGCATACAAGAGGACCAGCGTCAGCACATTGGCAGATATCGCCAAAGTAAGTCTATTCCATCTGATAGAAAGTCAGTCATATGCATGAAAACTAATATGCTTATTTATATTATGGTCCTTCTGTGTAGTACCACTGTGTGGTAGTGGAAAACAGCTCTCCTGAAAGTCGCCTCCACATCCCACAGCTGGTCGGGCTGGAAGATGGCACGGTGTTAGTCAACACGTTTGACTGGCAGGCACACCAGAGTCCCTACTTCCGAAAGCTCCCACAGATCAAGAGTTATCAGCACTTCAGGCATCTATTATGCAGACTTCCACAATCTGTATTTGTCAATACCAAAGAGACATGCAATATTTAAATTGTCTTTTGTGTGCTTTTATCAACAGCTTTGATCCCAACAGACCTGGTCTGGTCCTAGCTAGGACTCACAGCGACGCAGAGCCTGTTAGCTTTCAGCTGCTGTGTGACCCGGAGGTTCTACCCCGTCACCCTTGCCTGCACCTGGACTGGCCATGGACAGGCAGACTTACCTTTATTCAAAGATCAGGCCTTTCTGTTCCGATGAAGCGAAGGACATTACATGCCCAGCACCACAAAGCACAACACAGAATGGCAAACAGAAGAGGATGATGGTGTGACACTGTGACATGGCCTTTTTGGCCATTTGTAATGTGTATAGAGTTGTAAATAAAAATCACATTTGTGACATGATCAAAGTCAAGTTATTGCCCATTTCTCTTTCTGGGTCCATTAAAGTCAAGAGGTTTGCAGACATAAAATTTGATGGGTACAGATTAAGTAGCTGCAGCACCAGCCTCTTCTAGATCAACATGTATT
The DNA here is from genome assembly GCA_036173005.1 of Crenichthys baileyi. Taxonomy (NCBI): domain Eukaryota; kingdom Metazoa; phylum Chordata; class Actinopteri; order Cyprinodontiformes; family Goodeidae; genus Crenichthys; species Crenichthys baileyi. The sequence goes on along the minus strand of JAHHUM010002154.1, from coordinate 57,947 downwards.
CAAAAGGTGTAAACTATTAACACATAGCTCTATTCATACATGCACACATAAAAACTCTTCCTGAAGCAGAACATTTAATAGACTGGAACTTTAAGTGAGACTTATCTAAAAACAAGAGGAAACCAAGCCAATCACCAGGATGCAGACATTAGGTTGCAGTCATGATGCAATTTGCAGACATAAATAATATAAATAATAAATTGTAATGCAGTGCTGTGAATTATCGTTCCTGGTTTTGCCACGGCCAGTCACAAATACATAAGTTAAAACTGTGACTCAGACACCAGCAGGGTGGAGGTGGGGTGCTGGTATGGGCCTTTACGTGTTGAGAATCAATTAACAATTAACTCCCAAACCTACTCTCAGTTTTGATAAGACACTTTCTTCAAGCAATGGTTCAGCAAAATATCTGCATGTTTCAAGACCTTTATTTTTATACAGGACAGTGCTATATCACATACGCCACTGAGTGTCGGCCCAGTGGCTAATGCCCTGCTACACAGATCTCGAAACAGAGAATCCATGAATAGAGAAAACATGGCTGATCAGAAAGTTTAGTGGGTGTAAAAAGAAGATCACTTGAAACCTGGGTGAAAGCCACCACTGAATGATTGAGTTTTTTTTTTATTAAGAACTACACCTTTGAGGCTGAAATTACGTGATGGGCTCATAAAAATTAAACACAAACGCAAAGTGAAAAGCTGTCATTTCATTAAAATAATTTAAATTTCTTTAAAAAAATCTAAGTTGGGAAAGGGGAGGGACAAAGTGGCTTTTTCATCCATAGTGATGTCAAGATGCATTAGTGCACATGGGATGACTAATGTACATCTATAGAGGCTCTATCCACACAATGATTTATTTATGTTTTGGAGTAACATGGGTTCCATTCCAGATGTGATGGGAAACCATATGTTACTAACATGGTGATCCCTGCAGGTGTCAAGCTGAATAGGCCAACAGCCTTTTGGAATATGCTTCAAGTCTTACATACAGTGCTGTGTAAAAGTTTTCATACCCCTGAACTTTTCCACATTTTCTCATACTTCATTGGACTTCACACATACTTCATTGGACTTGTATGTGACACGTTTGACACAGGTGAAAGATCTGAAAAATGTCTCTGTTCAGCCCATTTTACTATAATACTACTAACAAAAAAAAATCCAGTGCAGCTATTTTCCTTAATAAGACTATCACAGTGTCCACCTGTGTGTAATTTAACCTCAGTCTAAATTCAGCTCAGGTCTCAGAGGTTTGTAAGAGAACATTCGAGAACAACCAGCATCATGGAGACCAAGGAACACAGCAGACAGGTCAGGGAGAAAGTTGTAGAGAGGTTTTAAGCAGGGTTAGGGTCTAAAACAATATCCCAAGCTTTGAACATCTCACAAAGATCTTTTCCACCTGAACTGACAAGCTCTGCAAGGAGAGCATCGATTCTAGAAGCAGTCAATTACATGGTAATTCTGGAGGAGCTGCGGAGATCCACAGCTCGGGTATGAGAATGGAAAGATAGGACAACTGTGAATTGTGTGGTCAGGCCTTTATGGAAGAATTACAAGAAAACTCAGTTTGCAGTCTGCTAAGAGCCATGTATTGACACCATTAAAATGTGGAAGAAGATACTCTGCTCAGACCAGACCAAAACTGAACTTCTGCCCTACATTCAAAATTGTATGTGCCAGAAAATGGCCGCTGACCATCACGCAAAAAAACAGCATTCCAACAGTGAAACATGGTGGTAGCAACATTATGCTGTGGGGATGTTTTTTTCAGCAGGGACAGGAAAGTTGATAAGAGTTGATGGGAAGATGGATCAATGGAGCTAGGGCTGCATGGTACTAAAAAAAAGTCTTGCGATAGCAATACTATAGTAACTAGAAAAGCACTCAGAGAGCACAGACCTCCAGCCAAGGCCACTGCATGTCAGCTGCTGACAGGGGGCAAACCATGTGCAAACTCCAAGTTGTCGCACCATTAAAGATTAAGAGTGCTTCAAAAAGGTCCTGGGTCCAGTTGGTGCTCCACATCACCACCAAAATCTATTACTCTGTTCCTTGTCCTAATAAGGATGTTGTCTGATTTCATCAGAATACATTCATAACTTCTTGAGTAACTTTGCAAACAGATGGACAAACCAACAGTGACATAAACACAACCTCCGATGTCAGAGCTCCGAAGACGATAGTTGTAATTAAGAATGACCAATATGTCAGTATTAACATCGGTGCTGTCCGATCTTTGTCATTTTTTAACATGGGCCAGGGGGTGATCATGTGGTTGTTGTTTGCTCATGTGACAGTGATAGTGAGATGGCGCAGGACGGTCAGCAGTCTCAGCAGTGTTGCCATTTGTTGACGTGTAGAGAGAGAAGGATATATATTTAATAAACATCGGCTGTCGGCCATAATAACAATATTAATATCTGTATTAGCCCATAGTTTGACATCATTGCATCCCGGATTGTGATATTTAGATTTTAGATATATGCCGTTATTCTTTCCTCACTTTCTCGTCTGTGCTTCCATCACACTGTGACCTTTAGCATTTTGGACCATGTCGTTTAGGTCCAGTGTGAGCATCATCTGCCATTAGACTCTGTCTAGCTGGCCAAATGTTACATTAGCATAAAAAAAGGCTACTTCATGACACTTTAAAGATTTTAGGCAACAATTAGTGCATTCCAAACAGTCTTTTGTAATATTGAACACACTGATATTGTGATGACAGTATGTTCACGATATATTATGTAGCCCTAGATGTAGCTTTACTGGAAGAAAACCCAGCAGAGAGTAGACTTGAGACTGGGGCAGAGGCTCAGCTTTCAGCAGGACAATCAGTCAAAATATATGTACAAAGCTGGAAGAGATTAATCCAAAAGACAAGCCTGCAAAGAGCCAAAGTATTGACTCTGGGGCCAGCTGAATGCAAGAACACACCACACATTTCAGATTTTTATTTGAAAAAAATAAATTAAACCATGTATCATTTATAATAATTATGTTCTACTTTACGCTTGTCTAATACATAAAATCCTGGTAAAATACATTTAAGCTTGTGGCTGCAACAAAATATGGATAAGAGGCATGGGTATTTTTGCACGAGGCAGTTAGGCTGATTGTTAATGAATTATCGGTCTGCGTTGGCTTTGGACCACTAACTCATGACTCATTCAGTTCATTAGGTCATTTTAAATGTTTCTGTTTGTCTATCATATTAATAACCTAACTTTGCAAGTCCTCCAGATCTTTCTGTTAAGTCCCTTAAAATTATACCACGCAGCTAAAGGGTGTCGGCTTATAGGTTGACTTGTTATTGCTGCTTGTTTGTGTGTGACTCATTGAACCCTGCAGGCTCTCAGCAATTCACGCATTACTAAAATGCTAAATCTTGGAAAGTGTCAGCTGGTCAGCAGATTCCAAGGAGCGTTGCATAACGGGTGTCTCACTTTACACGCCATACCTATCTGACAGAATGGAGCCTGTGAGAGGGGCTCAAAATGCCAAGCTTTTGTGAGGAAAAAGCACGCAAGCATCCCATAACAACCCCCTGATCATCCCTGCTGCAGTCCAACAAATCATAAGGAGCAAGTGCTCGCTGAGAGCACAGTGTCTCTTTCAGCAGCTATTAGGGACTCGACTGATGACAGAGCTGTGTTCTGGACCCTCGATCCCCCCCTGCCCCAAACACACACCCTGTTCACCTGGAAATTGGCACTGCCCTTGAACATTTCCTCACAACAACACACTGAAATGGCATTCAAGCTGTTGCATAAGCTTGGCGCTGTGACAGCAGACAGACAGACCCCTGAAGACAGATTACACCCAAATCACACGGAAAGGTTAGTGAAATAAAGGAGCAACTGAACAATGTGTGAATGTGCTTGATATATAAGAGAGGAGGTGTTAGTACAGTTACCTAACTAGGAGCGCTTCACATTTAGACCTGCCTGGTCCTCGGAGATCTGCATCAGCTCATTTCTATCACTTTACCTTTACAGGCCATGAACTAAGAGTAATTAGGTCTCAATGACTGCTAAGTCATATTAAAAGTGACGTGGGGCCAGATTTCTAATCTCCTTAACGTTGGGCACTGCTTTCTGCCCTACAGAGCGTCAGAGGAGATTGGTCTGAAAAACTGAGGCTTAAACTTGTTATTCCCTAGAAATACTTTTAGTACTTTTAGAGAAAAGTATGATTATTAGGTCATGAAATATTAGAAAATCATGACGAAAGGTGTGGGATCGTCTAAAGGGCACATTCTATGCATCGCACTTCAATTCAATTCAATTCAGTTTATTTATATAGCGCAAATTCACAACACATGTTGTCTCAAGGCACTTCACAAAAGTCAGGTACATACATTCCAATTAATCTTAATCATTGAAGAGTGCAGTCAGATTCAGTTATTTATTCAAATTGGATAAAAAAGTTTTTCTGTCTAAGGAAACCCAGCAGATTGCATCCAGTCAGTGACTTGCAGCATTCACTCCTCCTGGATGAGCATGTAGAGACAGTGGACAGTCACTGGCGTTGACTTTGCAGCAATCCCTCATACTGAGCATGCATGTAGCGACAGTGGCGAGGAAAAACTCCCTTTTAACAGGAAGAAAACTCCAGCAGAACCAGGCTCAGTGTGAGCGGCCATCTGCCACGACCGACTGGGGGTTAGAGAGAACAGAGCAGAGACACAAAGAGAACAAAGAAGCACTGATCCAGGAGTACTTTCTATGGGAAGGAAAAGTAAATGTTAATGGATGTAGCTCCTTTAGTCGTTTCACCTAGAAAGAAGGAACAGATAAACTCTGAGCCAGTTTTCAATGTTAGATTCTGAAAGAGAGCACATAGAGTTAGTTACAGTAAAAGCTCAGTCAATCACCATGTCTAGGAGAGAGAAAAGGTTAAACACTGAAAGACAGGGCCATGTGGATCATCGGTAGAGGGTGAGCATTAAGTTGTTGCCAGCAGAAGCTTGGAGAATTCCCCTCTCCAGAAAGGTGTCACAGGTAGACACAGAGTCAGGCCAGGTGTAGCTTCCAGGAAGAGAAAAGAGAGAGAACAAAGTTAAAAGCTGAAATAACAGCAAATAATGCAAAATTGGAGAGTAGTGTGAGAATGTAGCGAAGAGGGTGAGAGTGGTCATTATGTCCTCCAGCAGCCTAAGCCTATAGCAGCATAACTACACAGAAAGTTTCAGTTCAGATTATTTAGTTAAACAGTGCTTATTTTCAACAATGTCGTTTCAAGGCACCCCACAAAGGGTCCCACTGATGGTCATTGTTATACTAAAAACCACAAGGATTGGGATACCTCTCTCCGTCAGACTGATTATAACCATTGGAAAAGAGAGGGGGTCATACAGGTAGCAGAAATGGAGGGTGTGTTTGCACCTCAACCATAACTGAGCCGGTTTAGGCTAAACCTGACTCCCCCTTACTCCATCCAACAGGGAGGGAGGAAGGCTCCCTCCCTGATAAACTAAGCCACTCTAACATTAAGCTTTATCAAAAAGGAAAGTTTTAAGTCTAGCCTTAAAAGTAGACAGGGTGTCCGCCTCACAGACCAAAATCAGAAGCTGGGTCCACAGGAGGGGAGCCTGATAACTAAAGGATCTGCCTCCCATTCTACTTCTAGAGACTTTAGGAACCACCAGTAAACCTGCAGTCTGAGAATGAAGTGCTCTGTTAGGAACGTATGGAACAATCAGATCTCTGATGTATGATGGAGCTAAATCATTAAGGGCTTTATATGTGAGGAGGAGAATTTTAAATTCTATTCTGGATTTAACAGGGATGCAATGAAGGGAAGCTAAAGTAGGGGAAATATGATCTCTCTTTTTAATTTTCATCAGAACTCTTGCTGCAGCTATTGAATCAGCTGAAGGCTTTTAACTGCATTTTGTGGACCTCCTGATAGTAAAGAATTACAATAGTCCAGCCTTGAAGTAACAAATGCATGGACTAGTTTTTCAGCATCAATCCTGGACAGGATATTTCTAATTTTGGCAATGTTCCGGAGATGATAAAAGGAAATCCTAGAAACCTGTTTAATATGGGATTTAAATGACATGTCCTGGTCAAAAATAACACCAAGGTTTTTTACTTTATTATCGGAGGACAATTTAATGCCATCCAGGTTAAGTGATTAAGCAGTTTCTTTTTTAAAGACTCCGGTCCAAAGACGGCAACTTCTGTCTTGTCTGAATTTAGAAGCAGAAAATTTAAAGTCATCCAAGTTTTTATATCTTCAAGACATGCTTGTAGTCTATCTAACTGGTTGGGCTCATCAGGATATATGGATAAGTAAAGCTGATTATCATCAGCGTAACAGTGAAAATTTATTCTATGCTGCCTGATAATTTTACCTATTGGAAGCATATATATAGTAAAGAGAACTGGCCCAAGTACTGAACCTTGTGGTACTCCACTATTAACCCAGGAGTTTAAAGATGATTTATCATTTACATGAACAAACTGGAATCTGTCAGACAAATAAGATTTAAACCAGCCTAGCGCTGTTCCCCTGTTCCCTACAGCATGTTCCAGCCTTTCTAAGAGAATATTATGGTCGACTGTATCAAATGCAGCACTGAGATCTAACAGAACCAGTACAAACACAAGTCCATTATCTGAGATAATAAGAATATCATTAGTGACTTTCAGCAGAGCTGTTTCAGTGCTATGATGAGCTCTTAAGCCTGACTGAAACTCTTCAAACAGGTCATTGCTGTGTAAATGCTCACACATTTGATTAGCAACTATTTTCTCAAGAATTTTAGATAAGAATGGAAGATTGGATATAGGTCTGTAATTTTTCAAGTCATCTCGATCAGGCGAAGGTTTCTTAAGCAAAGGTTTAATTACAGCTACCTTAAAAGCTTGTGGTACATACCCATTTACTAAAGATAAATTAATCATATCTAAAATGGGGCTGGTAATCAGAGGGAACACTTCCGTAAATAATTTGGTTGGGATTGGGTCTAACATGCAAGTTGAAGGTTTAGATGAAGCTAATATATCTGATAACTCAGGAAGCTCCACAGGATCAAAACAGTCCAAACACAGATCATGTTCTACAGTTACTTCCAATGTTGTCTCACTTGTTGAGGATGAAGTAATCATCTTCGGGAGTATGTAATAGAATCAATTTTATTTTGGAAGAATCCCATAAAGTCATGACTGCTGAGAGCTAAGGTAATGGATGGCTCAACAGAGCTATGACTCTGTGTAAGTTTAGCAACTGTACTAAAGAGAAACCTAGGATTATTCTTGTTCTCTTCTATTAAGGATGAGAAATAAGCTGTTCTAGCTTGATGAAGTGTCTTTTTATACAACAGTAGGCTATTTTTCCAGATTAAGTAGGAATCCTCTAGGTGTGTAGAGCGCCATTTTCGCTCCAATTTTCTAATATTGTGCTTTAAAGTACGCAGCTCTGAATTAAACCAGGGAGCTAGCCTCCTATGAATAATTACCTTCTTTTTCAAGGGGGCTGCATTGTCTAATGCACCACGCAATGATGAAGTAACACTCTGAACAAGAGAATCAATTTTTGAAGGGGAAGAAACAAAATTATTGCCCTCCACTGTGTTTTTCTGTGATAATGAGGAAATTAAAAGTGGAACAGATTCTTTAAAGGTTGTTACAGCATTGTCTGATAATGATCTACTATGATTAAATTTTTTTTTTCCAGGTGTGGAGTACTTGGTTAAATTAAACTCAAAGGTTATTAAAAAATGGTCAGACAGGACAGGGTTGTGAGAAAATATTGTTATGTCTTTACACTCAATGCCATATGTCAGCACAAGGTCCAGAGAATGAAGACAAACGTGGGTAGGTTTGTTAATGTTTTGAGTAAAGTCAATTGAGTCTAAGATAGCATTAAAGGCTATATTTAAGCTATCACTTTCAGTGTCAACATGAATGTTAAAATCCCCCACTATAATAACTGTATCTGTATTTAACACTAAATCAGATAAAAGCCTGAAAACTGATCTAAAAATTGAGAGTAAGGGCCTGGTGGACGGTACAAAACAACAAACAGAAGTGGTTTTAGTGCTTTGCAATTTGGATGAGGAAAACTATGGATTAAATATTCAAAAGAGTTGTAGCTATTGATTGGTCTGGGACTAGTCAATAAATCGGACTGAAAGATGGTTGCAACTCCTCCTCCTCGCCCAGTATTTCGGGGAATTAAAAAATTTTAATATTTAGGAGTTCTCATTTATAGTAACAAAATCCTCTTGCTGCAGCCAGGTTTCTGTGAGGCAAAATAAATCAATCTGATTGTCACAAATCAGGTCACTAACTAACAAAGTCTTTGAAGAGAGAGATCTATGTTCAGTAAGCCACATTTAATTGTTTTATTTTTTTTTTTTAGTCTGGGTTGTGTTTATTTTTTTAGATTTTCCTGATTTCCTCTTTTTAATAATTTTTTAATCTATTCATTTTTTTGGCCGTGGGTGAGACACTGTCTTAATAGGGTAATGGGTGGGTAGCAGTACAGAAGCTGCAGAGAGGAGTGTTAAACTACGACCTGCTTCCTGGTCTGACCCGGGGGTTGTCAGAGGTTTGGAGAACTAATAAATTCGGCCAATTCCTGAAGAAGAGCTGCTCCACCCAAAGTGGGATAGATACCGTCTCTCCGGATCAGACCAGGTTTTCCCCCAAAAAAATTTTCCCAGTTATCAATGTAGCCCACATCGTTTTCTGGACACCACCTAGACAGCCAGCGTTTGAATGACAGTATGCGGCTTAACTTCACTTCAACGCTCTACTCAGACACATTCCTCCAGCTGAGTTAAACTAACTTTTATGGGACAGGGGTGAAATGTGCACAATAATCCCAGGATACCAAGTTATCAGTCTGGGGGCAATTCACCTGAGTGGTGGTGTTTTTAAATTAAAATAGATTTTTGAGTTAACCAAAGCAGTTTTAGAGACAGTATCCTAGAGATTTGTTCCCCCGGTGAATAAATATACTGAAAGTATTCGATTTTTCTACATCTGTCAGTGTTAGATAATATTCCAGCAATAAAATCAGAGCCAAAAATAAGTATCTGTTGTTTTGGACAATCATGAGCAGTGAGTGGAAGAGAGAAGCAGCTTGATGCAATCTGTCACCTGATGGAGGGAGGCTTTTACTGCAGTGTGTGTACATTCCTCCCTAAATATGGGTTTATTAGGGTAAAAGAAAGTTTTTCAACAAATGCATCCACTGATGAATCAATAGCAAGATCTGAAGGGTCCGGACAGACCTAGCTTATATAGAAGGTAGGTAATTATTTTTGTTTTTCAAAATGTTCCAGAAAAATATCTGAAAAAAGTGGTGTGCATCCATTTTCCCTCATAAACCCTTCTGCCCCCCTTTCCCCTTTGCCCCTCTTAAAAAAAAGGCACCCCCAAACAGCATGTTTCCCGCCACTCCCTTTTTTGCCTTTGGGTAAAAAATTTGGTTCTCATATCCATTTTTTTTTGGCCAAAACGCATTTTCCATGTCCCCAATTTTTAAAAATTTTGGGGCTTTCTAACCGGGGCCAACCTTTTCTCCGGGTTTTCTGTTTTCCCCTACTGCTCGTAGAAAAAAGGGATTTTTTTTAAATTTGCAAAAACTTCTTACTTACTGCTCTGATTTGTGACCAGATATGTGATGTGCAAAACCTAATTGTTTCCCATCAACAGTGTTTTCCGGATCCTGAACCCTCTCCAGACTCCGGGGGGCCCCTTAAATTTCCCCCTTTGCTCAGGGGGTTCAGTGTAGGTAAAACCTCCACTTCTTTTGGGTAGCAGTTGTTCCATCCTCCCTCCATGTTCAGATGATGGATTGAACAGAGATCTATGAGATGTTTAAAGGTTGGGATGTTGTTTTATAACCTAACCCTGCTTTAAACTTCTCCACAACCTTCCCCCTGACCTACCTGCTGGGTTCCTTGGTCTCCATGATACAGGTTTGTTCTCCAACAAACCTCTGAGGCCAGAAACAGAAAAGGCTTCATTTATACATTAATGAAGGATGGACTCTGTTTACTTAGTAGGCTCTTTCCGAACACAATTCAATTTTATTTACAGGTATCACAGTAAAGGCGACTGAACAGGAAACACATTCCACATTAGTCAGATTTTTACTTGTAACATTTCTTACGCTTCATAATTTATGCTCCATTTGTTGGTCTTCACATAACTCCCTGTAACAGACATTAAAGTTTGAAGCTATGAAGTGACAAAATGAGAAACAGTTCAAGAGGCATGAATAACTTTGTAAGGCACTTAATGTATGAGAGGGGATAACATTATCTAGTTTCATAGATGTCATAGATGTAATTGATACCATGGACATGCTCTTGGAAACGGAAATGTCAGGAACCTGAATGACCTTTCTGAGGTCAGGAGTCAATCCATTCCGTGTCTCTGGATGCTCCTAAAACCTCAGAAATCATCGTTTCTGGGGTTATTATAAAGCAGCAACCTGCACGAAGTATTTTCATAGCCTCACAATCATACCACGGAACAGCTGCCACCAGCAGAGGATTATTTTAGTGAAAAGTGGAGGATGGTGAACAAAAACGGCTCTATAAATAACACCTAACTAGCAGCTCGACCCTACTGCATTTCAATGGTAAAAGCCTTACCTGGCTTGCTGGGATAACGCCGTCTCAATGGTGTGACCTCAGGAGGGTTGAAAAGATGATCTCCTGAATTGGATTAACGCTGCCGAGCAGTCATTCAGTCAGTCAGTCAGACAGGCAGGCAGGCAGGCAGGCGCAGGGGGGAGGACATCTGTGGAGGAGTGATGCCCATCTTCATGTATCCCAGAGATGTCGGGGTGGAAACATTTGACCCACTATTGTGGCTAAATAACGCCTGAGTCCGGGCCCTGAAGCGAAGCAAGGACACCAACAAGCAGAAGCAGCGGGGAGCCCAGGGTGCAGCTGATCCTCTCCTCTTTAGTAGGGAGGGGGTTGTTTTCACATCGGAACAGCGGGGCTCTAACTCTCGATTTCCGGGGAGGAAGCAACGTCCAGCCGTCAGGATGCGACGCAGATCCCGCAGAAAACAACCAACTATTCTGCTGAAAGGAAATCCGGAGGCGGTGTGTTTACCTCTCCTCCGTCCCTGCTGCCGTGCTAGGCGGGGAACCAGCTGCTGCTCGCAGAAGAGACGCCATTTCTCTGCAAGGAAAGGCTTCCAGTGAGCTGTGCAACACTGCCCCGCAGAGGTGAAGTTATGGGGTAGCACCTGCAGCTCTTTGCAGAAACGAGAGCTCCCTCTGCTGGCCAACAATTTTAATTACTTTTGAAGGAGTTCATTAGTCATGATTGGTCTACTGGTCTGGTGAATGTTTGATCAACAATATACACAGTTAAAATTAATTCACGATGGACTGTACGTGTACGGACTGCTGGGAAACATTGTTTATTTAAATTCTGAGTTTTACGTATGAATTCAATAATTTTAACCTATGCCTGAGGTTTTTCAGAGGCACACCAGGAAACAAAGGGCTCGGACCTCTGCTTGCAAATCCAGCAACAACTGTTGCTCTTTTTTCTTTATCTCAGTTAACATATTCCTAATAGTGTAATATTTAGTTTGAAGAGTATATGACATGCATATAACATTTGGTGCTGATGTTGATTATTGTTAAGAAGCAAGACAATTTCAAAAAAATATTTGCAATATTTTTTGTGTGGTTTATTTATGCTAATTATTTCATCTGACATGTCATTCAGTTTCCTTGATAAGCCAAAAAAGCAAAAAATGGCTTGCATTAATCTGTAAAAATATATAATTACATGAATAGAAGCAGTGATGAGTGTTGATATATTGAAAAATAAATGTACAGTAATGTAAGTTTATAAAATTTTGACACACTTAAGTATACATGTGGTCAGAATAATCATCAGTGAACTTAATCTATGTTTAAAGATTTGTGTACTTAAAGGTACCTAGTGTGGAAATACTACCCACCATAAAGGCAACTACATTATTATATGTTAGCATAATCACATTTTATTATCAAAAATCAAAACACATTTCAAATAAAGTAAAGTAAAAGTAACGTACATTTGGCACTGTGGTTTGGTTCGTCAATAAGCATAAAACATAATTTATAATATCTGCAGCAAGATTAATAACAATGACATTTGGGTTAATTAGGTCACATGTTGACTTGCAGGGAATCAGGAAGAACTGATGATGAATCAGCTTCTAAAAGGAGTGATTTATTTTAACTATTACCTGAATTAAGTGCCAAGGGGTAAGCACAAGCGAGAGCTACGAGGAGTAGTAAACCCTAGGAGATGAGATTCAGCGTTGAACTGCTGTAGAGACAGTATCCAGTTGATTTGCAAGGAGCATCCTTTCCCGATATGTGCAGTTTGGCCTTTTACCCAGAACAAGCTTCTGTTATGGGGTGGCATCCATGCTCCCCTATAAAAAAATTGCAGTTTTGCTAAATTTTCTGCTTGTTTGGATGTCCAGTATATGAGACTGAGTTGTGTAAAGTGAGTATCTTGTCCACTGGACCCACCCTACCCTAAACCTAACCCTCAGGGTAATGGATTAATCCCTGCTCATATATTTAATTACCCGAAGCTGTGCATTTAAAGTTACTTCACAGAAACTACCTGTTGCAACAGCATGGCAGACTTTTTTCGGTTCTATGTTCATCATAAATTAAGTATAGAACAAAGTTACAAAGTACTTAAAAAAAAAACCAATACATTTTCAGGTCTGATAATGAGCATTATTTGTAATAGGAAGCCAGTCTTAATAACATAGTCTGTATTAATGCGTTAGCATATTCACCTCATAGTAAGATGTGCAGAGCTTGTAATCTCTGAGTGAGTGCACAGCTTGTAAAACCAGATGGATTACATCATCCTACTGCATGATTGCCTGCAGCTGGAAAAGTCATGCATAGACAAGTTGTTCTACTTTCTTTAAACTCTTCTTCCAAAAACTGAAACATCATGTTAATATTTACACTTATCTTGATAACAGTTCTCAGGGATTTCTGAACAAGTTCCAAAGCTTTTTCTCTCGTGTTCTCTCCAAGTTCATGTTGCTGATCCTAACCATAACCCTTTGTGTTCAAGCAAAGTCTTCAGCAACCCTGGGGAAATGTTGCTCAGGACAGCTAAAGATTACAAGAATGTCTGGCTCTTAGGAAGCAAACTACAAAGACATGAGGGATGAATCAGGATGTTTGCACAGAACAATATCTCACAAATAAATCTTACACCATAACTGTGCAGCATTAATTAAACTCTAAAAAGAAAACGACTTACAAAACATCAGCATCGTGAGCTAAAGGGATGATGAACCAATCAGAGTTAGCTTTGTTCACGAGGAGGGGTTGCTGCGGACCTTCCTTTAATACAAAATGTTTTACCAACTTGCATTATATCAGCTGACTTGGACTGTAATGCTTTATATGTAGAGCTGAACTGTCCTTTATCTATTTGGATCTAAATTACTTTTTCATTAGTTTGGATTTCTTAGAACTTAATTAATACGAAGTGAATCTGGACGTTAGAATCAGTCTAACCACATTTGTTCTAACGTGCGAAGTGCCTAAAGATGACATCTGTTGTAATTGGTACCAGATAAATAAATTGACCTGAACTTCATCAATCATCCTATATTTACAGAACACTTTCGTGGTAAAGTGTAACACAAAGTTCTTTTTAGAAGTTAAAAACAGAAAGACAGACATTAAACCACACAAACAGATAAAACCAGTAATTATTGGTAATAAAAAAAAATGAGGACTTAAAAGTGAGAGAAATCAATAAATTATAAAGAATGAGAAACTGTGAAACTCAGTTGTGTAGATTAGGTAGGAAACACTGGATTTATATGTATATTGTATATGGAGAAGGATAAAAGAAATGAAATTTATAAAATTCTTAAAGTTGGGACCCTAGATAGTAAACATAAAAAATAATAAAATCTAGAATAATACAGAACAATGTTCTTAAATGTCATAGAAAAAGCAGAAAGATGGGATCCAGTTGGCAAAAATAATATTTGTATTTTGGTACAAACTTTATAATATACAATAAAATAAAATTGCAATATATACAAAGCTTATTTTAACATTAAAATATTTACAATAATCATATTTGAACATCGTAATACTTTTAAAAGTCACAATCAGCAAAGTCAAAAAAGCACACAGAAAAAAAGCTCACACAGAAATAATTGTCAGCACAGAATTTCACCACTCCAGCTTCATATCAGCTTTGCTCCACACATATTTCCCTCCTCTCTTCAGAAACATCTTCTCATCAAAGCCACTGAAGCTGATGGCGTCCTTCACGCCAACATCAAGAATGGATCTGGATGGGTCCTTTCTTCCCTCTCGACAGTCCAGGAAACGCATCTGCAAAATCAGGAGGGAGGGAGTAAGTTTGTGGAAATGCTTGAACCTAAACCTATGACGTTAGCTGCAGCAAACATCACGGCCTGATTACATGAACAGGTGTCACAATGCAAAGTACTTACATACTCGTCCAGGATCAGGTAAGAGTTCCTCATCTGTTAAAACAAAGTTAATAGAATTAAATGTCACATCATTTTGATGCTGGTGTGAAAAAATCTAAACTACAATACAAAGCAAATCAAAATTTGTAAACTGATTGAAATGTAAACATAGTTAAAGGTATGCCACACATTGTGATAATTATGTCTGAATCTTGCCAATAAAGGCACCACATTTCATGTAATGTTTAAAATGTCTGAAGGTTTCCCCTTCATAGGGTTGCAGATTATTTTCTTTAGTATTTAGGGGACTTAGTTGCACAGAATTTTATTAAAGGAATATTAGAATAAAAAGGCCTGAATACAAATGCACACCACACTTTTCATATCCTTTTTGTTTTATTTTTTAACCATATAAATAAATAATATATAATATAATATAAAAAATAATAAATATATATATATATATATATATATTATATATATATTATATATATATATATATATATATATATGAAACTCTCTCATAATATACTTGACAAAGTGGGATTTTATGTATGAGTAGAAAATGTTTTTTGTGCTTTCTATTGTTTAGTGTAGAATTCACTGACCCATTCTGGCTACTTCCCTATAAGCATGATAAACAAGTGTCACAGTCCTAGTTTCCTCATTTAATGCCAACTACAAGAGGTTTGTGAAAATCCAAGCTTAGACCTAAAGCATCTCAGAGAACATGGCTATGATGTACCACTGCTTCAGTGTCATACCTTCTCGTTAGACTCTGGAACAAGACAGGAGACGGCACTGTGCCTGTCCAGAAACTCCTGAAACTGCAGGTCACTGATGACAAACCTCTCAGCCTCTCTCAGGGCTGTCTCTCCAGCATTCTCTCCATCAATTAACAGACACTGGAACACCTGAGCAAAAAGAAATATCAGCAATTCAGAATCAGTTTTTTAGCTGCGGATGCATTATAAAACAAATACATTTCCAACGTCTATTATTACCTTCCAGCGCACAGGATTGAGCTGGTTGATCTGTTCCGCCAGGTCTTCATGAACGTTGAAGCTGTTGATAACGGAATTGATTTTGAAGGCCACTTTGTATTGCTGGCACCAGCTGCGAATCTTGTAGAGGTTCTCAATGTGACTCTTCCTGCCCTGAGATCTGCCAATCACCTGGTTGGTTTCTTCATCAAAACTGTCACAAGAGATAGCCAGGATGTCCAAAAAGTCTCCTGCACAAGACAACAGAATAGAGTGACTTTCAAGCCAGGTAAGCTCCTTAAATTCAATGGATGATATACAGAAAACCTGAAAATAGTTCAAAGAGAAACAATGAATGCTGCATTGACACTATACAGTAAGGTAGAATGTCATTAAAAACTGATAAAGTTAATGTATTTCTGTTAATTTTGATTATTCTGGATTACAGCTAATAAAGACTCCAAATTCAGGTTTATAACAGGTTTGTAATACAGATATATGGTCCAACTGAATAGTTTGTACATGTACAGTTTTTGCGCTCAATGCTTGGTTAGTCCTCCGTTTGCATGAATTACTGCAGCAATGCAGTGTGGCATGAAGGAGATCAGCCTGTGGTTCTGCTAAGGTGTTCAGGAAGCCTGGGTAGCTTTAATAGAAGCCTTCAGCTTGTCTGCATCATTTGCATCTTTCTAGTTTCTTTCATCTTCCTCTTTACAACAGCCCATAGTTTCCCAAAGGACTTCAGGTCATACCAGTTCGCTGGTGATACCATGGCAGGTATTGGTACCAAGTCCTGCTGAAAACTGAAATCAGCATCCCCATTAAGCTTTTCAGCAAAGGCAAGCACAAAGTGCTCTAAAATCTGCTGGTAAGTCGGCTTCTCAGAGTTTGGACTTAGTAAAACAGAGTGGACCAAGACAAACACGGCTCCACAGGCATTCATCTGGGGGGGGCTGTGGCTATTTTGGGGGGGCCCAGTAAACAGTATTTTTATTAAATATAAACATCTAAATAAGCATTTATGTAGCCATTTAAATGAAATAACCATGATGTTTATTAATACAAAATAAAGAATAATGACTTAAACAGCGAGATGTAAGTGTGCATCAGTCAGCAGAAAAAAATTAATTATTCTCAGGTTTGCATAAACTTAAGCTCATGCGTTGCAGAAATCTTAGAAACTAATCAGCACTGCATTATATTATATATCATTGTGTTTAAAACACATTAACTCCAGAAAACTGAAGGAAACTGTACAAGAACTTCTCCTGAAGAGACGTGGAAATGTTTTTGAAATGATAGGCTACTGAACATTTTAAACATGTTCACTCTTATTTTTTATTTTTTGCACAAACTTTAAATGCCATCTACTGGTGGAGTGCCTGAGAGCTGTGTCCAAATTCAGCGGCTGCATCAAAGGACTGTTCTACTTAGGCCAGGTGGCCGGAGGTGATCGGCTGTGAATTTGGACGGTCTAGCCTTCACCAGCTGTCGCCTTGCAACCGTGATAGCGTGACCACAGAGCTATGAAGCCGTAAAAATGGAGTCCGAAGGTTAACCCCGCTATCTCCACTGTATATAACTGCACATGGTTTTCATTTACCCCTTTATATATTCCTGATAGCTTATAAGCTTGTTTTCTTCAAAATATTCATGTTTTTTTTAAATCCTTTAATTGTATTCTCGCTCAATAATCAGCCATTTAAAATGTTCAAAATATATTTTATGGTTATGGATATACAAAATATTAAATAAAGTATATTAATTTATTTGTATGACATATAACAACTTAAACACTAACAAAGCTTTCGGAACCTAGTTTACATCAATTTATTTGTAGAGCATAATAACAAATAAACCAAACATTAACATCAGATATATTCTGACTGAATTATATCTGTGTTTAACTTCCACTCATTGGTGAAAACCGGTGGGAGCATGAAAACGATGCATTAACAAACATTAACAAAAGTTAATTAAGTTTATTTTTATATTATTCTTGTTTCACAGAATAATGTATCCAACTTTATTCACAGCTTCTCTCTCTCCTCTGCCATTACTACTTCCGTTGGAGCTATGACCGGTACCACTACGACCTGCAATGAATCATGGGATAGGGTGGGCCACGAAGGACACACTGGACCCATCTTTAAAATCTGGGGAAAAAGGGCGCATTTGACAGCCGCTTTTGGAGGAGCCTTAGAATTTGGACAGCCTTCCTCAGCTCGCTATGACGTAATCGTCCTAAAATGCAACTTTCGAAGGATACAGCTCCTGAATTTGGACTTAGCCAAAGCCCATTTTGGCATACTAACGTATCAAAGTGTCTTCTTTACCGCTTCCAGTCCAATTTAATAGCTATACAGCGCCCTCTGCTGGTTGTCTAGGGTGAATACATTGTATAGTTGCAATTTACACAAGGTTTGTAATCTGTCTTGGGCGGGACCACATACCTGAATGGGCCATAGGCCCGCCCTTTGGCGCAAGCGCTGGACCAAGATACTCTTTCCTTCCACTAAACTTTTCATCAGAACACTTTGATACAGCTCTCTGTTAACAGCCTGTACCAATACTGCAGGGATCAGTAACTGTCTGCTGGACAACTATTAAGTCAGCAGCTTCCCCCACGATTAATTAAGCCCTAACATTGACACAATTGTTATGTAGTTAATTGTTTCTTCATTAGCTCTAAGCCATAATCATCAGCAAAACACTGAAAATACATCACTCTGTGTCTTCTATATATGAGTTTCACCTTTTAAACTGAATCACTGAAATAAATCAGCTGTTCGATGATGTTCTGATATTCTGTTGTTAACCTGGATCTTACCATATTTCTGGAACCACGTTTCTTTGATCATGCTTCCATTGCTGACAATGCTGACACTGGGAAGCTGCAGGTCAATTTTGCAGTACTGAACCATTTTTCCCAGGAAATCTCCCTTTTCGGGCAAAAACGGCTCCCCTCCAGAAAAGTTTATCTTTTCCATGCCTTAAAAACATAAATCCAACTTACAGTTAATATAAATGTAAAAAAAAAAACAACAGTATTTTACTTCTAACTTGTAAATGTTACCTGCTTCTTTAAGAAGTTTGAGCCCCCTCTTGGCTTCCTCCAAAGGAAGAACGAAGGACGTTTTTGCGGTATGAAAACAAAATCCGCATTTATAATTGCATTTGCGGGTAAAATGATAGTTGACGCTGGTTGGGGTCGTCACATTCTCGTCTGTGCGTTGCTCCGACTGGCTGTTCGAGTCGGAAACGAGTGACTTTGTTGCCCTGCAGGCTCCTCTCGACCAGGAGCATACTTTTGAAAAGATGCTCGAAAAAATGCAGTTTATGGTGCTAATGCAGAGCTCCAGGATGAACCTGGGAGAGACGATCAGAGAAGAGAGAAGCATCTTCAAATCAGACGTTGTCACCGAATCGTTTAACCTCAGAATGCAGACTGCCTGGTTCTGCAGGGCGTCACTTTATATAGGCTTGTCAAATGGAGGCGATCAGCTGAGCGGCTGCAAAGTTTCAGTTTACAAACATCGAAAACGAAACCAGCTTATAAACCAATGCTAGAAAAATGTGGCTGCGCAGGTTCAGTTCAGTTTCACAGCGTCAAATTATGTCGTTTTACAACCGTGGAGTAACGGGACGAACTGGGAGCCATTATTTGTATACAAATAATGATAATAATATACATTGTATATATGTATATTTAAGGACATAAAGATATATGCATAAATATATCTTATAACGCATTGAAAAAAAAACCCAGAAAGCAAAGTGTACCGGAGTCAAATTCCTTGTTTGTATGTACGAACTTGGCAATAAAGCTGATTCTGATTCTAGCAACAGCAAAATACTTTAACACATATGCATGTGTCCAAATTCAACATTTTATATTCAGTGGCTTGTGAAGAAATATGTTATTAATGTTCTGAACTATTAGAATAACAACCAGTAACGCAACTAAGGGGGGCAGGGGAAGCAATGGCCACCCCAATTTATTGGAAGCCATCCTGGTCCTTATCCTTATCTGCATAAACACATTATGCAGATAAGACCACTTACGCAGGGCATAAAAAACATGCTTCATGAACATAAAGACTCTTTGGCTTTTTATTTTTGTAAAAACACATGCAAAAAACCCCAAAAACAAATAATTGGATCTGAATTTCAAGTATGTTGTTCATTATAACAACATACCCATACAAATTTCCTGAAATTCCGTTGTGCACTCTACAACAACATGCATCAACACCACATTTGAACAGGTGACTGGCTTGCTATGGTGGCCTTCGGGCTGCGGGGGGGCTACAGCTGCAGTGGAGTGCATCTTGTGCCTGTGCTGGGGCGGCTGGCGGTTGGTGTTTGGGCTGGGGCTGAGTGCTGATACCCGGCTGGCGTAGGCGTATGTTTACTTTATTTTTTTGTTTCTCATGGATGGGTGGGCTGGGGCTGCTGGTGTTGGTTGAGCTCGGCATGTGCTGCTCCGCTCGGCGTCACATCCGGGTGATGGGGGTGTTGGTGCGATGGGTTGGGGGGTGCTGCGGAGGGGTTGCAGTGTGTGTGGTGGTGAGGTTTCAGATGTGGGGTCACTGGCATTTGGATTCGCCCAGCTGTGACGGTAGAGCTGAGCTGGTTGGTGGTTTTACCTGGGCTAGCGTTGCGATGATGTTCTGTTTTTGTAGGGGCATGGTGGGAACCGTCGGCCTCGGGTCCCCTGCCAGGGACTGCTTGGCGGGTAAGTTGATCATGTCTTGTTATAGGGTTGGGGGTTCCAGTGTGGGTACGGGGCTCGGTGGGATCTGCTCTGTTGTGCTCACATGTGGTGGCTGAGGTGCCGTCGTGCTGGGCTGTTGCCTTCCTGTCACAGGGCGCTGTGTCGTGGGTGCACATGATGCAGCTGGGGTGCTTGGAGCAGGAGCTGTGTGCAGGGTTCATGGTGTGTAGATGGGTCTTCAGAGCCATCTTGTGGGGGTGTGCCCCTGTGAGGAGGGGTTTCATGGCATTTGTGGTTGCATGTGTGTGTTTGCATGTATTTGAAATCTGTGTCCTGGTTGGGGTGGCCACGTGGGGAAATTCATGTTGGGGTTCATGGGGTGTGGGAGGTTCATAGGGTGTTGAGATTGGAGTTCATTGGAGGGTTGGAACTGTTTCATCCTGAGACGGCTTTGGTTGGCTGGCTTGTTTGGACCCCTCCTTTGTTGTTTTTTTTGTGTCCCCCCTCTCTGGATGGGGTTCACTGGGGGAACCTGTCAGTGCGGGGGGCTCGGTCTCTGGGCCAGGGTCATTCGGGTTTGGGCGGTGCTCTTCTAGTCTGGACTGGTGGCTCGGGCAGTCTGCTTGTCTCCACCCTGGAATGAAGGGGACCACCTCCTGGGTCCAGTTGCCTCTCGGGGGTGTCGGTACCTGGACCTGGGAGTATAGTGTGTATGTGGAGTGCGAGTGAGTGTAATGGTGCGTTCACAACGCACCATTACACTCACGCAACCCGCGTGGAGGAGGAGCTTCTATCTGCTGCTTGCTGGTTTCAACTGAACATGGCAGACATGGATTTCACGGATAATCACGGTGTTTTACCTGTGGAGAGCCGAAACGACGTCAACTTCCCTGGGTTCACCAGATTCTTCAGGGACGGGAACAGTTCGGAGAGTACCACCACCTACTCCAGGAGCTGCGTCTCGATGATGGTCGATTTCAGCTGTACTTCCGTCTATCCAGGACCCAGTTTGAAGATCTGCAGTCTTGTGTTGGGAGACGAATCGGCCTCCGGGACACCAAGTACCGGCGCTGTATCCCCGCTGCTGAACGCCTGTCCATCTGTCTTCGATGAGTAAATAAATCTCAGCTAATTAGTTGAGTCATACAACTCAGGCTTGCCGCACACCGCCACTATGATTTGGTCCTCCATCTTCACTGCAAACAGCTTCTTCTCCGCTGCGGTCCTTCACCCTACATCACAGCCACATCCAGTCCCTGATTGGTTGATGCGATGCGAATTTAGAGAAAAGTTCAGATTTTTCAACTCCTGTGTGGCGTCCATCGCGGATTTCGCTTCGCTCGGTTCTCGCAAATCACGCCTTTCGCGTCGCCTCCTTCGTGTCCTTCGCTCTGCTCCGCTCCTGAACGCGCCTCTACATAGGGATAACATGTAAATCGGTCGCTCCTATCACAGAATTCGCGTTCGGTGTGAACGCACCTTAAGGCGTCCATTCTCGTGTGTCTTTTTGTTGGGTGTGTGGGTGTGGGTGAATGCATGTATACGCATGACAGTGGGAACATGTGATTGTGACTGTGTGTGCCTGTTTTTTAGTCAGCTTGGGTTTTGGGCTACCCCCTCTCATGGATCATCTTAGGCCCCCCATCAAATGTGGGGCCCATTTCCCTCTATCACGTCGGTGGTTCTCTCTGGCTCTTGGGGGCCTTGGGATGTCTGTGGCTCCAATCTCCTCTGTGTCCACCTTGGGTCCTGGGGGGCAGGTCTGTGTTTCCTCACGTCCACTACTGAATATTATTATGGAGAAATCTTATATTGTCATACCACTAGACCTGAGCACAGGTTGGTTTGTGTGTGTTTTTTTTGTGTTTTTTGTTCTCTCTCTTACCTCTCCACGAGGGGGTGATAGGCAGGTGCTTCCACACAGCTGAGAACCATCAGAGCTAATCAAGCAGACTGGAACGTTAAAGGAGGCGTCAGATTGTTATTCTGCCCAGAATGGTAATCTGACCAACAGACACTGATCTGTCTTTCTGTGTTGTCAAGTCTTGGTGACTTATCTGAGGCTTTGTTCCCTGTCTTAGACTGGATTCCGGTCCAAATCTGGGTTCTGCCCAAGGCACCCTGCAGTTTTTGCCGGATCAAGCACCTCTTCCTCCTCCAGAAAAGAACCGCTTCCAGATATTACTCCTCACTGTCAAGTCTGGAACCAGCCTTTCACCCGCCTGTCCACCCTCCAACATCCCATCCAGTTGGCTGAAAAGCAAGAGAGAGAGAACCCCAATCACCACACAAAAACAACCTCTCCTGTCAAACTCAATCATCTTGGTGTGACTTACCTGTTCCCCTGGAAACATCAGACATACAGAAAATAACCCGCCCTGCCCGAGCCAGAACCCAAGACGACCACACTCTTGCCTCTTGTGACTCAATAAAGTTCTGCCTCTTTGGTTGTTGCCTGCATTAGAGTCTCCTGGTCTATAGACAAGCGTGCTCACACATACAACCACAGGTGTTTGGATTCAGGTGTTTACAGATACAGAGATAAGCTGCATCTGCCACTAAAAACATCCTGTAATAATTAATTTGTGGACTGCCAAAATGGGTCAGCACACTATACATATAATCATGTTAATATCATTGTGCAGATGAGTATTATAAGAGATGACTGTTTGGAATGCTATTTGTTAGCTTGTATTTACAGTTGTTATGAATTCTAACAATTCATGCTAATAAGAAGTTCTGCCTTTTGGATGGAGTCTGACTGGATCACATGGCCACACCTGAACCCATTTGATTATGCCCAGATGCTAAAAATCACTGAGTACTGGAACCCATAAAAACACATATCCTAATATGGTGCAGCCGTCTTAGGAGAAAGTGATCAGTAAAGGGGGGTTTGTGGTTGTGTGTTCATTGTGGAACTGTGATCTGAAAGGATTTATAGTTTGAATGGTTTGACAGTTTTGATAGCTGCCTTGTTCTCGCGTTTTTCACATATTTCTCAGTTTCTGGCATAATGAACATAACAGACGTTGCATGAATTAGGGCATGTGGAATTTAATATATGCATTTCTTGGATTGAAATGAAACAGGTGGTCATGCAGTAAAAGGAAAATGTTAAATTAGCCTACAGTGTTTTTGAATGGAATGATCTATTGAGATGTTGTATGGATATTTTGCTGCTGCATGTATATTTTAGATTTCTATGAAGTCTTTCCTAAAACGCACCTAATTGTTTGACAGTGACTTTTATACAAATATTGTCTTGGTTTTCCTTTACCACAACTTGCCCTTGCTGTCTTTAAGATACTCGATCAGTGATAACTTGCATCGTCAAAGGTCCAAAAACATTTGCAAAACTCAAGTTTAACTTTTCGCTTGATGGAAATCGAATCTTTGCTGCACCCTAAAGGCGTTGGCATTAAGTTTCGTTTTTGCCCTCTGCTCGGTTAGTTTCGTTTTCCTTCCATCGGCACAGCTGAGCGGAGCAGCACAGCGGACCAGAAACGTACTGATACCAAAACATGGCCAGACACCTGAAGCCCCTCGTTCAGCGGTGGTCCTCCCGTGTTTTTTCTGTGGAGGTAGATGGAGCGCCTCTATATTTTGGAATCAGGGAAAAGCTCCGAGGACCAACCGCCCTACCTGCTGTTTTCACTAGGCTCCAGAAGGAGGACAGGTGCTACTCTCTGCTTGTCTGCAGCAGGGACCGAATCAGAGGAGACAGGTTTCACTGGGAGCTCAGAGACAAACTGCTGAAGGACCTGCCTCCGGGCTCTGATGTAGCCACCATGTCCTCCTTTCTCCCAGACGAGAAGGGCTCTCTGGTCAAAGGCTACTTTTTCAAAAGCAGGGCTGAGGATTCCCCCCTGATAGAGGGAATTTTAAGCGATTTAGAGCACAGCGATCCGGTGTTAGTGTGTTCATACTCTCAAAGTGAAGATTGTCAACAGTGGACTCAGAGTCTGTGGTCCCATGCAGAGAAAAACCAGATGAAGTTCTATGTGGTGCCTTCAGAAGCACCAAAACATCACCCGTCTGCACTCAACATGATCAACTCTGATGTTTTCTACAGCTTGGATGAGGCCTGTGACGTGTTGAAAAAGGTGTGTACAGACTCAGTTTAGACAAAGTGTTTTTCGTTAACACAGTTAAATAGTTCATTTGCTACATTGGCACAAGGGCGCACCCATGAGGAGGAAAAGGGTACTGCAGTTTTTGCAGATTCTTCTAGAAGTTTATGTTGCGTTGCAAAAATACTCCTACCCTTTGGTGTTTTTTTCGTATTTTTCCAACGGTACAGGCACAAAGTTGGACGCATTCTGTTGGGGTTTTATGTGATAGACCAACACAAAGTAGTGTATAATTGTAAACTGCGTGGAAAGAAAGCATGATCTATTTCTTTTACAAATACAAATCTTAAAAATGCATTTAGCCATCTTTACTTTTATACCATTAAATAAAACTCAATGCAACACACTAGCGTATAAATGCCCTCTGATTGGTAACCAGAGTAACCAATTGCTTCCAGCAATAATTAGAGTATAGAGTCCCCTGTGTGTATTTTGATCTCAGTTCTAATGGCAGCTGTTGTGTTTCTGGCCTCAGAGGTTTGGTAGAGAACATTAGAGAAAGAACAACATCATGAAGACCAAGTGACAAGGAGGATAGGTCAGGGAGAAAGTTTTAGGAGAGGTTAAAAGCAGGGTAAGGTTCTAAAACAATATCCCAAGTTTTGAACATACCACAGAGCTCTTTTCAGTCCATCATCTGTACATGGAAAGAGGATGGACCAACTCCAAACTATGAAGACATGGACGTCCACCTAAACTGACAAGACGAGTAGGAAGAGCTTTAATCATAGAAGCAGGCAAGAGACCGGTGGTAACTCTGGAGAAGCTGTGGAGATCCACCGCTCATGTGGGGGAAGTTGTTGACAGGACAACCATTAGCTGTGCACTCCACAAATATGTCCCTTTTGGAGGAGTGGCTAGAAGAAAGACATTGTTGAATGAAAACTATAAGAAGTCCTGTTTGAACATTTGGTTTTGGTCAGAAAACAAAATTTAACTTTTTGTCTAATATGCAAAAAAACTACATGAGGAGGATCACTGAGACCTGAGCACACCATGGTGGTGGCAGTATCATGCTGTGAAGATGCAGATAAAGGGAAGCTGGATGGAGCTAAATCCAGGACAATTCTGGAAAAAAACCTGTTAGAGGCTGCAGAAGACTTGAGACTGGGATGGAGGTTTACCTTTCAGCAGGAAAATGACCTTTAAACATACAGCAGAGCTAAAATGGCCCAGTCAAATTCCAGACCGCAATCCAATTGAGAATATGTTGCAAGACTTTAAAATTGATGTTCACAGATGCTCTTCGTCCAATCTGACTGGGTTTGGGATATTTTGAAAAGAATGGTCAAAAGCTAGTGGCGACATACCTCACTTGAATTGCAGCTGTATCTGCAGTTAATGTTGGTTCCACAAAGGGATAAATAAGGGGGCTGGATATAAATACGCACCATGTCTTCCAGAATACTACTTGTAAAGAACTTTATATGACTACTTTTGCAAGGCACTGTAAGTCAAACAGGACCAGGTCAGTTAATGTGGGGCACCCTTTATGACTCCATAAACAACAGCAAACTGATATTTTACTTCTTCTGCAGTGTGGTGACATCATCCCAGAGACCCTGTCTGTTCTGAGGATGCTTCCCAGCAGAGTGGATGCCAGAAGAAAACCAGACTTCCCTGTTATTGTCATAGAGGGCCTGGATGCCACAGGTTAATGCCATTACCTCATAAATAAATATTGGATCAGCTTGATGCATAGATGTTTGTAGCATGATGGGTGACTGTTCTCTGCTAAAAACATTATCTGTCAGTGGGCTTTGCCTAATGGAGTATCATGTATCATGACCTCAGAAAAGTTACATCACTTGAAAAATGGTTTATTGAATCGCCCGCTCATCTAATACCCTTCAGAAACCTCATTAAGACTCTGCCTTGCAGGTAATATGGGAATGTTAGGAAGACTCTGTTTAATTAAGAAAAAGTAATCACTCCTTGCTTCAGTGTTTTATAATGTTTTTTTTTTACTGTAACTTTATTGCCAACATAGGAAAGACTACTCTTACAGAGTTTCTACGGGACACTCTGGGGGCCACACTTCTGCGGTCTCCTCCCCAGTGCTTGTCCACCTGGAGAGCCCGCTTTGATCGAGAACCACCTATAATTCGGAGGGCCTTCTATGCAGTGAGCAACTACATCACTGCTGAGCAAATATGTCAAGCGGGCGCCAAGTCACCTGTTATTGTTGACAGGTATAATACTCAAAGATGTTGTGGGTGAAGTACTGTCTTGCCAAAAGTTGATGATCCTGCTGAACTCTTAATATTTCAGCCTGGTTGTCAGATGGTACAGGAAGTTGTCATTCGCCTTCAGTCAGCCATCTTTTATCTGTCCCCAGATTCTGGCATAGCACAGCCGCTTACGCCATCGCCACTGCAGTAACTGGCCCAGTGAGTAACCTTCCACATGACGGCTCCGAGGTGTACTGTTGGCCCAGTGACCTCCTCCAGCCCAGCCTGGTGGTCTTACTCACTCTGGACCCAGAGGAGAGAACGAGGAGGCTGAGGAACAGAGGTCTAATGAAGACTGATGAGGAGCAGGCGCTGGATCACAACAAACTTTTCAGAGACAGGTTAGAAGTACTTGTCAAGAATGTTTGGTGCTGTACATACACATATATTTGGGAATGGCATCTAAAATATCAGAAAAGCTCTCAGTTGAATCAATGTTTTCAAGTCAATAAATCTTTGAATTACACATTCATGTAAATAGAAGCTCTTGTTTAAAATATAATGTATTATAATAATTTAATAAATATAATAATTTATTGGCATTTTATGCCAAAAGTCAAAACAAAGTTCTTCATAATTATGAAGTAGAGCAGAAATAATTCATGATTTTCAAGATTTTTTACACACAAAAATCTGAAAAGTGTGGGATAGGTACGTATTCCTTTTGTAGAACCACCTTTCACTGCAGTTACACCTGCAGGTCTTTTAGGTAATTATTTTACCAGCTTTGCATGGCCAAGTTGTTGCCTATGTATTCATGCAGAAAAGCACAACGTCAATCAGACTGGATGAAGAGCGTCTGTGAGAGCTACCATGAGATTCTTTTTTGCTGTGTTCTTTGGTCTTCAGGATGCTGTTTGTTCACTGATGCCCTCTAACAAACATCTGATCCCAGAAACAGAATAGCTGCCTTTATGCTGAGATTAAATTACACACATGTAGACTCTCTTTTCTAATTATGCCACAGCTGATTGCAATTGACTGGACTGAATTTTATTTAGGGACTGAATTTATGGAACACTTACATTTAATTTGTATTTTATAAGAAAAAAACATACGTTTCCACCCACTTCACAATTGTGCACTACTTTGTGTTATTCCTGATGGAATATGGGATTTAAAGCTGGTAAGAAAGCTTAAGCAGTAAGAATACTTACAAGGCATAGTTTCTATTTTTAGCTCTAATACAGATTTAATTGACAGGTCTGCTAGACATCTATTGCAAATAACCTAATTCAAAAGGTTTTTTAATCAAATGAAATTGTACCAACAAACAAATGCTGCACAAAAAAAATTTGAGCTGATTTAGAAAATCAACTCTTTGAACTGAAAATGTAAAATATTTGTGTCACGAACTGTTGAACAGTGAGAGGGCTGAAAGAAAATACAAAAGTCTTACATTTTGTCAATTTCTGTAATAGAAGACTATGCTGTACCCAAAGTTTTAAATGTTAGATAAAGAGGGATAAAAACCTCACATCAAGCCTGTGTCACATGTGAAGAAATGTTTTTCTTACTTTTGGTGAAAGGCTGTGTTTGACAGTGAAGTCACAGATGGGTGCAAATTGCACAACACTTTCACAGTCTGACCAGCTCAGTCTTAGTCTTATCCATCAAACACTTAACAATCAATTACTGTCCCATGGGATAAGAAGCTGATGAGAAAAAGCAGGTGATTAGTTGCCGAGCTGCTGTGCTCCATTAAGCTGGTCAAAACTCGCAGCCGTTGCCGTCCAAGTTAGTCACTACTCAGACAGGTCGATAGCTACTTTCATTCATCTTCTGCACTGACGTAATGGCCTGTCCACATGGGACGGCCAGATGTTGGGCCAGCGGAATTAGAAAACAGAAGAAGTTAGGAAGACGGAGAGATTGAGCAGACTGCCACTTGCTAACAGAAGCACGGTTTTTATTGGACTAAAGAAAAAAAGCTGCATTCTGAGCCATCTGGGTTGTTTCTTTTGCTTGAAATAAATTTAGCAGCAAAACCGAGAGAAAGAACCATCCTCTGTTTCCTGTTTATATTCTCATACTGCTCACTTGTTGGCCAATGTGTTTGTGTTTTCCTGTGCAGAGTTGAGGAAGCTTATCGGAGGATCATCGGCCCAGTCTGCATCACCGTGGATGCAAGCCCATCTGCAGACCTAGTGCTCCAACAAGTGCTGCTTTTAATTAGGGCCAAATGCCACTTGTAAACAGTTCTCCTTCTCCCTCCCAGCTGGCAGCCGAGAATCCAACTGATGCAGTACCTCCTGTCGCCACTGGGTGCCAGTAAGGTGTTGTCAATGAGGCGGCAGGAGGGCAGGTGGCCAGATTGGAGTATGGAAAAGAGATTCTGCTCACAATGAGTAAAGGTTGAGTGGCCAGGAGCCAGAATGGCATGCTGCAGACAAAAAATACATATTAATGTGGAACACAAACATCCTCTCACAGGAGGATTGTTACAAACAAGTCTGTATTTCACTTCTAACTGGGTTTTTTAAAATAGGCTGTTGTGCAGCCCTTAGAATTACACTTAAGCTCTAATAATATATGCAGCTATCTAAATGAATTGGTTAAATATTTTTAAGTTTTGAAAAAGAATCTCCAAATTTGAACACATTTCGTTTAAAAAAGAAAGACAATGTGCATTGCTAACTTTGGCCGGATAGTTAATCTCACTTTATTTAATGCAGAACTTTGCCGTAACATGAAACACATGCAACAAGTCTAAAACCATTGCTTCATAACAGATTTTGTATATTTGTAAATACCTCTGTGCACACTCTGTACGATACATAAAGTTAAAATTCAAAGTTGTCTTTTTTTCTGATTAGACAAAAATAAAAGAAATGCACCTTAAGGGTCTCAGCTGCAATGGCGAAATCACATGTACGCAGAACGATTATTATGTCATTTCATTGACTTTGTACAAGGAGTTTTAATAATGAGGATTAAAGTTTAACAGCTGCATGATGCCAGCAGTCAGTCTTATCTGTCAAAGAAACTCAATTCCAACTCTATGTTCTGCAGACTTTCTCAACCCGTCTCAACAGTGAGCTGCAACAACATGTGAACGTTAGCTGAACCATTTTCACTGTTTTGCTAGTTAAATACGAGTATTATATGTTGCGGGTCCTAGACCAGCAGTTCTCAAATGTTTTATAGCAAGTACCACCTCATTTAGTACCAAGTTTTCCAAGTACCACCATACTGTCTGGGCATTTTAACAAAGATATGAGTTGGACTTTTTGTGTTTGAGATTTGTCACAAAAAGAGAAACAGTATAAAGATGCTTATTTATTCCCACTGGGGGTTGGGAAAAAACAGACAAATTCCAGGTTGGAAAAGTAAACAGAAATTTCTAAAGGGAAAGAAATAGGTTTCTCAGAAGCCTTGACCTCAAAATCCAATCTTGCTGCTGTGTGTTTAAAACATGGTGGTTGATATGGTAACAAACGGTTTACTGGTAGTTTACATCTCAATAAATCTGTCCCATACATAAATACATGTACAACCACTAGTTGTGAAATGTATTCATGTCTGCACATTTTTTGAGCCGAGTCAAAAATCAAAGTGTGCATTTCAACCCTCACTTACAGTCATGAGATATGAATTGTGACCAAAAGAATGAGATACCGGGCAAGTGGCTGAAAAGAACTTCCATTGTAAGGTGGCAGGGCTCAGCGTTAGCGGTCGGAATGGAGCTCCATTATCTATTGGCTGTGTAGCCGCTACTCCTTCGTATGGAAAGCAGTTCATTGAGGTGGCGTGGGCTTCTGATTGGTATGCCTCATAGACACTCTCTTTAATGTTTGGAAACCCCAGGGCAGACCCAGAACACATTGGAGGGTTTTTCAGCCTGGGAACGCTGTTGGGTCCCTCTAAATGCGCTGGAGAGCATCACTAGGGAGAGGGAGATCTGGGTTTCCCTCCTGGATCTGCTAATGCTGGCAACCTGGTCCTGGATAAGCAGAAGACCTAGTATGGATGGAAGCGTCACATTTACGTTGTAAACAACTGACACCACTATCTCCCCTGAGAACCACTAGAGGCAGCCCAAGTACCACCCATGGAACCCCAGATCCTGAACAGGTTAACTTAACTGATGCTGCATGTTTGATAACTAACGTGGTTCACAGCAAGTATTACGCCCCCTAAGGATAATTCATACTGTTTATACTTGATGCCTTCATAAACGTAGGCACTAAATACACACACAAGTACGCATATTTGCTAAGAGTATATGTTGTAACTCATTTATACAAGCAGGAAGCGTATATTTGGCCTTTGTGATAGGAAGATTAATTGGGGGTTTTAGTAATTATGAGCTTGGCAAAGCTGCGAGCTGAAAAAGACAGAGTGACCCATCTCTTTTACTGTGATGCATCAGCGGCGCGCCAACAAATGCAGACCCCATTCATATGGCAATTAATGGAGCACTGTATATCAATGTCATTCCTATGGTCCTGCACATGAGTGTAGCGCTTCTCGTATTGCCCATTACAGCAATGCAATCTTTTTCTAAATGCTGTGGGTGAACGTCTTACCAGCACATGTCGCCGCATAAAGTTAAATAAGTTATTATGTTGATGGAGTATGGATCTTTTTATTTAAGGTATCTAAATACAGTTTAATGTATTTATAATGTTACAGCCGCCTAGAGTGTATGAGAAAAGAAATTACACCTTGAGCCAGAGATCATACTGTGTTTGTCTGTGATGTCAGCTATATTTTCCTGTCAGATGTTCTTAAACACTGATTTTCTATGCAACAAACAGTGAGTGGTGAAACGGCGCCACGACTGCCTTAAAACAGTAATATGACACTAAATGACCCATAATCAGACACAGTGAAATAATTCACATTTCTCAAAATAGTTTTCTTGTTGGGAATATTTTTGAGTTGCTTTTCTTGCATTGCCTATATAAACACAGAGGTTGTAGCAACCAGAATGCACGGTACAGTCTGTTTGTTTTAAAGTGGAGCTGTGGTTTAAGGGAAAAGTTAATAACTAACAGATCTGTTTCCAATCTGTTACTTCACTACTGAAGTTGCAAGATAAAAGTCCAAACCAGATGTGGTAAAAAACTGAGATACATCCTAAAAGCACAGATGTATGAGATTCACTAAATGTCCGCATGCAGTGTGTGCGCACCTGTGTTAAAATGATGTAAAACACAACGCCAAAATAAATGATTACAAAACTTTACTAATATTTAGGTGACATATATCATGTACAATTCAACAAAAACATTCTGTGCACACCTATAAATAGTTTGTTAAAGCACTTTGATTCATTTTAGCAATTATTCTTCTTTGGTTGAAGTTTGTCGACATGCCAGAACTCCATTTGATAATATTTTCTCACTCTGCCTTCCAAACATTCTCCAAAGCTTTAGGACTACAAGGGCAGCTCTTATCCAAAGCCATCCTCATGTGACCCAACGGGATTTCTGTTAGATTTAGATCAGAACTCTCAACAGATGTTTCCACAACTTATATTTTTACTCGTATGGCCATACTTTCACTGATTTTGACATATTCTTCAACTTACTTTGATGTTTAAAAATGAAAAGCTTTCTAGCAGATACCTAAAGGTTTTGGCCCAAAACAGACTAGTTAATACTGTTAATAATTTCATACTTTGTGACAAAAAAGAACATTCCCAGCTGAGAAAAGCATAATGCTGTCACCACTATTTTTCGCAGGGGGTATGGTATTTTTTGTTTTAGTGACAAACAAACCTTTGTTTTCTCTACTGTATATGTGCAAATACAGTGTACAGTAGAGAAGTAGGGGAACAAGAGGGGCAGGCGAGTGCATGTACACATACAAAAATACTCACCCTGTATGATGCCACTTTGCACTACACTCCTCAACTTCAATATTTCATCTGCACAACAGAGAAGGAGCCGCGGTGAGGAGGAAAGCCCTCCATGAAATAATTAAAGATCCAGCGGGGATGCAGCAGCGCAGCAGCCGCTGTCCCATCCTAACTAATAGATCAAATGAAAGCTGTCCCTCAGATCATTAATAATGAGTGTAGTGTGGAGAGTTAAAGCGTGGGGGGTGGGAGAAGAGGGGAAGGGCACAGGGCTGGTACAGGTGTTGGAGGGAGGTGAAGGGAGGGTGCGGAGGAAGTACAGGGTCTTTTTAATGTGCATTCAGTTGGTGGGGGGTTTGAATTGTAGTCTGATTCCCTTGGCAAAAGCCTCAGTGAAACCTCACTTGGCAGCCACATGAAGCGGCACAGCAAGAGGAGTCATGCATATGATTTGGCACAGAGTGTATGCCAAACGCTAAAGCCCGTCAGTATACATCCCTCGTCCAATAAACAACATTTTAAACAGTGACAGGGCAGGTTAGCTGGGGCAAATAATGCTGCCTTCAATCAGCGAGGCCTTACAGCACTAATGGAGGATTTTTGAGAGCTGATATACAGCCAGATACTAGTTATCTGAGATGGGGGAGGGGAGGCAGAAAAGGGTTGGGATGTAGGTGGAAATGAGAGTGGGGGTGGTGAGAATGACGGGGGCTGTTTTGGTGATGTCATCTGCAAACTCGGGTCCCTCTAGATTCCTCTGGCTGTCAGGTACGCATGTTTCCTTAGACTGTCCTCGCTCCTCCATCTGCTGCCTTCCTTAACCAGCTTCAAAATGCAAGTCTTACTGTACCATATATATTCACAAACACCACCCTCCATCATAGCATCAGCTGTAGAATGAGAAAGTAATAAATAAACCTGGATTAGAAATACAGCTAGGAAAATATGCATTGAACACATCACTACTTTTCTCTGTAAAAATGTTTCTAACAGGGCCCCTGACAAGAAATTCACACCAGATGTCAGTAACAACCCAAGTTTTAAACACAAAAAAGCAACTCAAACTCACTTTCAGTCAGTGGTCCCATTTAAAATGTATTGAATTAGAAAACCCGGTCAATATGTACTTTTTCTTGCTGTAACTGAAACACATGAAAGAACTACATTTTCAGGTTTATAAACACTTTTAAGACCATGTCACTTAAATTCCCTTTCTTCTTCATTCTGGTTATCCGCTTGAACTTCAGCAAGTCGTCTTCACAACGTCAGGAGGATAAATTCATTCAGTTGCAGTCATTTGATTGGCTGGTTTATGTTAGTAAGCAATTAAACAGATTTACCTTATGAAGTGGATGGTTAGTTTATGCATATCTTTTCTAAACTTTTGTTTAAAATCGTGTAAAAACTGTTTACTCAAGGTTATAATGCCATGACCAGTGAGACTTAATATTTATAGAATAAACATAACACGGTGTCCATCAGCCTATGTGTGGAAACACAGGTGAGAGCAGAGTTAAAGTCTCTTGACTTGCTTCCCTCCTCAGCACATAAAAGCAGCACATACACACCAGCATCAGATCCCTCTGAACACAGCAGGTGGTGGCAGACACCCCGACTCCGCTCTCTGTGAATGATGGGTGGTGGGATAGAAAAACATGAAGGGTGTAGAAGTTGAACAGATCGTTGGTGAAATGCTTCTCAAAAGTGAACAGCGAAAGCTCAAAATGAGGAAGAAAAAGCAGAAGAAAGGCAGTGATGGGAGGGAAGAAAAGTTTTGAAAATATCCCATTAAAAGCAGATGTATAATTCAGAAGCTCTTTAACTTCATGCTCACCCTATGTCACGGTGTCTGGGTGCATATTTGTGAGAGCAAAGCCAGGATTTCTGTCGATAGGTGAAGGTATTACGCTCAGCATGCAGTGTATTCACAATGCCATTATACATTCAGGTTTGGCGTATTTTCCAATGTTTTCAGGGGTTGGTTCCTGTATTGTCTGCCATGATTGCATGAAACCTCACCGGGTTTGCCTGGCGGCTGTTAGGGAGGCTTCACCGGGAACAGTTAAATATTTAAACACTGCTGAGAGATCTCATTAAAAACGGCATGTCAGCCCCTAGAAGGACCCTTCAGCAGCCCCCACCCACGCCACAAACTCCCAAAAAACAGTAAGAACTTGGTGGAGTGTGACAAAACATTTATTGTGTATTTACTCAGGAGAACTTGTGATAAATCATCATATACTGTCAAACAAGACAGCTGGCAGTAGTGTTGACGAGTGGTAAGATGGCGTGTGATTGAGATTCAGTTCTGTTTGACAGCTGCAGACAAGCAGAAATATACCAAAAACAAAAGAAGTTGACGACTAGACCAGACTAATGCTGCCGTACCTCTCGTACAAAACAAGACAACAGAGGAAACTGTGGATCTCTGGAGCCTACTTGCGTTCCCTCACAATCTGAACAATTAATTCCAGCGCTGTTGTTTGGGGCTTCCCTATTTTTAGACTGGCTGCCCTCTCTAATAAATTGATTTCCGGTGGCAAACTTGGAATGTTCCTTGTGTTTTTGTTTTTTTCCCCCTCTTCCACATTTACAAATGCAGTCCTTCCCCCCAGAGAAATAAATCAAAGGGAACATAGCCAAGCCCCACATAGCTGTGTGGATGCGCCTCCTTTTATACTTCAAAATAGTTTATTTTGGTTTCACTTCCATTTATGCTCAGGCATGTCTCACACTTTATCAAGCATCAGCAGACAGTTGAGAGGCTGCTTGCTTGACAGCTAAGTGGATGAGTGACTCTGAAAATACCTACACTGACTAACTCTTCCTCGTTCTCCGGTCCTAGGTCTTTGATTCCGACTCCTTAGAGACTCAGAGGTCTGTTTTTGTGGTCTTTACCGCAGAAATAATGGCTGGGTCAAAACAGACTAAGGTCTCCCATTGCAGAAAGATATTTAAACACTGGCAATGACACATAAATAAAAGTAAAGCAACCTGATCCTGGCTTCTTGTAGCAGTGTCTGGGGAGCAACTGCTTGATGAACACTACCTAAGACACATGCACTTTGGCTGCTTCCAGGGGGAAAAAAACTCACAAAGAAAGTGAGAATAGTAGCATGGAAACAAAATCATCTGAAATATTTTCTCAACTTCATGGCAACACCCTTATAAGAGTACATCCTGTTACTGCTTGTTTTATATTTATCCTAACTTATTTAATTATAATGTAGAGTCCAAGCACAAACATTTTGTAAAAGCTGAATGTGCATCGTGACATTACAAAATAAGGCATTTGGTCGAGCTTGTGTTTCAATTTTAGCCACTAGCAGCTAATGTGACAAGCTGAATTGTTAGGAGTAGAGGATTGTAAATGAAGCCTTTGTTGCGTGAAAACAAATAGTAATAGATAGAGAAAGAGAGAAGAAAGGAGAGGCAGAGAGACAAATAAGAAAAAGATCCAACTAGAAACCAGAGTATTATCCAGACTAAGCTACCTGAATCCCCCTTACAGCCTTTTAGTTTGTTCTCTCCTGTGCTGGAGCCGAAGTGTTTGAATGCTTTACAGTCTTTTCACTGCACCTCGAAAAATACGGCATGTTTAGCTGCTCATCTCCATAATCAACCCTATATATACACTTAGCAGACCTGCAGAAGAGACTGAGAGCTGACATGGGAGAAGGATTCAGAGAAGCATCAACTCGAAGATCTCCCAGTAAGTCACTTCTTCTGCCTTGTAAACAGTTTGTGAACAGCACTTCTGGGCTTCTGCAAAGAAGAAACAAACTTTCATAAAACCACAGAGTTACTTTGAAGTATTTTCAAAGATGTCCATCTGGGGTAAAAAAAATTGTTAAATGTGATGTAGAAATTGGAGATTTCTGTTAAAGGACTATCTCAGTTGTAGGAGATAGTATTTTAAATGGCAAATACACTATTTCCAGCCACCCTTTATCATATAATGCTTAGTTTCTGCAGGATAAACATGCAGACGAATGCTCGGGAGGAGCATGGTGAGTTGAAGAGATTATTTTAATTACAAAAACAGAAGCTGACTTACAGGGAGCCCGGCCATGGAGCCAGGTAGCATACAGGAGGAACCAGTCACTTACCATGAAAACCAGAGAGGATAAATACTGGAGTATGGACCAATCAACAGTGGAGGCTAATCAGGGAGAGAATCAGGAGCAGCTGGTGGAAGACAGACTAAAGAATACTAAGGAAGAATGACTAATTAACACAAATAAGCAATTCAATTCAGTTTATTTATATAGCGCCAATTCACAACACATGTCGTCTCAAGGCACTTCACAAAAGTCAGGTACATACATTCCAATTAATCCTAATCATTGAACAGTGCAGTCAGATTCAGTTATTTATTCAAATTGGATAAAAAGTTTTTCCGTCTAAGGAAACCCAGCAGATTGCATCCAGTCAGTGACTTGCAGCATTCACTCCTCCCGGATGAACATGTAGAGACAGTGGACAGTCACTGGCATTGACTTTGCAGCAATCCCTCATACTGAGCATGCATGTAGCAGCAGTGGAGAGGAAAAACTCCCTTTTAACAGGAAGAAACCTCCAGCAGAACCAGGCTCAGTATGAGCGGCCATCTGCCACGACCGACTGGGGGTTAGAGAGAACAGACCAGAGACACAAAGAGAACAAAGAAGCACTGATCTAGGAGTACTTTCTATGGGAAGGAAAAGTAAATGTTAGTGGATGTAGCTCCTTTAGTCGTTTCACCTAGAAAGAAAGAACAGATTAACTCTGAGCCAGTTTTCAAGGTTAGAGTCTGAAAGAGAGCACATAGAGTTAGTCACAGTAAAAGCTCAGTCAGTAGCTATGTCTAGGAGAGAGAAAGGGTTAAACACTAAAAGACAGGGCCATGTGGATCATCGGTAGAGGGTGAGCATTAAGTTGTTGCCAGCAGAAGCTTGGAGGATTCCCCTCTCCAGAAAGGTGTTATAGGTAGACACAGAGTCAGGCCAGGTGTAGCTTCTAGGAAGAGAAAAGAGAGAGAACAAAGTTAAAAGCTGAAATAACAGCAAATAACACAAAATTGAAGAGTAGTGTGAGAATTTAGCGAAGAGGGTGAAAGTGGTCATTATGTCCTCCAGCAGCCTAAGCCTATAGCAGGATAACTACAGAGATAGCTCAGGATAACCTAAGCCACTCTAACTATAAGCTTTATCAAAAAGGAAAGTTTTAAACCTAGCCTTAAAAGTAGACAGTTTGTCCATCTAGCCCACTGATGGCCATTGTTATACTAAAAACCACAACAATTGGGATACCTCTCTCTGTCAGATTGACCATAACCATTGGAAAAGAGAGGGGGTCATACAGGTAGCAGAAATGGAGGGTGTGTTTGCACCTCAACCATAACTGAGCTGGTTTAGGCTAAACCTGACTCCCCCTTACTCCATCCAACAAGGGGAGAAGAAGACGGAGCTAAAATAAGGAAGATAGCTCAGGATAACCTAAGCCACTCTAACTATAAGCTTTATCAAAAAGGAAAGTTTTAAGCCAAACCTTAAAAGTAGATAGGGTGTCTGCCTCACGGACTAAAACTGGGAGCTGGTTCCACAGGAGAGGAGCCTGATAACTAAAGGATCTGCCTCCCATTCTACTTCTAGAGACTCTAGGAACCACCAGTAAACCTGCAGTCTGAGAACGAAGTGCTCTGTTAGGAACGTATGGAACAATCAGATCTCTGATGTATGATGGAGCTAAATCATTAAGGGCTTTATATGTGAGGAGGAGAATTTTAAATTCTATTCTGGATTTAACAGGGAGCCAATGAAGGGAAGCTAAAATAGGAGAAATATGATTTCTCTTTTTAATTTTCATCAGAACTCTTGCTGCAGCATTTTGAATCAGCTGAAGGCTTTTAACTGCATTTTGTGGACATCCTGATAGTAAAGAATTACAATAGTTCAGCCTTGAAGTAAATGCATGGACTAGTTTTTCAGCATCAATCCTGGACAGGATATTTCTAATTTTGGCAATGTTCCGGAGATGAAAAAGGAAATCCTAGAAAACCTGTTTAATATGGGATTTAAATGACATGTCCTGGTCAAAAATAACACCAAGGTTTTTTTACTTTATTACCGGAGGTTAATTTAATGCCATCCAGGTTAAGTGATTGACTAAGCAGCTTCTTTTTTAAAGACTCCGGTCCAAAGACGACAACTTCTGTCTTGTCTGAATTTAGAAGCAGAAAATTTAAAGTCATCCAAGTTTTTATATCTTCAAGACATGCTTGTAGTCTATCTAACTGGTTGGGCTCATCAGGATTTATGGATAAGTAAAGCTGATTATCATCAGTGTAACAGTGAAAATTTATTCTATGCTGCCCGATAATTTTACCTATTGAAAGCATATATATAGTAAGAGAATTGGCCCAAGTACTGAACCCTGTGGTACTCCACAATTAACCCTGGAGTTTAAAGATGATTTATCATTTACATGAACAAACTGGAATCTGTCAAACAAATAAGATTTAAACCAGCCTAGCGCTGTTCCTCTGATCCCTACAGCATATTCAAGCTTTTCTAAGAGAATATTATGATCGACTGTATCAAATGCAGCACTGAGATCTAACAGAATCAGTACAGACAGAAGTCCATTATCTGAGGCCATAAGAATATCATTAGTGACTTTCAGCAGAGCTGTTTCAGTGCTATGATGAGATCTGAAACCTGACTGAAACTCTTCAAACAGGTCATTGCTGTGTAAATGCTCACACATTTGATTAGCAACTATTTTCTCAAGAATTTTAGATAAGAATGGAAGATTGGATATAGGTCTGTAATTTTTCAAGTCATCTCGATCAAGCGAAGGTTTCTTAAGCAAAGGTTTAATTACAGCTACCTTAAAAGCCTGTGGTACATATCCATTTACTAAAGATAGATTAATCATATCTAAAATGGGGCTGGTAATCAGAGGAAACACTTCCGTAAATAATTTGGTTGGGATTGGGTCTAACACACAAGTTGAAGGTTTAGATGAAGCTAATATTTCTGATAACTCAGGAAGCTCCACAGGATCAAAGCAGTCCAAACACAGATCAGTTTCTACAGTTACTTCCAATGTTGTCTCACTTGTTGAGGATGAAGTAATCATCTTCGGGAGTATGTCAAAGATTTTCTTCTTAATAGAATCAATTTTATTTTGGAAGAATCCCATAAAGTCATGACTGCTGAGAGCTAAGGGAATGGATGGCTCAACAGAGCTATGACTCTGTGTAAGTTTAGCAACTGTACTAAAGAGAAACCTAGGATTATTCTTGTTCTCTTCTATTAAGGATGAGAAATAAGCTGTTCTAGCTTGGTGAAGTGTCTTTTTATACAACAGTAGGCTATTTTTCCAGATTAAGTAGGAATCCTCTAGGTGTGTAGAGCGCCATTTTCGCTCCAATTTTCTAACATTGTGCTTTAAAGTACGCAGCTCTGAATTAAACCAAGGAGCCTGCCTCCTATGAATAATTTCCTTCTTTTTCAAGGGGGCTGCATTGTCTAATGCACCACGGAATGATGAAGTAACACTCTGAACAAGAGATTAAATTTGTGAAGGGGAAGAAACAAAATTATTGCCCTCCACTGTGTTTTTCTGTGATAATGAGGAAATTAAAAGTGGAACAGATTCTTTAAAGGTTGTTACAACATTGTCTGATAATGATCTACTATAATGAAATTTTCTTTCAGGTGTGGAGTACTCTGTTAAATTAAACTCAAAGGTTATTAAAAAATGGTCAGACAGCACAGGGTTGTGAGAAAATATTGTTATGTCTTTACACTCAATGCCATATGTCAGCACAAGGTCCAGAGAATGAAGACAAACGTGGGTAGGTTTGTTAATGTTTTGAGTAAAGCCAATTGAGTCTAAGATACCATTAAAGGCTATATTTAAGCTATCACTTTCAGTGTCAACATGAATGTTAAAACCCCCCACTATAATAACTTTATCTGTATTTAACACTAAATCAGATAAAAGGTCTGAAAACTGATCTAAAAATTGAGAGTAAGGGCCTGGTGGACGGTACAAAACAACAAACAGAAGTGGTTTTAGTGCTTTGCAATTTGGATGACGAAAACTGAGGATTAAATATTCAAAAGAGTTGTAGCTATTGATTGGTCTGGGACTAATCAATAAATCGGACTGAAAGATGGTTGCTACTCCTCGTCCTCCAGGGAGTACAGGCAGGAAACAGAAAAACATGTAAATGAACTGAAGCTAGTAAACAGTAAAACTAACTCAAGAAGAGATCCAGATCTAACAAGGGAAGAAACGAAAGCTTAACAGAAACTAAATGAATTGAAATGAAGCAAGTGAAGAAAATGGCAGTGCAAAAAAGGTAAACTGAATTCAAACCCAAAACCTAACACGGGCATATTCTGACACCTTTAAGGTTGGTACATGGAGCTGGGAATGACATAAAATCTAACAACCCCAATGTCCCTGTTGCAAACTAGAAAATCTGTGGGATATAAGCTATTGTGCTCTGAGTTCAATCTTATCAAAAGGGGTTCATTAAAATGTCATAATATTTCTTATCAAATTAAAGTTTTTATTGCAAAGCACAACACAGTGTCCTTTTTTAGTTTAAAATTATATTATGTGTACTGAAATGGAATAGTAGAGGAAATACGTGTTGAAAACACGAAGCAAATGAAGGTATTAAAAGCCTAGAAACAAGCTGAAATCTGGATGCACATCAGTAATAGCTGGTTTAATATTGACTGACGGCCTTTATACAAGTTTCTCAGTACCAAAGTAGTGCAGTGGTACTGTCGCAAAACATACTAATGGCAATGGTTACAGCGGCATTTCAAAACCTCTGAATGTTCCAGCGAGGACCACTGGAGCCATATTCTTGGTGGTGGGAAGAACCTAATTTCACCATAAACCAGGCACAGCCAGGTGACCCTCAAAGGATTACTGACAGAGGAGTCAAAAGAGTTGTCCAAGAGCCAAGGATGTCTCTCAGAGAGCTTCAGAAAGACCTGGATTACCAGGTACAGTTTTTCAAATAAAAAAAAATATATATATCAGAGAATGTACTAGAATGTAGATTGTAATTCTACAATGTACATTCTAGATGACAATCTGAAGATGAAACGTGTGAATTTCGGAGCAAGACAGTAGCCCCAAACCCACAGCCAAGGGATCTCTAAATTGGTTTCAGAGAGAGATGGGAAATAGCTTAAATGGTTCAGTCAATCACCTGACTTGTATCCAATTGTAAATCTATGGAAAGCAGTGAAAATCAGAGTACATAGAAAGAGCCCCCAGAACCTTCAAGATTTGAAGGCAGTTTGTATGGAAGAGTGGGTCAAAATCATACCATGTGACTTGTTTTTTCAAACAGTTGTCTGAAAGTTGTCATTACAATAAAAGGCTTTTCCACAGCATATATCATACATCTCTGTAAGTTTGTCCAATACTTTTTTTTTACCCTTAACTTCATTTGTGGTTGTGGTCTAACTTGCTTCAACTCCTTTGTATGTGTGGATCACTTTGGCTGTTGCCGAAATTTGCTGGGAATTTCATGTCAGTGGATATATTTAAACTGCTTGTCTAAATGAGAACTGAATTACAGAGAAAGCCCCCACCACTTTTAAATTGCTTGTGTCTCAGCATTTTGTGTAGATTAAAAAAGGATCAGCGATTGAGCAACAGAGAACCTATGACTAATTTGCAACCACTGCAAAAATACTGTGACTTGCTAAATGTTAGCTTCTAATGGCTTTAATGATCTGTGCACCTTTAGTCTAAAGTCTAAAATATTAAGATGGAAATAACCTCAACTGGATTACTCTACAATGAACAGAGACTTTTTTTAAACACAGGTCTAGGTGATTTATAAAACATTTATTCTATTATTTTAACCAAAAAGGGGAGACTTAAATGTTTGCCTGCAATTAGAAACACCTTAGAATTCAATAAACCTAAAAACCACAATGTATAAACCGGTAAAACCTGCACTTATTTTATTACATTTTACTAGTTCTTTAAAACATAGTTAGCTATCCAGGAAATTTAAAGAGAATATCCAGAATTTTTATTCTATTCGTGAAAACTACAAATCTCTTCTTGGCTCATTGTCTAGATGTATCATCATCCTATTAACAACACAACCTATTCATAATGCATTTCTTTCGCATTTAATGCGCTCCCCCCAACTTGTTTCTCCCTCTTCCTTTGCTGTAGAAAGAAATACTGAATAATGGAGTTTAAATGAAAATTCAACATGGAAGACTCACCACCCCGTCACGTCCAATCACTTCTCACTGGGTGCTCCAATCAACGGCATGTCCGCTCTCCTCCTCAGCCAATCATCTACCAGGGCATCAATTTTAAAGACCCTCTGCATGGAAGACACCGCTCTTCTGCTGAGCTTCGACCCTCCTCCACCCCTTCTCCACCATAGACTCCCCACTCCTTCCATACCAAGGCCTACGCCACCACCAGGATCGGATCCCAGGGGGGAAGACGTAACTTATCACAATCATAAGATGTTTATTCAAACTCATTTCATCCTCAGCGTTCACATCTTTCTCAAGGGTCCGAGCCCCAAAGAAATATTATTTCATTAATAAACTCTTTAACTGTCTTCTTGTTGTTTCTCCGTTATGTGAGTCTTTCCGGGTTGAAATGAAGATATAATGGTTTCTTATGGAGGACGACAGGGAGGCAAAATTCTG
This sequence comes from Crenichthys baileyi, assembly GCA_036173005.1. Lineage (NCBI taxonomy): Eukaryota > Metazoa > Chordata > Actinopteri > Cyprinodontiformes > Goodeidae > Crenichthys > Crenichthys baileyi. Next base: position 14,892 of record JAHHUM010002154.1, on the reverse strand, counting down.
TCACATGATGAGGTCCAAAACCTGTACATAAACAATAACGGTCACATACAGGTAGATGGATATCAAGCATAAATTAAAATTCAGTCTGACTGAAATAGTCTGTGTAATAGTGCATATCACCAGCGGCATGACAGGAGGATTAGACTGTATGCAAATTAACTAAATTACCAAAACTCTGAAAAACAAGGGAAAGATACTGTTGTATAAAAAGACACTTCACCAAGCTAGAACAGCTTATTTCTCATCCTTAATAGAAGAGAACAAGAATAATCCTAGGTTTCTCTTTAGTACAGTTGCTAAACTTACACAGAGTCATAGCTCTGTTGAGCCATCCATTCCCTTAGCTCTCAGCAGTCATGACTTTATGGGATTCTTCCAAAATAAAATTGATTCTATTAAGAAGAAAATCTTTGACATACTCCCGAAGATGATTACTTCATCCTCAACAAGTGAGACAACATTGGAAGTAACTGTAGAAACTGATCTGTGTTTGGACTGTTTTGATCCTGTGGAGCTTCCTGAGTTATCAGAAATATTAGCTTCATCTAAACCTTCAACTTGTGTGTTAGACCCAATCCCAACCAAATTATTTACGGAAGTGTTTCCTCTGATTACCAGCCCCATTTTAGATATGATTAATCTATCTTTAGTAAATGGATATGTACCACAGGCTTTTAAGGTAGCTGTAATTAAACCTTTGCTTAAGAAACCTTCGCTTGATCGAGATGACTTGAAAAATTACAGACCTATATCCAATCTTCCATTCTTATCTAAAATTCTTGAGAAAATAGTTGCTAATCAAATGTGTGAGCATTTACACAGCAATGACCTGTTTGAAGAGTTTCAGTCAGGTTTCAGATCTCATCATAGCACTGAAACAGCTCTGCTGAAAGTCACTAATGATATTCTTATGGCCTCAGATAATGGACTTCTGTCTGTACTGATTCTGTTAGATCTCAGTGCTGCATTTGATACAGTCGATCATAATATTCTCTTAGAAAAGCTTGAATATGCTGTAGGGATCAGAGGAACAGCGCTAGGCTGGTTTAAATCTTATTTGTTTGACAGATTCCAGTTTGTTCATGTAAATGATAAATCATCTTTAAACTCCAGGGTTAATTGTGGAGTACCACAGGGTTCAGTACTTGGGCCAATTCTCTTAATATATATATGCTTCCAATAGGTAAAATTATCAGGCAGCATAGAATAAATTTTCACTGTTACGCTGATGACACTCAGCTTTACTTATCCATAAATCCTGAAGAACCCAACAAGTTAGATAGACTACAAGCATGTCTTGAAGACATAAAAACTTGGATGACTTTAAATTTTCTGCTTCTAAATTCAGACAAGACAGAAGTTGTCGTCTTTGGACCGGAGTCTTTAAAAAAGAAACTGCTTAGTCAATCACTTAACCTGGATGGCATTAAATTTGACCTCCGATAATAAAGTAAAAAACCTTGGTGTTATTTTTGACCAGGACATGTCATTTAAATCCCATATTAAACAGGTTTCTAGGATTTCCTTTTATCATCTCCGGAACATTGCCAAAATTAGTAATATCCTGTCCAGGATTGATGCTGAAAAACTAGTCCATGCATTTGTTACTTCAAGGCTGAACTATTGTAATTCTTTACTATCAGGATGTCCACAAAATGCAGTTAAAAGCCTTCAGCTGATTCAAAATGCTGCAGCAAGAGTTCTGATGAAAATTAAAAAGAGAAATCATATTTCTCCTATTTTAGCTTCCCTTCATTGGCTCCCTGTTAAATCCAGAATAGAATTTAAAATTCTCCTCCTCACATATAAAGCCCGTAATGATCTAGATCCATCATACATCAGAGATCTGATTGTTCCATATGTTCCTAACAGAGCACTTCGTTCTCAGATTGCAGGTTTACTGGTGGTTCCTAGAGTCTCTAGAAGTAGAATGGGAGGCAGATCCTTTGTTATCAGGCTCCTCTCCTGTGGAACCAGCTCCCAGTTTTAGTCCGTGAGGTGAACACCCTGTCTACTTTTAAGGCTAGGCTTAAAACTTTCCTTTTTGATAAAGCTTATAGTTAGAGTGGCTTAGGTTATCCTGAGCTATCTTCCTTATTTTAGCTCCGTCTTCTTCTCCCCTTGTTGGATGGAGTAAGGGGGAGTCAGGTTTAGCCTAAACCGGCTCAGTTATGGTTGAGGTGCAAATACACCCTCCATTTCTGCTACCTGTATGACCCCCTCTCTTTTCAAATGGTTATGGTCAATCAGACAGAGAGAGGTATCCCAATCGTTGTGGTTTTTAGTATAACAATGGCCATCAGTGGGCTAGATGGACAAACTGTCTACTTTTAAGGCTAGGTTTAAAACTTTCCTTTTTGATAAAGCTTATAGTTAGAGTGGCTTAGTTTATCCTGATCTATCTCTGTAGTTATGCTGCCATAGGCTTGGGTTGCTGGAGGACATAATGACCACTTTCACCCTCTTCGCTACTTTCTCACGCTACTCTTCAATTTTGTGTTATTTGCTGTTATTTCAGCTTTTAACTTTGTTCTCTCTCTTTTCTCTTCCTAGAAGCTACACCTGGCCTGACTCTGTGTCTACCTGTAACACCTTTCTGGAGAGGGGAATCCTCCAAGCTTCTGCTGGCAACAACTTAATGCTCACCCTCTACCGATGATCCACATGGCCCTGTCTTTTAGTGTTTAACCCTTTCTCTCTCCTAGACATAGCTACTGACTGAGCTTTTACTGTGACTAACTCTATGTGCTCTCTTTCAGACTCTAACCTTGAAAACTGGCTCAGAGTTAATCTGTTCTTTCTTTCTAGGTGAAACGACTAAAGGAGCTACATCCACTAACATTTACTTTTCCTTCCCATAGAAAGTACTCCTAGATCAGTGCTTCTTTGTTCTCTTTGTGTCTCTGGTCTGTTCTCTCTAACCCCCAGTCGGTCGTGGCAGATGGCCGCTCATACTGAGCCTGGTTCTGCTGGAGGTTTCTTCCTGTTAAAAGGGAGTTTTTCCTCTCCACTGCTGCTACATGCATGCTCAGTATGAGGGATTGCTGCAAAGTCATCGCCAGTGACCGTCCACTGTCTCTACATGCTCATCCGGGAGGAATGAATGCTGCAAGTCACTGACTGGATGCAATCTGCTGGGTTTCCTTAGATAGAAAAACTTTTTATCCAATTTGAATAAATAACTGAATCTGACTGCGCTGTTCAATGATTAAGATTAATTGGAATGTATGAACCTGACTTTTGTGAAGTGCCTTGAGACGACGTGTGTTGTGAATTGGCGCTATATAAATAAACTGAATTGAATTGAATTGAATTGAATAATAATAATATAAGTTATTATTATTATTATTATTATAAATATGCACTGGAATACTAATGGGGATCCTAATCAAATTTAGAAAACAGATAGAAAACTGAATACTGGAGTTAGCACTGTTGTCCTGCATTCAAATGCCTGGGGTCCTTCTGAACTGACTTTGCATGTTCTCCCTGTGGGTTCTCTATAGGTACTTTGGTTTCCTACCACAGTCCAAAAATATGATTGTTAGGTTAATTGGTCTCTCTAAATTGCCCTTAGGTATGTGTGTGTGTTTCTGTGTTGCCTTGTGATGGAGTGGCGGTCTATCCAGGGTGTACCCTGCCTGTCGCCAATGACTGCTGGAGGTAGGCACCAGGCCGCCTCAACTCTGCAAGGACAAGCGGGTTGTTGAGACAATGGACGGATACAAAATTGGAAAATTAAGATAAACAGTAGCAAACTTTTTCCCAATATACTATAACATAAATGTTGCACGATTCAACCTAAAAAACAAACATATTTATGAGAGGAAAACATCTAAAAAAGTAAAAAGCTACAAAATCCTGCATTCTTGAAACTAAAGGAACCTAAAGTTCAGAAAACAAAATTCCACTTGAACAAAAAGCATCTTAAACTGAACCAATGACAAACAACAGGAATAATGATGCAAACAAAATACAACTTTGCCTTTTTAACACCCCACACAGAGCCAAGTGATGATGTAGCTGGCCAACGCTGGGCGGGAGCAGTTATCTATCTCAGTCTGCACTGCCAGCTCTCAGAGCGCGCAGCTCGAGCTAGCACCAGTGGCAGGTGTAATCAATATGGACTCCACAGAGATTTACACTACCAGAGGCCAGTCTCCACTCTCTAACCCATCTCTGTCTCTCCAGGGAAAACAGTAGGCAAGCGGTCACGGAGAGTACGTTTCATGTCTCCTCCGGGCCATGATAGAGCAGCTCACTATAGCTCTCTTACAGGGAGATGATTAATCCTGCCCACTGGATGCAGCATCATATTTGAGATAGAACAACCTGTTTTATCTGGTTAGGGTGTGCATTTTGCAAAAAGTTCTACTGTTGAAACAGTAAGACTTCCAATAATTTCACTGATGACATGCATTTCTGCAGTTTTTTGGGTTGTACTTACATAAAAATTTGTTCCATATTCATCCTTATGCAGGAGTGTAGACTGATCCACTTACTCTTCAACTGTTGATATGTTTTAGAAAGATACGAATTTCATTTTCCACCAGGACCCTCCGCTAGAAGGGTAAGCCACAAAAGGCCTGCTGTATTCAAGCATCTTATGGGAAGTTCAGTGGAAGGAAAAAATGCAGTAAAAAAGGGTGCAGAAACAACAGGGATAAACCCAAATAAAAGTTTTGGGGCATATTATTTTTAGAAATAAATGCCTGAAATACACCACCGTGTGTTTAATGAATCTATATAATATTCGATTTTAAATTTTTTACCTGAAATATATGTTTTTTATATTATGAATAATGGAAAGCACAAGTGTTTTTAACACTTTTTCAAAATCAATATCTGGACCCTGAGTTTATTCATCTAATGTACAGCATTCTCACAAAACAGAAAATAAACTGATCAGCAAAACTGGTCTGATTTTGAGACAAGTCCTTAAAGGTGAAAGATACTTTTAATTTTCAGAATCAGAATCATAATCAGCTTTATTGCCACGTTTGTACAGACCAACAAAGTTTACTAGAGTCAAATTCCTTGTTTGTCTGTACAAAAGTGGCAATGAAGCTGATTCTGATTCTGAAATTTAAAAGTATCTTAAACTTTTAAGGACTTGTCTCAAAATCAGATCAGTTTTGGTTATCTTTTTGTGTAATCGTGGATGAATCATCTGAATTTGGCAAGCAAATACCTTTTCCCTGCAGACACAATTCTAATAAACACTATATTGCCGACAGTATTGTGTCCACCACCAAATCAATGCATTCTGGTGTTCTGATCACTTCCATGGCTGCAGGTGAATAAAGTTTGGTGGGGGTATAAAGAAACTTGACTGGCCTGCACAGAGTCCTGACCTCAACCTTCTTCAACACCTTTGGGATGAATTAGAGCAGAGGCTGCAGTTCTGGTTTTCTCATCTAACTATGAACGCACAGCTAAACTTTGTGGAAGATTTTTACAGAATAGCTAAAGTTGCAGGCAATGGGGGGTCCATCAACAAACTGCATCTTATAGATTAAGAATAGGCCAAAGTTCATGTAAATGTAGACAGACAAATATATAGTGTGTTTAATTAAGTAATACACTTTGTCATCTTTATATTCTCCAGATTCTTCTGCAAGAAGCTCTGACATGCTGTCCAAACCTTTTTTATATTTATACATTTAAGTAGTAGCAGTTGTTTTAATAGTTATAAATCCTTTAAGATTAGTTTAAAAACAAATTAAATTGATGTCCTGCGTGATAGCAGTTTGGTCAGTCGTTCCATAATAGCACTAAAACTATGGCTGGCTTTGAATCAAATGCCATTGAGGCATCTTTACAGAAGAGAAAACTGGTAAATCTCAAAACCAGCTGACACAGAGTGACCTCCCAGTTACCCTGAGGGATGTCAAGAAACAAAAGACAGAGATACTATTACGAGGTCAGATCTATCTTGCAGATGTATGCAGTGAACTCCACACACAGACACACCAAAACCAACACGGCCTCACATTAACAACAAGGGAGGGAGTCTTTGTGACAAGCACTCCAGGCTGAGGTGGAAAACACAAGAGTACAAATCTACTGTTAGGCACAGATAGGAGCCCAACCTATTTTTAATCAACACTCCTACCCACACAGAGCTAATGGGTATTTACCAATAGGGAGAAAACAAGAGGAGTAATAATGCATACAAGTGGGGTAGAATAATATGCAGCGTCCAGTGTTTTCATTTGTGGAGTCACTGGTCCATTGTATTACCTATTAAGGTTCAGTCAGTCCATAGTTAACCTGTTCAGTTCTGCAGGATCATCTCTCTAACAGCTGTATGTTTGACTAAAATCACTTTAGTTTTTTTTCTATAATAGCTCGCTTAGGCTTAAAACATTATTATACATATTTTAAAAATTGTGACTTAATACATGATGGTGTAGCTCCATCAGATATTGCCTTTTAAATCACATTCTGTGATCCTTAACTGGTGTTTACAAAATGCAGTGACAAAAGAGTATTCATCTATTTTTTTCTTTTTATAAAAAAAAACATTAAAAGCCACATTTTCATTAAGCAAACTCCATCTTATATTTGCTTGTTCTGTATGTTCTGAACAGAGCACTTCCACTCCAATTGCAGGTTTAGAGTTGGTTCCTATAGTTTCTAGACAAAGCTGCCAGTTATCGTCCTCCAAACGCTGAATGTCCATAGTTATCTTTTAATGGTTGTCCAGATCTTGTCTCCATTTAACCCAGAAGAATACACTGAAAATTGTTCTTTGTTTGCCCAAAGATCCCATCCAAATGTAGCCTCACCAGAAATATTAAAAGACATGCGTGGTTCGCTCATTTGATCAACCCCAAGCACCTTTTAGCCACATTTAAACATCAGTAGAAGCTTTTATGTGGATACACTCAACTACAATTTTATCTTGATTAGAAAGAGGGAGATGTCATCATCTGTGTATTAAACAAAATTTGTTCAGGTGGCAGGCTCATATCACATGAAACCAACTCTCAGTTTGTGTCGGTCAGGCAGAATCCCTCCCTAGGTGAAGGCGAGCTAGACTTAAAATCTTCCTTTTTGGTAAAGCTTATAGTTTGAGTGGCTTAGATCGTTGCTCAGTATGTGTTTTCTTTTGCTCCTACAGGCTTTGGCTTCTGGATGATGTACTGACCACTGTCATTCACTTCGAGATCTCTCTGTTTTTTTCTTTTCATTGAAGGTATGCCTGGCTAAGTGCTTTTTTGTTCAATTGTATCTCATTCCATTCTTTTGCATTATAGCAATAGCCATAATGCTCCACTTGTAAAAGTAAATCCGTTGGGTTTCTTCTTGGCACTCAGACAACAATTCTGAGTGCTACTCTGCCAGACAGGACACATAAAAAAATAAAATCACAGAAACCTGTTTGTTAACTGAGGTGTGTAAACCTTTTCAGAGTCATTGTAATTGGATATGAATTGGACCTGCTTTTGTTTTTGTTGTGATTTGGCTTTATATAAATTAACTGAGCTGAATTGAACTGAAAGTCATGTTTGTCATACACTGATTGATAGGTAATGCTTTTAGTACAGCGTGGAGCATTTTGCTCTTTAACAAGGATGTTTATTTTGGCACTCAAAGTGGAAAAACAGAACCTAAAAAGCAACATATGGCTAATTTTGTTTAGGTTTTACTAAGCTGCAACTGAATGCATGATGTCGCCAAGAATGTCATCCTTGTAGCAACAGCAGAATATTCTTTAAATACTTTGGGTTAAATGTATGAAATGTATTTTTAAAGGGTTAAAAAGTATTTTCCCACAACCAACTGAGGAGACCTGAAAAAGGAGCCAGATTCTGCTGTACACCATCACAGAAGACTGTGTGTGTATAAAACTTTCCATCATTTTTACTCCTGTCAATCCATGCTTCTCTCTCTCTGACCTCAATTTTCTGCCCCCTTCTAAGCGACTGATATTCTCTTTCCTCCAACCTCAAGCAAGTCAGGCTGCTCTCAGAATGATAGATTCTTGAAACACGATGGCCCATTTAAAGTTAACTCCTTCACTTTACACCATGCCTGACACAATGAAATGCTATGCCTTGATGTATGCGAGCATGTCAGCCACAGTTGAAGCTGCAGTCGGTTTATTCAGAGATCAACGTGTTGCTGCAGCCTGTAGCTGAATTTTAAGCTTGCTGTCTCTTTTCTTCTTTGAAAGCAGAAAGGCAGGGGTCACACCTGTTCTCCCAGTGTAGAACGGATAACCAGAGGGTTTGTTCAGGCTTCAGTGTTTATACCAGTCTCAGCCCTGTCCCCATTAAAACCAGACCATGAAAGCACTGTTTCACAGGGCTGTATAGACGTGGTAGGCTACAGTTTCACTACCACTTTATGGTTCAAAGCTGTGAATGTTTTTTTCTTAGGTCTGAAAATATTGAGAACATATAGAGAAGAAATAGCTCCTAATCATACAGAGAGCTGTAGAGCCTTCCAAAAGTATTTACACATTTTGAACTTTTCCCACTTCAGTGGATTATATTGAGATGTTATGAACATCTGACAGAGCTGTGTTCAATCCATCATCTGAACATGGAGAGAGGATGGCACAACAAACCTACCAAGACATGGACGTTCACCTAAACTAGCAGGCCTGCACAGGAGAGCTTTCAAAGAAGGCCCATGGTAACTCTGGAGGAGCTGCAGAGATCAAAAACTCAGGTGGATGGGACAACAATTAGTTTTTGCAGTCCACAAATCTCACCTTTGTGGGAGAGTAAAATTAAGTCATTTGTTAAAAAGTTGTAGGAAGTCCTTTTTGCAGTTTACTACAAGCCTTGTAGGGTACACAGAAGAAGGTACTCTAGTTAGATGAGAGAAATATTTGACTTAGGTCTACATACAAAATGCTATGTGTGGCAAAAACACTGCGAGAACATAATCTCATGGAGGCAGCATCATGATATGGGGATGCTTTTCTTCAGCAGACACAGGGAAGCTGGTCATAGTGGAAGATGGATGGAGTTAAACCCAAGACCGTCATGGAAGTAAACATGGTAGAGGCTGCAGAAGACTTGAGACTGGGGTGGAGGTTCACCTTCTAGCAGGGCAACAACCCATAACTCAAACAAAAAGCCAGCGCTGAAATGGAAAGGTTCAGATCAAAGCAAATTTGTGTTTGAATGGTCCAGTCAAAGTCCAGTATGAAAGTAAATTAAATTGAGAATCTGTTGCAGACTCGAAAATTGATGTTCGCAGACACTCTCCATCCAGTCTGATTTAGCTTGAGGTTTTTTGCAAAGACGAATTCTGACTATGAGGCGGTTCGATAAAGTATTGACTCATGGGGGCTGAATATAAATGAATGCCTCACTTTTCAGATTTTATCGGCAAAGAACTCTTGAAAATTGTATATAATTTGTTGTCCACCTCATACTTATAACAGAGTTTGTTTTGGTTTATCAATTAAAATTCTAATGTTCATTAGCTGTAAGCAGAAAGTGCTCACAGGTCAAGAAGCAAGACAACCTTGGTTTTCACGTTACATCTGGGTCTGCACACAAATTGGCCAGAGATTGGCTGGATATTGCTTTGATTCATGTTGTAATTTCAGGATTTTGCTGCAGCATTGATATGCAAGAATGTCTGCCTCTCTGTTTTGGTGTATGGTTAATAACAATGAAGCTGTCAGGCCTTAGAGGCAGGCAGACAAGTCTGACGTTATGGGTGATGGCAAATCTCATGTAGCAACCACAAGTCATATACAGGCATGTTATATTACACTGCAGTCTCCAGCATGTCTGTGCATCCAGGCAGAGAGAGTAATCAGATAAGATAATGTAGTCAGGAGAGAAAGAGGCAGTGAGACAGAAAGAAAGAGCAATAACTATAACGCTCAGTGTCAGGATGGGAGTGCATCCCTTGGAGGGAGGATCTATCACTCTAAGCACTCTGAGCACGCAGTTACGCCTGATGCACACACTTACTCCCACACTCAGAGTGGAGCTGAAAAGACAAAGCCGTGAGCAGCAGTCACAGACAGGGAGGATGTTTACAAAGCTGCCAGGCTCAGTGCATCTTTCAGGTTGTATTATGGCTGCTCCTAATTGGAGGTGGAGGCGGAGGTGGGCTTCGCTGGAGGTTCAACCTGAGGATAGAAGTCTCTCTGCGTCCCAGCTGCTCATATTTCACTGCATTCAGCAGACTGAAGAGGTCACTCACACACACAACTCACACACGCTCACATGCACACACACTGAGTTTAATGTGTGGATTAGAGTATAATTGTGGTATTCATGAGTCAAAATATACACACTTTATATTTTAACACTGAAGTGCCCTAATTAATCAATTCTAGGCCTAACTTTAATCAGACGATGAGTTGCTCTTCAGCTGTATTACGTTAACCAGGAATATTCACATCTTTCTTTTTAGGGAGTTACATAATAAACAAGACAGTCAGAGATTGCAGTTCACCGCCACCGAAAAAACACAATCCTGCATCCGGAGCTCCAACCAAATTTAAGGGATTCTTCCTTGGGCTAAGGCACACCTCTGGTAAAAAAAAATCATGACAATTCATCTGCAACACACACACACACACACACACACACACACACACACACACACACACAACACACAACACACACACACACACACACACACACACACTCTGTGTTTTGCTATATGTAGTGAGGACCATGTGTTGACTCCCATTGACTTCCATTGATTTTCAGTCATTTTCAACCCTTTCTATGCCCTAACCCTGACAATAACCCTAAACCTAACCATTACCAGTGCATGCCTAACCCTAACCTTAACCTAAACTCAATTCACACCTTAGTCCTAAACCTAACCGTTAGCAAAATAGGTCGTGAGGACCAGCAAAATGTCCTCACTTTGGTACCAACGGTCCTCAATTTGATGGTGAAATGGGGAAAATGGTTCTCACTGTGATGCCAAGACAGGAACACACACACACACACACGCGCACACACACACACACACACACACACACACACACACACACACACACACACACACACACAAAATAAACTAGACTGAAAACATTCAGTTGGAAAACACATCACAATGCAAATAAAAAAAATATTTTTAACACACAGCCAAAGAAGAAATGTGGTTGAAACAAAACAATTCTTCTAACCATGAGTGCTGCCAAATTTCCTTCAAAGGGATGTAAAAGACACTCTGCCAGTGATCACAAACACTTGATGGCAGCTGTTGCTGCCAAAAGTGGCACAACCAGTTTTTTTTGCTGTTTTCACATAAGGCCAGGCTGATTGTGTTACCTTTTTCCCCCTTATCAAATGAAATCATCATTTGAAAACTGTTTTTGTATTTGTTCAGGTTATCTTTGCCTGATGTTAAAAATACTTTGATGATCTGAAACTGAAACTTCTTCTCACCTCATTATTTTCCATATTTTCAGCTTAAAGTGCAGCTTATATGTATTGTTTTTATGTCCTTGTGTGGAAAAGCTATTTATTTAAATTTCAATGACAGCATTTGGCGAAGGTTTTCTAACCGATAAACTCTTAAAGATGCATTTTAAGAACTCTTTTCAAAGCTAGATCCAAAGTAAAAGCAAGACGTAGAGACAAATGAGAAAAAATTCTGTTTGCCTGGCAGCAAACAAAACACACATCGTGAATGTTGAATATCTTCCTATCTTTTAGAGTAACTTCTTCTAGATATGGGAAAGTTTCCATCTCAGTATCTTCTTTGAGCTCTCTCTTTGCCTTTTCTGCTCTCTCTAACAGCTAGTACTTTGCTTCAGTGCAAAGTGGCGAGCCCTGTCTGATCATTGGACTGAGCAGATCCCACTGTGAGGGAGATGGGGGGCTCAACTGTGTGATTAAGCAAGCCTCGGTTCCACCAGAGGGCCACCGGAGCAGATGTTCTCATTAAAAATGCAGGCTCTGTGAGCGAAGGAGATTGCCTTGTTCCAAGAAAAACCTGGCCGGAGGTTTAAAGCTCTCATTCCTCTCACTTGTTAGGCCAGCCAAGTCTCGATGCCTGCACACCCTTTAAGCAATGTAGCAAACAAAAAAAAAAGAATTATTCCAACATCATCCTGCAATACCCTTAATTCCATGCTAAAAGCAAAAGGGATCAGCTCAGCTTCTGCGTAAAAAATTTATTTGAACTATAAGCTTTTGGTTTTTCAGTGTCTCTGGTTTTCTCATTGCTGCTTTACTGATCTCAGTAGGGTGTAGCTGTTGAACATTTCATCTGGTGAGTGAATAAAAGTGAATAAAAGCATGTTGCAAAAAAAGGCCAGATGACTGTGAAAACTCTGGGTTTTGTGGCTTGAGCACAAGCTGCTGATGACAGCTTGGGATATTCCGGGGTTTTCCAGCTGGCACCTAGTTGGAGCCTACAATTAACATGAAACTACATTGCAATAAAGGCGATTCAGCACTCCAAAGAGTAGAGCTACACCTACAGTACACAGCTGTTTAATAGAATCAGAGATATCCATCAAAAGCTTTTGTAAACCCACAGTGAGACGGCGGCAGTCTAAAATCTTTGTCGGACCCTAAGGATAATACCGGAGCATTAAATATTGTCAACACAGACACAGATCGGTCTGCAGTGCTAAAGTTGTTGGAAAGTTAAAAGGGGATTTGTGCAATCTGGTGGGGCATTCTGGCTTTCATCAAACAACAGACGTTTGGCTGGAGTTGGATGCGGAGGTTAGAAAAGCCCCTCGGTGTGAATGTGTTTCCACGTACAAAGGTACACTCCCTATATGGTGGGATGGTGGGTGTGTGGGAGGAAAGGTTGCTGATGGATTATACTCTTCGCCTTTGAGGCTGACCCCATTACTGGCTGCCACCTCTCCCTCCTTTTCCTGTCCTTAAAATCCCTCATCCTTGTGTTTCCCAAAAACCTCTTGTTCTTTTCTGTTTTAAAACCCAAACACACATGTTAGAGGATCTATAGATTTAGCTTTAAGACATGTGAACAAACTGGATTTTTGTAATGGGTTACTAACCCAACTGTGCAAAAATACAATTTAAAATGTTTTGCTAAGTTGTGAGTTGCAGTGCTGTAAAAATATTGGCCTTCTTACATATTTCTTCTTTTTTTTTTGCTAAAACGTTTGTTACGTTGTGGTACAGCACTTTGCAAACACTAAATGTTAAAGTAAATGGGTTCTGCATCAGAAAATATCGGTGTTCATGACTATTTTCATTGTACATAGATTCTCACTGAAGGCATCAAAACTGAATGAACACATATGGAATCATGTAGCAAACGAAAAATTGCAAAAGAACTTTAAATATGTTTTATATATTAGAGTCCTTAAAGTAGCCGCCCTTTGATGTGATGACTGAAACATTAACCTTTGGCCATGCTGGGCTTGTCCTGCCCATTGGACGCTCAGCGTCTCTGGGGGTCTATGGGGCAGTGGGCTGGCCTCGGCTGGCCCGGACGCTCAGCTTCTGCATGATGATTGGATGATCTGTTTGAGGCTGAATCCCTTTTTGATTGACAGCAAAATGAGCGCATCAGCGAATCAGTGATCTTGAAATTGAGCTTCCCCTCCTTGAAAGACCAGCATCCGCCCCTCCCTCTATCTATCTATCTATCTACAGACATATACTGCCTGGCCAAAAACATAGTCACCACCAAAAAAAAAATAGATTACACACTCTAATATGTCGTTGGACCGCCTTTAGATTTGATTACGGCACGCATTCGCTGTGACATTGTCTCGATAAGCTTCTGCAATGTCACAAGATTTATTTCCACCCAGTGTTGCATTAATCTTTCACCAAGATCTTGCACTGATGATGGTAGAGTCTGACCGCTGCGCAAAGCCTTCTCTAGCACATCCCAAAGATTCTCAATGGGGTTAAGGTCTGGACTCTGTGGTGGTCAATCCATGTGTAAGAATGATGTGTCATGCTCCCTGAACCACTCTTTCACAACTCAGGGAAGAAAAAATCCATTGATGGAACCTGGTCATTCAGTATATTCAGGTAGTCAGCTGACCTCATTTTTTGAATACATACTGAACCCAGACCTGACCAACTGCAGCAACCCCAGATCAGAGCACTGCCCCCCCCAGGCTTGTACAGTAGGCCCTACGCATGATGGGTGCATCACATCACCTGCCTCTCTTCTTACCCTGATGCGCCCATAACTCTGGAACAGGGTAAATCTGTCAGACCTTTTTGATTTTTATTTGCAAACGTTTTGAAACTATGCATCAATTTCCTTTTACTTTAAAAGTACTCACTACTTTGAGTTGGCATGTTGCATAAAATCCAAATAAAATATATTGAAGTTTGTGTTTGTAGTCTGATAAAATGTGAAAAAGTTTAAGAGGGTTGAATACTTATGCAAGGCTCTCTAAAAGCCACAACAAACAGACACACTCTCATGTGCACAGATGTTGAAATGATGACATTAATACATTTTTTGTTGCAGGAATCTTAATGATTCTTCTCGTGATTTACCAGAGCATAAAAAGATGCAAAACACTGCCTAACGTTGTACATAATTCACATTTTTCTCTTTAATATGATGTTTTTAGATGATTGCACAGGGGAAATCATTCATTATGCTCAGCTCTCTCTGTTTGTGTCTGTTACTGGTGAGTGTTACCCTGCAATGCATATAGTCGATAAAACAAATGGCAGTTGTGTAGAACAGATTGTGCTGTTAAAGGAAACATTGTTTGTGACATTGAAAGGCAAGCAGAATTTCAGCATAAAAAGTGCAATAACCTGTATGCTGCAGAGATTTATGCATCCCTGCATCCCTGGAGCGCTTCTTCTAAGCAGGGGACTACCAGGCAGTAAATTAAGCAATGCCTGTTGGCAATAGTCACACTCAATATACATGCACACACATACATCTTATTAGTGCGTTCAGCAACATATCTGAGTCGCAGCATCC
>JAHHUM010002153.1:0-210742 GCA_036173005.1 Crenichthys baileyi | reverse complement strand
ATTTTTTTTTAATTTTTTTGTTTCAAAATAAAAGCAGTGTGTTTAAAAAAGCAAGTAAAGCTGAAAATCTTAATTCAAGGCTTTATTTCCTTACATGATAACACATTGGGAACTGTCTGCAGCCCATAGACTCAAAAAGTAAAAACCTGCTTTCATCTGTCCACAAAATGCGGTGCCGTTTATCCTTTGGCCAGTGCGTTCTTTGCTCAGTTGTAACCTCTTCAGAACATATTGGGTTTGTTTTACAGGGTTTCTTACTGATAGATTGGCTTTACGAAGGAAGCTCCTTGTTGTTCAATACTCACATGAAACTGTGTTTCTTCTTTGATCACCCTGGAGCTAACCTTGTCTTAGTCTTTGCCATTTGGATATTCTTCTATCCATTGCAACAGTAGTTTTCTGTTTTCATTTTGAAGCATTTTAGGTCCTTAGGCATTTTAGCAACTGGTCATTTTCTGCACTTCTTGAGTTGTTTTCCCCTCTCCAATCAACCTTAACCACTTCTGAAATGACCTATCTTACCTCAGATTTTCAGAGAGGAACGAGCTATAACCAGCATTTACAGCATTTGCTGCCTTCATCCTTAAACAGAACCATCAGTTTGACACCTGTATTTCCACTAATTCCTCTCTAAGCTGCTATTATTTTAAACATATTCATTTTAATTAATGAATCAGTCACTATACAATACAGTCAATTAGTGACAGATCTTTTTAGTGATGTTGGATTGCTATTATTCTGAACACAACTTAATCTGTAACATATACTCACAGTGCATCTCAGTTCTAATCTTTGTTTCATAACCTACCTCTCAGTTATGAAACAATGAAATTGCTCAGCTATTTATGTTTTAACATTTAAACATGCAAACCTTTCATACATGACATTTTGTTATCTGACGTAGCCTTAAAATCTGCTGGTAACTGCTATGCCAATACCATGCCTTTTTATTTTAGTTTATGTCATTTCAATACAGGAAGAGTGGTTGCATGTCAAGGAATGCTGTGTGCACACGTGACCCTTTTAGCATCTTCCTGAAAAAGTCGACAACAACTAGATCCACGCATTATTCCCCAAATTTTAAGTATCTTGCTCAGGATGATGAAACATTATTTCCCCTTTAGTCCTATATCTGGCCGGTTGTCACTTAGTTTCTCTTTGTTTTTTAGGGAATCACCTTTGATGAGTTTAGATCATTCTTCCAGTTTCTCAACAACCTCGAAGACTTCGCCATTGCCATGCAGATGTAAAATTTCTTCACGTTCCATCGGACAAGGTAGTAAAAAACTGGTTAGAGCTGAAGCTGCAAGTGCTAAATGTTTCTGCTCTATCTTCTTGTTTTGTGTAAATGTCAAAAATCTTCATATTTCTCTACTAGATGAGTTTGCAAGAGCAGTGTATGTAGCCACGGGGCTCAAGCTGACACGTCACCTCGTGAACACCATCTTCAAGATCTTTGACGTTGATCATGATGAACAGCTGTCCTACAAGGAGTTTATTGGCATCATGAAGGACAGGCTTCACAGGGGTGGCAGGGTGAGGAGCATGCAGCTTCATGGGAAAATGTACTCACTTGCTGAAAGAACAAGTGTCCTTGTTAAAAGTATTTTGAGCTAGCATCAACAAAAATGATGAAACATTAGTTTTATGGTCTCCATTTTATAAAATCTAACTTCCTACAAAAAAGTAGGAGGTCAGGTATGCTTTAAACCTACACAGAGACAGTATAGGATTAGTATTCATTGTCTTTATTTTGACAATCTACACTTATCTGATCTATTTGATTACCCTAAGAGCATTGATTGTGTAATCACTGATGTTATACTGCCATCAAGTGGCAATTTTCAAAACTAAAAAAGTCCAAAGTCGTGCAAAAAAGTTTTTTAGACCTATAATTGTATAACTTGCCTGTTAAGAGGTAAAACTAGATACTGATCTTTGTGCTTTCTTGGTCTCACAGTCTTAGCTTTTTTAACATATACTCCCCGTGTATTTGTCATCCCTTTTTCCCTGCGCTGTGCTTGAATTTCTTTCTTGACTCAAATGTCATTTCCTTAATCACATTTGTTTAAAAGAAAAGTTATTTATCTAATTTTCTTTGCCACCTATGTGCTTTCTCGTTTATGATGATGGCCTCTACTGGGATCTCAGGGGTATAAGTCGGTGGAGCGGGCCTCCTCCTTTAGATCATGTCTGAAGAAGGAGCTGGCAAGCAGATAAGTACCACTAACAACTACAGCAATATTCAAAAGATTGTTTGTTTCCTGATATAATGTTAAATGCATTGTATGTTAAAATCATAATAGAAGCATCTTTACGTATTGAATCCTGTATTTGAATTTCCTTTGTGTTTTGAAGAAATGTAAAGGATACTAAACTGAGGAATTGACCTTCTTTTCATTGCTTTGTGTGCACCAGGTGAAGGGACAGAGGCCCAGATGTAAGCGTGCCAGCTATGAAGGAAGTATAAGGACTGGCCTTAGAGGATGTAATAAATGTAACCGAGCTCAGACTTTTGATTCATCAGCAACCTGATTGAGCACCTTTGTACTTTCAACTACAGATCTCAATTCCTGCTTCTAACCAGATATTAAT
This sequence comes from Crenichthys baileyi, assembly GCA_036173005.1. Classification (NCBI taxonomy): domain Eukaryota; kingdom Metazoa; phylum Chordata; class Actinopteri; order Cyprinodontiformes; family Goodeidae; genus Crenichthys; species Crenichthys baileyi. Next base: position 208,147 of record JAHHUM010002153.1, on the reverse strand, counting down.
CACAAGCATGACTGCATTGACTGATGTTTTTGTAAGGAAAATAAGCTAAATCATCTGTCTTTGTTTTTTTTTAAATCATGATAATTTTCCCACATTGAAATGTATTAACAATGAATATGATATGCGTTAAAAAGTTGACTATTTTTGCTGTTTTTAAGTTTGATTTTATTATTTAGACACTTTAGTGACATTTGAACTTGCTTATTTTGCTAAATTTTCATCAATCAAACATTGGATTTATTTTTAATGGGTTTTTACTGGATTTGGTTACAACTAGCTATTAACTTAAAGAGCACAATAATTAATAAATACAGTATATTGTGCATGTTTATTGTAATAAGCATGTTGAATTTAACATTTGAAATTAACATTTCAAATTCGCACAGGACTAACAATGAAGAATTAAGTAACTGTATTCCAAATGTTTTAATCTGTTTTCATTTTATTAATCATCAGTTAAAATTTAATCTTTTTTTTCCTTGTAAGGTTTAGTTGGACTTTTATGTTGAGAATTTAGTGTCTGCTACTGCATCCGAAAGTTCTTCATTGTTCCTGTGTTAAAACATTTCTGGGGTGGTTGGGCTTGATTTGACAATATACAATTTTTGACAGGTGCCTTCTGAACATTCCCCTTTGCATCTAAAAAACATTTTCAAAGAGCCCAAATTATGGAGCAGTCATTTCACCGTTGTGATGTTTTTTTCCGTCTCGTTTTGTATTTTCCCTGTAAAGCTATAAATAAAACTGTATATAATAAAATTATAATAATTCTCACCCTGGCTGTAGCCGTTTATTTGTCTGATTCATCGATTCTGGTGAATTAATTTTCACGCATGACTGTTTTAGGAGAGCTTGCAGAATTCGGGTTGTTTACTGGGCATGCGCAATGCTGAGGTTGACTGGGTTCTCAGGTTTGAAAGTGGCAGAAAGGGGTAGAGGTAGAAAAAGTACCAAAGACCACCACATTGGAAAGTTTACGGCTCTAGTAAGAAAAAGGGAAAGGCTAATAACAAAGGAGGTCTTGCAGTATTCGGGAGTGACGACGTTTGCTAATTTTAGCGAGCTGGCAACGTGTTTTAATAGCTTGCTAGCCAGCTAATACTAGATTACTAGTTTAAAATTTAACATACAAAGAATGCTCAAACCTGAACTGGATTTTTTTACACTATTTATAGATTCAATTACACATAGTTTGTCATTTCTATTTTTTTTCTATTTGTGCTAACTAAAAAAAAGGCATAAATCATTTAGTGGCATTCCACACTTTGGGCACTGACTGAACAAAAAAACAAAAACTGGCATTTCTGTGATGGCTGTAAGGAATCCACAGCCCCTTGAACAGAGTTGACTTTTAAAAGGCAACATGAAACCAACGCCCTTGTCAGCCACATTTTAATGGTCAGGATAAGCATGTACTGCTACCTAAGATGTTAGCGCTGCAGAAAACAAACTGAGATTGGCAGTTTTCTTTTTTGTGCAAATTTATGCTTTGTTTGGGTTTTAAAAAAAATAAAGACTCTGATATCACATTTGATTTTGACAGTGACAGAAACCTAAATGTATCTTTATTGAAAATGTACATAAGAAAGCAAAGTCTTTAGTAAATAATCCCAGACTTTCCAAAAGTAAGAGATGAATATAGTGAGTTTTCCTTTTATGACAAAGCAGCTGAAGCAGTTAAGGTGGAGCGGAAGAGCAATAAGGAGCTTGTCAGTTTCACTGTGGGTCAAAAAGGTGTGGAGGAAACACTAAAGATAAGCCTCTCATTTAAGACAGTACCTTTTAACCAAAAACAAAGTTTGGACACTTCAGTCTTGATGTGTCATTTGGAAAAAAATGAAACATAAATAATGCTTTACTTTACTTCAATATTTTTAGGTTTATATCTTTAGGATATTCTTTCAGGTGAGGAGAAGCCCCATTGCACTGTTGTAGAAAGGTGGGTTCCACCTTTGAATTGTAAATTACTTCTCAAACCTGCTGGTCAGCAATGAAAGCCAGAGGTCTGCAGCATGGTCTCTCCAGACAGGATGAGGTTCATCTTAACTGTGATGCTTTCAGAGGTATGTAAAGAACGGCATTTAACCAGTTTCCTGATACCTTTAATTAAATAAGGGTTAGTTGCAGTAATACTTAAACATATGTTTTGTCCATAACTATTAAAGTTATGCACATCTAATTGTAAAAGCAAAGCAAATTTATAAAGTTTAATGTTAGAAAAACAATTTTCATCATGATATAAATGTATGTTCAGAAGAACATTTTGACACCAGTGTTGGTAACTGACCCTGACACTAATTAAAATAATACAGTCTGTTCAAAACTATTTATTTATGTAAAAAAAAAGCTTAATTAAGTAAAAATCATTTCTCAATTCTCAATATTATAAGTATCAACATTTTTGTTATATTTGTAATTTATGCAACAACAAAGGCTCTGGAAGATGTCAGAAAGATATCACGGATTGAAACAGTGGATTAAATAAATAAGGGGTAGGTGGAGGACAGGTAATAGAAACCAAAATGCCAAAGTCACAGAAAGAAGCCTATTTGGCCATTTTTCTAAGAGATTTTATTAATTTTTGTTGTAGTAAGAGAGAGGAATTTGGGATGGAGATAAAGCGAGGGAATAGAGAGAAGAGGCCAGCTGTAAAGTTACATTTTTTGAAAATTACAAGTGTTGGTGTTTTCACAAGTCAAATAAAAGTAAAAAAAAGAAACCTACCTGCGTTTTTTCGTTATCTTTATTTAGCGTAGAATATTTCTGTCCATGCTTTCTAGATAATGTAGTTTTTAAGGTGGATTCCTTGTAAAGTGTTCTAATGCCCAATCAATTCCTGAAATCTCCCTTTTTTGCGTTTTTACAAAAAGAATAAACGTTTCACAAATCACAGACTATATGTAATATAATCTGTAAATACGTGTAAAATAGGCAGTGAGCTTTCTAGGTATGTTATATTTTGAACCAGAACTGATTTAATGTAGATCCCAGCTGTTATGTGAAATGCTGCCTCCGTGTGTCACACTGGGATCACTGCGGCAAATTCTGCCAGACTAATAGCAGATTTAATATCGTGGCGACACAAAGAGATCGGGAGTTTTTTGACTGGTTCATGTTTAAACTGACGTCGCTATAGTTTAAAGAACTCCGTAAACCTGGCAGTTAAGCCCAGTATTCGTAGGACTTTGGTTATGCTAGTTAACGGAACGCGTCTTGTTTTAACGTTTTGTGTCCGGAACATTAAAAACGACGTACTGCATCGCGTGTATTGTTAACCCTAACCAACCATGACGACAATCGATAACAGAACTATTTATTTGTTGTGTTTGAGCACCCCTTAGTCTTTGTCATGAAAGTGATACGTCTATATGTTAAAGTGCAGTTTAAGAAATTAACCGACCCATGTACACTTTGAAAGATACGTCAGAGCTCCCACAAGGCATCCTGGGTATTTAAGAATCTAAATATAAGTTCAAACTACTTTTGGAAACATTTTAAACTTCAGGGGTGTAATCGATGTTGTGACATTTAGTTGGTATTGTTTACTGGTTGTGTTGGGGCATGTGTGGCGGTATTATGGCACCCTCACTGAGACTGGGTGTCCTGGAAATGAGGTGCTGTGCTGTTGCTGATGTGTGTTAAGACTATACTTTCAGGGATCATTTCTATAGTTTCTGACTTGAGAAATGTGTTTCTAACTTGTATGGTCTCGCTAACCACGATGATGAGTCGTGATATTCCTTTCTGAGCGTGAAGCGGATTGAGAATAATGATTCAGTTCATATGTTCTCTATCATTGATGATCGTTCTTTACTTCTTTGTGGAGTAATGAGGAAGGGAATATGATCGGAGTGGTTTTCTTCTTTGTGTAAAAGTAAATTTGAACATCTTTGAATTATTGATCAGGTTGTGTGTTTTATATCTACAGTAGACTGTGTACACTAGAACTATGCAGGGTAGATTCAAATAGAAAAACACATTTTTTTTCCAAGTATTATAATCTAAAAACTATTATGCTAATGTAGAAGCACTGCGAGTTCATTAAACCTCCCCCCTAATTCTGAACTAGTGAAAGGCATGTGAAGTACTCTGCCACCATACTTCTTTGTTAGATCGGTACTGTTTGGAGTAAAGCATAACAACATCCCTAACATTGACATTAGGTTTACGGTGTGGATTGTTATTCCTATTTTTAAAACTCTATGTTGAGTACCAGTGTCAGCTGTTTTTACTCCAAATTAAGTCTGCTACTTTTAATCACAGATTTACTCACCCCAACAGATTAGTGCTTCACAGCAATGTATATCTAATATGATCTGAAATAATGAGAATAATCTAATGTGCTGTTTCAAGAGAAATAAAAAAAAAGAAACATGACAGTTAAAAGTGATGATAAAATAAAAGGAAAATGTACTATTTGAATAGTGTCCAATATGTAAATCTTAGAACCAGTTTTAACACAAAATACAGCTGTGTACATTGCATTGTGATAGATGATAGTTTTCAAAAATTGTAATTCAAAAACTATTTGTAATCATATTAAAATGTCTTTTATAGATGGTTTGTAAACAATATTTAACAGGCTGTAAATAGTCATTGTAATTTACAGATTAGGTTTGCCTGTTACACCAACTGTAATCATTGGGCCAGATTGTAATATTAATTTGTGCATTAACAAACACTAAGAGCACAAAAAGTCCTGATAAGTGCAATACTTTTCTGGAGTAAAATATAAGCAAGAAATGAAGAAGCATAAATATTCCTTGTTTCTGTTTTCCTCTGCTGACAGGCAGTAGCATTGCACCACTGTATGCTTTTCAGTGTGATGGTACGGTCCAAGTTTCTTTTATACAGCAACCCCCCTCTCTTTTGTGACCTGATAGTACGGTCCTGGCTTGCTGCAGGCCTGCTCTTAGTTTTTGCTAAGCAGCGTGTTTCTTATGTAGGTCCTGGGATGTGTTGCTGATCTATTCATGTTGTCCTTCTCTGATCTGATTGGACAGACTTCAGCCCCTTATGTTGAAAAATGTAGAAGTAGAAAGTCCATGCTTGTCATTTGCATAAAGTTTCTTTCATGATACACAAATTCTCAACTACTTTAGCTTGTTTTTAGAAAAAAAAGTTGGAATCACAAATTATTTGAAACAATTATGTGTTGAGTTTGGAAAAGTAATATTTGGAGGAACAGTAAATTCCCTTCAAATTATTTTTACTGATACATTCTTGTTGAGTGTTTGTTGAAATTTGAAGTAAATGATATGAAACACAAACAAAAAAAAATGTACAGTAAAGTGTACTTTAAGAGTCACTAGAAACAAAAAGCTAAATTGAAAAAAATTTAAAAACATTAATTAAAATATAGAAAAACTAATTACAGAATAGTTCAATATAAAATATGATAAAAAATAAAAAAGATGTTCATATAATAAATAAGACCAGTTATTTTACTAAACAAATTACTTTTTCTTACTTACTTATATATTCATTAACATTGTTTCAATTTCTGTATTAGTTGCTCATAGATAACTCCAAGTTTAAATTTCAGGTGAAAGCACAGATCTGCTGCGTTGCCATGTGGTGCAGACACCATGCAGTAGTTAATCTTGTCAATCATACATTCTTGATCGGTTTCTTGACTTGTTTCCAAGTCCATGCCACACTCACGTGGACTTGGAAACAGTAAAACATAAATTAATCCAATGTTAAAACTATAGGGTGAGCAGAGAAAAATTAAAACAAGAATTAAGGAAACACGGTGTTGAGACTTTAAGGATGAACATGGTACTGGTTAAACATAAAAAGATAAATGAAGCGTTTATTAGACATTTAAAGGAAACAAGATTATATATAAGAATATAGCTTAGTTAGGCAAGGTAGATACTCTGGCCCTCACTCCAGCACTGTAAATGGTGATAATGCATCTTAACATTTGATGCCACCCACCAAAAAATCCAAGAAGAAAACATAATTGTTCACAAGTCATTTTTTCCAAGTCAAGTCTCACGTCACTGACGGCCAAAGGTACCAAATGGGGTCGTCTACCGTGGGACAACTGGGCACCCTTACCGAGACTGGGTTTCCTGGAAATGACCTGCTGTGTTGTTGCTGATGTGTGTTAAGACTATACTTTCAGGGATCATTTCTATAGTTTTTGACTTGAGAAATGTGTTTTTAACTTGTATGGTCTTGCTAACCACGATGATGAGTCGTGATATTCCTTTCTGAGTGTGAAGCTCATAGAGAAAAATGATTCAATTCATATGTTCTCTATCATTGATGATTGTTCTTTACTTCTTTGTGGACTAATGAGGAAGGGAATATGATCAGAGTGGTTTTAAAGTTGTTTAAAATTAATTTCACCTAATTAATAATTAATATAAACATGTTAAGTAATGGGCTTTTAATAAGGGTCTGTCTTCATTAACATTGGAGTTCACCAACCAGCTTATAGTGGTGATTTAAACATATTGAGGTCTGGGTCTCCATTCCATATGCATCCAACAGCAGCAACATATGAAACAGTAGGTGCTCCTCAGGTGGTTTTGGGTGGTGTCTCTCTGATTATGCAGAATGAACTGAAGCTGTTTAAGTGGGGATCTAAAATGCAGGCAACAAGTAGGCTAGACTGGGTCAGATCCTCAGAATGCAGTTTGAACCACGTTTTTTTAGCTGTTGTCAGAAACTGTTTTTAAAAGAGCGTGTAGCTGCCCGGTCAGATGCTTCAACATGCAGAGTGGTGATGATCATGCTGAAAATCATTGCACACAATTTAAGGTTTTAGGAGTTTACACAGAAACAGGCCAGTTCTATAGTGATGGACTTATAGTCCATAACTACGTTCAAATAATCAATTTTTGGAAATGTACATATTTCGTAAAGTTGAATCATCTGTATTAAGATCAATATTTTTATTTAAAAGATGCAAAATACAACCACATTTTGTTCATGGAACAAAAATCAGTCTTTATGTAAACAGCCGTTGGAGAGCAGTTGAATCGACTAGTCCAATAGTCGACTGTTTGGTGTAACCCCCACCACCTCCTAGTTAATCTTTCACATCATGTATTTTTCATGCCATCTGTGAATTCAATATGTTCCCACACTAATAAACTGACTATCTTCATTGTTTACTAAATGCTGCTTCCTAGTTATTTCAAGGCGTATTTTATTTTTTTATACCTTTGGACTTCTGGTCGTTTCCCTGCCTGACATGTCCAGGTACCAAATGGGGTCGTCTATCGTGGATATCTGGGCACCCTCACCGAGACTGGGTTTCCTGGAAATGACCTGCTGTGTTGTTGCTGATGTGTGTTAAGACTATACTTTTCAGGGAATCGTTTCTGTAGTTTTCTGACTTGAGAAATGTTTTCTAACTTGTATGGTCTCGCTAACCACGATGATGAGTCGTGATATTTCTTTCTGAGTGTGAAGCTGATAGTGAAAAATGATTCAGTTCATATGTTCTCTATCATTGATGATCGTTCTTCACTTCTTTGTGGAGTAATGAGGAAGGAAATATCTTTATCAAAAGAGCTGTGGAGTTTATATAGGTTTTTATGATCTGTGTTAACTATTCTTTATGTCTGAGAAAACTAACTAACCCCTAACCCAAGAAGTGGGTGATTTAAATATAATGATATCTGGTTCACCACTGCCTTTACATGTAAGTTAGCAACATATCATGAAGCAGTTGGTGCTACATGTATGTAAACCACGTTTCTTTGAGTCTTCTGTTTCCTTTGAAAACAGAGAATTACTTTTTTTGTGTGATATTGATATGATAAAAAATTGTATGTCATGAAAATCTGCTTTTACAAAGCTGAAACAAAACAAAAAAAAAAATACAAAATGCAACAATTTAGAGTAAAATGGAAAATACTTGTGTAACTATCAACTGCATTGACAGTAATAATATGGAGCAGTGCCCTGATCTCCACTCACTCTGGTACTGTGGCCTGAAAAGGTGCACAAAATCTTCCAGTCCCCCTTTGTCCCCAATCAGCGTCTCGCTCTTGTTTTCAGTTATATTTATGTAAAGAAACCTTGTTGATGACTCATCTGTTACTTGGTTTAAACACAGTGATACACTTGTTTATTAATGTGATTCTTCTGTCATTAAATATGTCAAATAAATATGCCTCGTGAAGGCTGATAAACATAGAATAACATTTTAACTTAAGGCATGAAATCAGTGTTTTACCATTTTTTTGGTATTGTTTACTGGTTCTGTTGGGGCATGTGTGGCGGTATTATGGCACCCTCACTGAGACTGGTTGTCCTACTTTTAAGGCTAGGCTTAAAACTTTCCCTTCTGATAAAGCGTATAGTTAGAGTGGCTTAGGTTATCCTTAGCTATCTTTCTTATTTTAACTCCGTCTTCTTTTCCCCTTGCTGGATGGAGTAAGGGGGAGTCAGGTTTAGCTTAAACCGGCTCAGTTATGGTTGAGGTGCAAACACACCCTCCATTTCTGCTACCTGTATGACCCCTCTCTTTTCAATGGTTATGGTCAATCTGAACGAGAGAGGTTCCAATCGTTTTTGGTTTTAGTATAACAATGGCCATCAGTGGGCTCTAGATGGACAAACTGTCTACTTTTAAGGCTAGGTTTAAAACTTTTCTTTTTGATTAAGCTTATAGTTAGAGTGGCTTAGGTTATCCTGAGCTATCTCTGTAGTTATGCTGCTATAGGCTTAGGCTGCTGGAGGACATAATGACCACTTTCACCCTCTTCGCAATTTTCTCACACTACTGTTCAATTTTGTATTATTTGCTGTTATTTCAGCTTTTAACTTCGTTCTCTCTCTTTTCTCTTCCTAAAAGCTACACCTGGCCTGGCTCTGTGTCTACCTGTAACACCTTTCTGGAGAGGGGAATCCTCCATGCTTCTGCTGGCAACAACTTAATGCTCACCCTCTACCGATGATCCACATGGCCCTGTCTTTCAGTGTTTAACCCTTTCTCTCTCCTAGACATAGCTACTGGCTGAGCTTTTATTGTGACTAACTCTATGTGCTCTCTTTCAGACTCTAACCTTGAAAACTGGCTCAGAGTTTATCTGTTCTTTCTTTCTAGGTGAAACGACTAAAGGAGCTGCATCCATTAACATTTACCTTTTCCTTCCCATAGAAAGTATTCCTGGATCAGTGCTTCATTGTTCTCTTTGTGTGTCTGCTCTGTTCTCTCTAACCCCCCGTCGGTCGCGGCAGATGGGCGCTCACACTGAGCCTGGTTCTGCTGGAGGTTTCTTCCTGTTAAAAGGGAGTTTTTCCTCTCCACTGTCGCTACATGCATGCTCAGTATGAGGGATTGCTGCAAAGTCAACGCCAGTGACTGTCCACTGTCTCTACATGCTCATCCGGGAGGAGTGAATGCTGCAAGTCACTGACTGGATGCAATCTGCTGGGTTTCCTTAGATAGAAAAACTTTTTATCCAATTTGAATAAATAACTGTTCAATGATTAAGATTAATTGGAATGTATGTACCTGACTTTTGTGAAGTGCCTTGAGACGACATGTGTTGTGAATTGGCGCTATATAAATAAACTGAACTGAAATGACCTGCTGTGTTGTTGCTGATGTGTGTTAAGACTATACTTTCAGGGATCGTTTCTATAGTTTCTGACTTGAGAAATGTGTTTCTAACTTGTACAGTTTTGTTAACCATGATGATGAGTCGTGATATTCCTTTCTGAGTGTGAAGCTGATGTTTTCTGTCATTGATGATCGTTCTTTATTTCTTTTTGCAGTAATGAGGAAGAGAATATGATCAGAGTGGTTTTAAAACTCTATAAAATTAATTTCCCTTTTTTTTAATTAATATGAACAGGTTAAGTAATGACCTTTTAATAAGGGTCTCTCCTGATTGACATTGGAGTTCATAAACCAGTGTTTATAGTGGTGGTTTAAACATATTGAGGTCTGGGTCTCCATTCCATGTGCATCCAACGGTAGCACCATATGAAACAGTAAGTTCTCCTCAGGTGGTTTTGGGTGGTGTCTCTCTGATTATGCAGAATGAACTGAAGATGTTGATGTTCTAGAATTGCGCCACTCAAGGTGGCAGCAGGTTGGAGTAGCTCTGTTACTTTTGATTCTGATTGATTCTTTTTTGGGAACTCTTCCTCTTGTGGTGGATACAGTTGATTTTTTTTTAGGACGACTGTCTTCTCTGGTGTAGGATGCTGTGCAGCTTGGAGGATTTTTCCTAATACTTTTCTACTTTTGGACATTTGTTATGATGCATTGCCATGGCAACGGGGTTGTTTCTTACAACCGGGAGCAGCTGATTAATATCTCAAAAGCTCAAATAATACTTCAACTACAACCCCAAATCCCTGATGAGTTGAAAAGGAGACGCCGTGGATGAAGAGCAGGAGCTAAGAGAAGAGAGAGAAGGAGGAAGTTCAAACCATTTCTTCCGTCGATTTTGATAGGCAATATGAGATCGTTGGGAAACAAGTTGGATGAACACCAAGCCCTACAAAGGACCCAGCCAGAGTACCGGGAATGCAGTATTATGTGTTTTACTGAGACATGGCTGCAGGATCATATCCCCGACTCCAGCGTCTCTCTGCCGGGCTTTTTAACCATACGAGCAGACAGAGATTTAAAGAGGAGCAGCAAATGTAAAGGAGGTGGACTGGCAGTACTTGTGAACCGCAGATGTTGTCATCCAGGACATGTTACTGTGAAGTGTCGTCTCTGCAGTCCAGATATTGAACTGTTGGCAGTAAGTTTTCGTCCATATTACTTACCCAGAGAGTTCACCAGTGTTATTTTGGCAACAGTTTACGTTCCACCTTCCGCTGTTTCCGACACTGCATGTGATGCCATCAGCTCAGTTGTTGCTAAGCTACCGACACATAACCCCAATGCGTTTGTGGCAATTTTTGGTGATTTTAACCATGCTTCACTCTCTGCTACACTTCCAATGTTTCAACAGTTTGTCTGCTGCTGTACCAGAGAAAACAAAACGTTGGATTTGTTTAATGCAAATGTCAAGGACTCATACATCTCTACAGCAAGACCTCCTCTAGCCAAATCAGATCCCAATCTTGTTTTTCTCTGCCAGAAATATAAGCCCCTTGTTCAGAGACAACCTGTAATAAAGAGGACTGTGAGAAAATGGTCACAGGAAGCTGAAGAAGCCCTGCAAGGTTGCTTTGAGGCTGCAGACTGGGTCACACTGTGCCAGCCACATGGAGAGGACATCAATGCCATGACTGAGTGTGTAACCGACTAAACTTCTGTGTGGATAACATTATCCCCACCAGAACCGTGAGATGCTTCCCCAGTAACAAACCCTGGATCACCGGTGACCTGAAGGACCTGCTTACCAAGAAAAAAAGAGAGAGAGAATTATTGAAGAGTAAAGAGAAGCAACTTAAAGTCAAGATAAGAAACAGCAAGGATGTGTACAAGAGGAAGCTGGAGAGCAAGCTCCAGCAAGACAATATCAGAGATGTATGGTCAGGGATGAAAAAGATCACAGTCTTCAAGCAGAAGGATGATCAGACCGATGGAGGTCTGGATAGAGCCAATGAACTGAACACATTGTTCAGTAGGTTCGGTTCAGAAACAAGCTCAGCATCCTCTCCTGCTCACAGCCACACATACATCCCACTCTACTTTGACCCACAGCTGTCCAGTAACAACTCAAATGTTTTATCTTCTACCTCAGCCATAGACCCTTCTGCTTCTACATGTTTACCTTCAACCATATCAGAAGATGCTGATGTTCCCTTTGGCTCCATCTTCCACCTGTGTGTCTCAAGACGTCAGGTGAAGATACAACTGGAGAGACTGAATCGGCATAAGACTGCAGATCCAGATGGTGTCAGCTCTAGAGTCTTGAAGGCCTGTGCAGAGCAGCTCTGTGGGATTCTGCAGCACCTCTTCAATCTTAGCCTGGCCCAGAAGAAGGTCCCAGTGTTGTGGAAGATCTCCTGTCTTGTTCCGGTACCAAAGAAAACTCACCCATCAGTCCTCAATGACTATAGACCTGTTGCCCTGACATCCCACATCATGAAGGTCCCAGAGAGACTCCTGTTGGCCCACCTGAGTAAGCAAACAATAAACTATTTGGACCCCCTTCAGTTTGCTTATCGCTGTGGAGTTAGAGTTGAAGATGCCATCATACACCTGCTTCAACAAACCCACTGTCATCTGAACAAAGCCAGCAGCACTGTGAGGATCATGTTCTTTGATTTCTCCAGTACATTTAACACAATCCAACCTGATTTGCTTTGTCAGAAACTCCAGAAGACTCAGTTGGAGGCCTCAACAATCTCCTGGATCAAAGACTACCTGACAAACAGACCACAGTTTGTGAGACTGAAGGGTTGTGTGTCTAACCAGGTAGTCAGCAGCACAGGAGCACCACAGGGACTGTACTCTCACCATTCCTTTTCACTCTGTAAACCTCAGACTTCCAGTACAAGACCGACTCCTGTCATCTGCAGAAATACTCAGATGATTCTGCAGTAGTGGGGTAGATCAGAGATGGACAAGAAGATGAGTACAGGAAGGTGGTGGACCGCTTTGTGGCATGGTGTGGAAACAGTCATCTCATCTTGAACGTGACTTAAACAAAGGAGATGATTGTAGATTTTAAGAGAAACAGGAGTATGTCAAACTCTTTCCATCATGGGAGAAGAGGTGGAGGTGGTGGAGGAGTATAAATACCTCGGTGTTCACCTGGACAACAGACTGGAGTGGAGATGCAACTGTGAAGCCGTCTACAAGAAGGGAAAGAGCAGGCTGTACTTCTTGAGGAAGCTTAGGTCACGTGGTGTTTGCAGCAAGATGCTGCATATCTTCTATAAGTCTGTTGTGGAGAGTGTGATCGCTTCTGCCATCATCTGCTGGGGTAGCAGCATCAGAGCCAGGGACGTAAAAAAGTTAAACAAGCTGATAAAGAAGGCTGGCTCTGTTCTGGGGATTCCTCTGGAACCTCTGGAGATCATTGTGCAAAGAAGGATTCTTCATAAAATGAAGAACATTATGGAGAACCCTGAGCATCCTCTTCATGAGACTGTCCTACAACAACAGAGTGTCTTCAGTCAGAGGCTTCTTCAGATGTACTGTAAGACAGACCGCTACAGGAGATCCTTCCTACCCACAGCCATCAGCATCTACAACGGCTCTTTGAAGAAACCTGCATAATATGAGCTACAACAATATTTAATTTTCCTTTGGGATTAATAAAGTATTTTTGAATTGAATTGAAAATAATTGAAGATTTTTAAGCGGAAATCTAAAATGCAGGCAACAAGTAGGCTAGACTGGGTCAGATCCTCAGAATGCAGTTTGAACCACGTTTTTTTAGCTGTTGTCAGAAACTGTTTTTAAAAGAGCGTTTAGCTGCCCGGTCAGATGCTTCAACATACAGAGTGGTGATGATCATGCTGAAAATCATTGCACACAATTTAAGGTGTTAGGAGTTTACACAGAAACAGGCCAGTTCTGTAGTGATGGACTTATAGCTCTTTGAAGGGAACCGGATCTTCAGGATCCGTTCACTTCAAAGAGCCGTTCAAATTATCCATTTTTGGAAATGTACATTTTCCAAGAACAAGCCATTTTATCTCTAATGTAGTGTTAAATATATAAATGTTGGGAAACCTGGTATGTGTTGGTGACATTCACAAAAAAGTTGAATCATCTGTATTAAGATTAATATTTTTATTTAAAAGATGCAAAATACAACCACAGTTTCTTCATACAACAAAAATCTGTCTTTATGTAAACAGCCGTTGGAGAGCAGTTGAATCGACTAGTCCAATAGTCGACTGTTTGGTGTAACCCCCACCACCTCCTAGTTAATCTTTCACATCATGTATTTTTCACGTCATCTGTGAATTCATATGTTCCCCACTAATAAAATACTTCTTTTGTTTACTAAATCTGTTCCCTAGTTATTTCAAGGCGATTTTTTTTTTTTATACCTTTGCACTTTGGTCGTTTCCTGCCTGACATGTCCAGGTACCAAAGGGGTCGTCTATCGTGGGATATCTGGGCACCCTCACCGAGACTGGGTGTCCCCTGGAAATGACCTGCTGTGTTTTTGCTGATGTGTTTAAGACTATACTTTCAGGGATCATTTCATATTTTTTCGACTTGGAAATGTGTTTCAAACTTGTATGGTCTCGCTAACTGATGATGAGTCGTGATATTCCTTTCTGGGCGTAAAGAGGATGGAGAATAATGATTCAGTTCATATGTTCTCTATCATTGATGTTTGGTTTTACTTTTTTGTGGAGTAATGAGGAAGGGAGTATGATCAGAGTGGTTATCGTCTTTGGTATGAAAGTGAAATTTAAGGTTTCAAACTTGATGTGTTTCTATATCTACAGCAGACTTTTTTTTTAAAAAATATGCAAGGTAGATATAAATTAGAAAAAACACTGTCATTAATGATCTTTTTTTTTTTTGGGAGTAATGAGGAAGGAAATATCTTTATCAAAAGAGCTGTGGTGTTTATATAGGTGTTTATGATCTGTTTGGTGTGCTGTTATAGTGTGAGAAAACTACCCAAGAAGTTGGTGATTTAAATATGGTGATGTCTTGTTCACCACTGCCTTTACATGTAATTTAACAACATATCATGAAGCAGTTGGTGCTACATGTATGTAAACCAAGTTTCTTTGAGTCTTCTGTTTCTTTAGAAAACAGAAATTACCTATTTTGTGTTATAAATATGGTTTTAAAAAGCTGATAAAAAAAAAAAATACAAAATGCAACAATTTAGAGTAAAATGGAAAATACTTGTGTAATTATCAACTGCATTGACAGTAATAATATGGAGCAGTGCCCTGATCTCCACTCACTCTGGTACTGTGGCCTGAAAAGGTGCACAAAATCTTCCAGTCCCCCTTTGTCCCCAATCAGCGTCTCGCTCTTGTTTTCAGTTATATTTATGTAAAGAAACCTTGTTGATGACTCATCTGTTACTCGGTTTAAACACAGTGATACACTTGTTTATTAATGTGATTCTTCTCATTAAATATGTCAAATAAATATGCCTCATGAAGGCTGATAAAAATAGAAAAACATTTTAATTTAAGGCATGAAATCAGTGTTTTACCATTTAGTTGGTATTGATTACTGGTTTTGTTGAAGCATGTGTGGCAGTATTATGGCACCCTCACTGAGACTGGGTGTCCTGGAAATGACCTGCTGTGTTGTTGCTGATGTGTGTTAAGACTATACTTTCTGGGATCATTTCTATAGTTCCTGACTTGAGAAATGTGTTTTTAACTTGTATGGTCTCGCTAACCACGATGATGAGTCATGA
This sequence comes from Crenichthys baileyi, assembly GCA_036173005.1. NCBI lineage: Eukaryota > Metazoa > Chordata > Actinopteri > Cyprinodontiformes > Goodeidae > Crenichthys > Crenichthys baileyi. The sequence continues at coordinate 192,851 of JAHHUM010002153.1, read as the reverse complement.
TATTCCTTTTTGAGCATGAAGCGGATAGAGAATAATGACTCAGTTCATATGTTCTCTATCATTGATGATTGTTCTTTACTTCTTTGTGGAGTAATGAGGAAGGGAGTATGGTCAGAGTGGTTTTAAAATTAATTTCACCATTTTTTTTAATTAACATGAACATGTTAAATAATGGCCTTTTAATAAGGGTCTGTCTTGAATAACGTTGGAGTTCATGAACCAGCTTATAGCAGTGATTTAAACATATTGATGTTGGGACCATGGATTTCAACATTAAAACTCCGGTACAAACTCTTCTGGAGTTTTCAAAATAAATTGCATTTAACAGACTTTCAGCACAAGTTCAGAAGGGGAAAAGGGGGGTAACAGAAGACTTCCCATGATGCCACAGGCTGTATAAAAGCACCCCCTTTCCATTGCCCCGATCTCTTCCATCCGGAACTCTGCTGAGAGGCTGGCCGGAGAGACAAGCGCACTGAAATCTCTTTGCTGGCCAAAAAGACATAACTCTTCATCTGGATCCAAGAGTCCTATATGATCATATGCAAAAGACAGCAGAAACTGTGTCGCAGAGAACTACTCAGTAGAGACGCTGTTTCTACAAGCCGAGCCTGAAGGAAGGACAACGGCCCACATCACTGTGTGGGCCGTTGTTACGGTACTGGACAGCTGGTTGACGGACACAACGAGCCGTATCTTAAGCCACAGCCCCGGAGGTCAGGTTAGCCGAAGCTAACCACTTGTTGACTGTGGACGTTTCTTCAAACTTCGCCGCCCCGGACATCTTTTTCCTCACATGGTCAGAGGTTAGGTTTTGGGCAGAGTGAATAATAGAAAAACAGTTAGGATGAAATGATCTAAACGTTTTTCATTTTATGAAGTTTGGTTTTGTTTTTTGAAACTGCTATCTTAGTGCTAGCAGGCTATCTGCAGCACACGTGATCAGCTTTGTGTTTCTGTGTTTATGTGTATTTAAAGTTAAGACAAATTTTTAGTTAAAAGGGGATTTTAAACACAAAAGGGTTGCTCATAAAACGCGCCGTCCGCTCTTATGCATTTTAAACCCATTTATTGACCCTGGTATTTTAAAAGGTATGTGTTTGGTTCTGGTGCTAAGCTAAGCTATCGGCCTCCTTTGTTAGCTTAACTGCTAACAGCTTTAGAACCGTGCTCGCTACAAATTTTAACATAAGGTTGTTGTTTTCAAGTTGGTGAAAATAGTCTGTAAACATTTTCTACTAAACTGATAACTAAGTAAAAACCCTTAAGCTCCATTTCTCCAGAAAGATTTGGCTCTTTTCCAAATATTCCCTTAATATTTTTTCAAAAATTATTTTAATAAATAAAGGCACTAATTAACCCCTTAGAATTTTCTTCCCGAAGGTTGGGTTTTTTTCAGGTTGTTTTATTCAGCAATTCTTTAAAACATTATTTTATTAAAAAAATTTTTTTTGATCTGAAAAGGTCGTCTAACGTTTGTGATTACTGCCTAAATTGGTTCCAAGACTAACTTAACTTTATTTCCGATTCTTCAAGATAATCCCTTGGGTTCTCAAAAATAAACATTTTCTTGGTAATGTTGCATCACTCTTTTGGTCCATGATTTTTCATCAACTTTTTTATATTGTACATAGCCCTTTAGTCTTCGGTTTTTCTTTAATTTTTGCTTGTAGTTTAGTTTGGGATTTTTTTTAGCATAGTAAAGAATTTTGTTTTTGGGGAAATATTTTTTGACTTTTGAATTGACTTATTTTTTTTTAATAAATTCTTGTATTTTAAAATAAGGGGGGGGGAACCCCCATTCCATGGGGTGTGCGAGTTTATGCTTTTCCCAATAAGGTGTGAGCGGGGCTCAGCACCTTTCCCTTTGGGGTCCTAAACCCACCCCCGCCTTATGCTGGGGTTTTATTCACAGGACAACCCTTAAAACAAAACGGGGGGGAAATTTTATTTTTTGATAAAATTTTAAAATTTTTAAATTTAATTTTTAAAATTTAAATTTTGTGGGAGTTTTTAATAATCACAAAAAGGGGGGGTTTTCCTGGGTTTTTGCCCGAGGTGGGTGGAAAAACTTTTATTTTTGGGGCCTTTTGCCGTTAACCCCCAAAACTTTATTTCCCCCCCTTTCTTCATCACTGGGGTTTTTTAATTGGGCACCCCCAAAGGAAAAATTTCCTCAGTCAAGATAAAGTTGAAATTTTTCCAAAATTTTAAATTAAAAACCCAATCTGAATTAGAGGGGAAAGGACGTCACACAAAAACTGCAAACCTGGAAACGTCTGGGGCGTCTCACTGGGGCCTGCTTTTTCATTCCCTTTTTAAATCCCCAGGGCCCCCTTTTGCATCCTCCCTTTTCCCCACAAATCATTCTGTCTGGGGACGTCTCCCCCATAAAGCCGGGTATCAAAGAAAACCCCGGAAGTTTTTTTACATTTCATTTTTTAAAATTTAAAGGGAAATTTTTTTCCCCCTGGCGTCTTCAGGTTTTTCTTAAAGGAGAGGGTACCTTTGCCTCCCTAATACACGGGCCGGTTTTCTCACGATACAGACAAAAAAAAACCCTGCAAGTTTTAAAACCTTTTGGAAATAAAAACCCCATTTTCCATTGTGAAAAAACGGGGAATTTCTATAAAAAAACAGGGCCTACTGTTAAGGTTTTTTCTAATTTTTATGAAAAAAAGCATAACTCAAATTTTCCTTATAAAAATCATTCTCCCAAAGGGTCCCAATATATTTCGGGGGTTAGCTACTAAATAAAAAAGGTTTTTTTAAATATTTCCCAACGATTTTCCCCTTTTTGACCCCCCACCGGCGTTTAAACCCTCCCCACAAGGGTGCACCAGCTCCCCTTTCCCCGGGAAGTCCTTTCCTTTCAAAAGGCACACAGTGTTTTGGATCCATTTTAAGGGTTTTTTTATAACTTCAGCACTCCCCTTTCCCCCAAATTTGGGGGCAGGGGTTTGGAAGCAAACCATCAAGGGCCTTTTGGAATTCAGGGTTTAACCCCCAGCCAACCCCCCACAGGTAAAAATTAAATGACAACAAAAATTTACCCCCTTTGGGAAATCATTGACTTAAACTAAAACCTTTCCATTTGCCCAAAACAATCAAAAACCCCATTGCTTAAATCCATTTTTTAAAAAAACCCTAAAATTCTCTTTTTCCCTAGTTTTTTTCAGATTTCCCTCAACCCTTTCTAAGGTTTCGGGGGGGACAGATCCGTCAGGGCGGGGGTTTTGGGGAAAAAGTACAACACTTTAAATTCCCCAACATGGCAAAAGGACCCCCCTTTTTAAAAGCTAGTAACATATCCAACCCCATTTCTGTTTTTTTTTATGGCCATGGGGAGAGGTGGGGGGCTAGTTTTTTCTAAAGGGGACCTTTTACCAGGTCACCCCCGGGTTTTAAGGTTCCCCGGGTTCCTTTTTAAGTACATTTTTTAAATTAAATTTATAATTAAGGGGCCGGGTCTTAAAAAATTTTTTTGGGTTTAAAATTTTTTATTGGGAAAAAACGCTTAAATTATTTTTAATTATTGAAATAAATTTTGGGGGCCAATTTTTGGCGCTAAAAGGTCAAACGGGTTTCGCATTACTAAAAAGGGGGGCGGGTTTGTTTGGGGGCCCCAAAACCGGGTGCCCTCTTTTTTGGTTATTAGTGCCCCCGCTAGTACTGAAAATTAAACAGGGCCCAAAAAAACCGGGCCAATCCCAACGGAATTTGGGGCTAAAATTTTAAACATCCTGTAAATTTTAAATTAATACTTTTTCAAGAGAAGAAAAAATAAATTAAAAGGCAAAATAAAATATACACATTTTAAACCCCCAGAGGGGAACGAAGGATTCTTTTACATTAACAAATGCTTTGGGCCCCCTGTTTCCCTCTGCTCCCCTTTTTGCCTGGGGGCCCTAGTGCTTTTCCCGGGCTTCTGTACCCTCAGGGTTAAAAATTAAAAAACCTTTTTAAATCCTCGCGGGGAATGTCTTGACCATTTTTTAATGGAGGATGTCTTCTCATCCTTTTAAATTTAAACTGTTTTTCAATTAAAAAAAAAAACAATGTTTTGGGTTTCCCAATCATAAAACCCCTTTTAGGGGCCGCCTAAAACAAAAAAGCAAAAAAAGATGAAAAATAAAAAAAATACTAAAAACGCAAAAACATTAAAATATAATTTTTGGGGTTAAGTAAAAACCAAAAAATTAAAAATTTTTTTTTTTTTTTTTTTTCTTGTCCCTTTTCCCCTGGGTCCTTTTTTTCCGTGCTTTTGGGGGGGCGCAGGTTCCCCCGCTTTCGTTTGGTTTCCTTATACAGGTGACCCCCCTTGTGCCGGGTGCCCCTTTTTGGTCTTCTTTTTTTTCCAACACTAAGGTAACTTGCCTAGGTTTTTTTTTCTGACAAAAGGGGGGGGATTAAATTTTCTGCCCCTTTGTGATAAAACTGTGTTTCCTCCCCAAATCTCCTCCAGGGGCCCCCGGGTTTTCCGGGTTGCCGCCCGGCGCATTTGGCTCCAATAAAACCCCAAAAACTTTCTCCCTTTTTCCCCTTTTCAGCTTCCACTGTTTTGGGGAGGGCCCTTTTGGGTCCCCTTTGGTTTTGGCCCTTGAACCTCGGCTCCCCCCAAACTTTTGTTTGGTGACTTTCAACCAAAACCCATTGGGGACCCTGGGGTTTTTTGGGTTCTCCTGTAGATCTCTCACCCCCGGGAATTTTGTTGAAAGGTTTTTCCCCAAAAGCCCTGTAGCTGAAAAAAATTTACCCTTTTTTGTGACGTTTCCCTGTATATCTGTTTTCTTTTAATTCAGAACTGCTCCTCGGGGCCCCCCGGAAAACCCCCTTTCCCGGGTTTTCCAGCTCGTATGGAGGTACCCCTGTGGTTGAGTTCACTGAACACCCTGTTTTGACAAAAAAAGGGAAAAAAGAGGTAATGCATGAACCCAGAAAATTTTTGGGGGCCCTTGTGCACGAATTTGGGCCCAATTTTTGTTTTTTCGGGTTGGTTTTTGATTCATTCTTTTCAAAACTTTTTCCTTTGGGGGACGGGGAGGGGGAAAACACCGTGCCAAACCTGTGTTTCAGCCTAAAACCCCGGGTTTTCTCCCCAAACCCGTTGCAGCTCCGGGTTCTTAAAATGGGTTTCCTTTTGCCCGCCCCCTTTTCTTTAAAAAGGAAACCCTTGTTTTGGGGAATGTAATTTTTTAATGAGACATTTAACTACTATTTTTCCGGGGCTTTTTCCCTTTTTTTTGGGGCGGGCCCTTTGCTTCTGGCCATCCTGTGAAAGCGGGTCCACACCAAAACAGATATCTGAAACATCTTACTGACTGCCCATGTTGTGTAGTAAATAATTTTTCCCCTTCCCCTGTTTCTTTTGTTTAAAAGGTTTTTTTCCCCCTGCAACGGGGGTCAAAGTTTTTTTTGGGGTTTAAATTTTGGCCCACACATTTCACAGCATTTCACAAAGTTTTTTCACCATGCCCGGTCATAAAAGGAAAAACCACCACCCCTTTTCTTTTATCTTTTTTAATTCCAACGTGCCCTACCCCATGTCCCCCAGAAAAAAGTTTTTGTTTAAGTCCAGGAGGGAACCCATCCTCCCATCTGGCCCTCCCCCAACATCCTCCCTCCCCCTGTACCCCTCTCACCCTCCACATGTTTTCTCCTAAAGGGGCTGCTCTGCTTTGAAAGCTCCACTACTCCCCTCTAAGGTCAACTTTTTTTCCCACTTCCCCCTTTTCCCGCCCCCTCATCATCTAAGCAATATAACCCCGCTGTTTTTCTTGGCAGAATGGAACAGCAGGGCCCCATTTTCCCTCTTTGCTACTTCTGAATCACTGCTGCTGTTTCCCTTTTAAAAAAATCATCTTACTTTTTGCTGGGAACAAGGCTTCTGCTAGCTGTTTTTTATTTTTTGCTTCATGTTTTAGGGTTTTTCCCCCAGCTGTAAAAATCCTTGGGTCTCAACCACTGACAGATTTTTCCCCATGAACGGCTCCTGCTGAAATAAGCTGATCCCTGTGGGACACATTTTCTTTTTCCTTTTCCCTTTTGTCAAATCCCGAGTGCAGCCCATTCCCGCCATAAACTTCTGCTCTCCCGGGGCTGATTTGGGGCCCTTTCCCAAACCCTTTTTGCCTTTTTCCACTTTCCCCCGTCCCGATTCTGTCCCGTTTCCCCCTACGCATAAGCCCTTAAATCCCTTTAGTTTAAAAGGCCCGAAACAAAACCCCCTTTTGAACAGTGGGCTCCCCCTGTGGGCCCTCAAGGGGGGTGGCTTCTAAATTTGGGTCTTTCCCTTTTCTATCCTGCAACGGGCCCCCTTTCCCATTGGGGGGGGGGGGGTGGGGTTTCCCCCCGTGTTTTTCCCTCGGCCATGGTTTATTCCCTCTGATTGTAAGGGTTTTGTTGGGTGGGCCCCCAGGATTTTTTCTGAGCCCGTGTTTGTCTCAGCGCTTTTTATGTGAAACTTTGGGAGTTCACATATTTCCACCACACTGGGGAGTTGTTAAAAAATTCAGAGGGTGTCCCATCAAAAAGTGACTTTTTGTTTTAAATTTTTTTTAGCCAACTCTGCTGCATGTTTGGCATTGTGGGGGGTTTTTCCCTTTATCCATCTTTTTCTGAAAAATTTCATCCCCCCCCCCCCCCACCCCCTCCCCCCCCCCCCCCCCTCCCCCCCCCCCCCCCCCTGGTCCCCCCCCCCCCCCCCCCCCCTAGTTGTTTTTTTTAACAAAACTCCATTTACTGGGCCCTTTTTGGTTTACAGAACACCCAAAAAAAATGGGGTGGTGGGAGTCCCGGGAGCTAAACTCCGCCGTGTTTTGGAAAAGAAGCTGCTTTTAACCCCTAAAGGCTTCTTTTTGCTTCCGGGGTCCAATTAAGGACATTGTTTTGGGGTTTTTACATGCCCCGTTCTCTGACTAATTTTCTGAAGGGGGGTGTGTAGAAACGGTGTAAAAACCCGGGAGGGAAATTTTTCTTCTGTAACCCTGTAAGGCCCAAAAAATTTACAGCCCTGTCTTTCACCCTAAAGAGGTTTAGGGTTTTGTTAAAATATTTTTCTTTATGTGAACCTGACATGCTCGGGGTTTTCCCCGGGAATAAACTCGGCCCCGGAAGGAAAAATTGCTTCCTTATTTTTTAGTTCCCCCTTTTTTGACCCTTGAAATTTTGTTTTAATTTTCAGAATTTTCTCAGGGGACGAGTTCTGTTTGAAATTTCAAAAGAGCCCCGCTGGGAGAAAGCCCCAGTAGTACGGGCCTCCCCCGTACGAATGAGATCACGTTTCCCGTGGGAGGGGGGCAAGTTGTAACAAACATTTTTTCCCAAACCCTTGGGTTTTAAACCTTGGGGGAAAAAGGCGAACCCTTTTGGGAAAAAACGGGTGTAGCGGCAGCTTTCTCCCCCCCAATAGGTGAAAGAAAAAAAGTCTCTGCATTTTTTCTGCTAATGGTAAACCGAAAAAGGGATTAGCCTTTTGGTCAAAACATTGTACCACTTTCTGTGAAGGTTCAAGGTTGGAGAAGCAACAATGGGGTTTTGGGCAGGAACAGTAAAATCCCCCAAACCCGAATTTTTATTGCTCTTAAAACCCTGTTTCCCATGCGGTATTTCCAGTACCTTTTTTTCCTAACAGGAAAATGGGTGTTTCCCTGGGTGAGGCTGGGGTTTTTTTAACACGCCTGGGCCCCCTTCAGGCCTTCAATGTTTGTCTCTGATCCTTTCCCACCTGTTTTTCTGTGTTGGGTCCTGTGGAACCCAAAAAGGCGAGGGAGAAGCAAAAACCCGAAAAAAGACTGGGCCAAGGGGTTTTTTTTTTTTTAAAACCAAAATCTGTGGGCCCTTCAGCCCATAAAATGATAAAGGGGGTCTCTGCCAAAAAAGGGGGCAGCTTTGGGAAAGATCTGTTTTTTCTCCCTTCCATGATGACGTGGAGCATCTCATGCTGCAACAGGAACCCCTCATTATTAAAGGGTGTAAAAAAATTTTTACAAGAATGTGTTCTGGGGGGTTTGGAATTTTTTTTAAATCCCCTTAAGGTTTTGGTTTACTGAGGGGCCTGCCAGTCCCCCCGCGCTGCCCCTTTTGGGCTTTAAAAACCAAATCCTTCCAATTCCCCTTAAGCTTTGGGGCTCAAGGACAAAGAAAAAGGGGAAAAATTAAAAAAAAAGCTTTTATCTGACCCTTTAAAAACCTTCCCGCCCTTTGGGAGGTTTTTAAAACAACCCGTTTTTCAGGGCCAAAAAACCCTTAAAGGGGGCCCCATAAATTAATTTTTTTTGGGTGAAACAAACCATTCCCACCTTTTTACTTTTCCTTAAACCCAAAACTTGGTCCCAAAAAAATTACAGGGGGTGGGCAACGGGCGTAGAAAAAGATTGGGCAATTTGGGGGGGGTCACGGGAAAAGGGGTAGAGAGAGAAATTTGAATCCAAGGGGTTTCCCAGCTGATACACAGAGGAAAATGCTGCTTGGAGAAGAAGGTGTTGGGCAGCAGTCCCCCGTAGATGTCAAACCCTATTCCTCGCAAATACCTGAAAGATATTGTTCCCTGGGTGAAGCATTTGTCCACTTTTTCCAAGGGGGAAACCTCTGGGAAAAAATTTAAACCCTTTAATCCATCAGGAAACCCCACAGCCCTGATGCTCCCCGCTTCCCTTAATAAGGGTTTCTTTGCCCAAACAAATTAAAGGGGTGCTTTGGGGGAACCCCCCCAAAAGGGTGAGTTCCCCTTTTGGGGTTTCCCAAAAAACTGGAAAAAGGGAAATGGTACAAATCACAGGGAGGGGTTTGGGACAGGCCCCTGAAAAGCCCCTCCCAAAAAACAGTTTTTTGGGAGAAAAGGTGGGTTTAGGGGGTTGCTGTGTTTTATGGTGGGAAAAAAAGGGTTTCTCCAGTTTTCCCCCCCTTTAAAAAAAACCCGCAGTTAAACTCCACCTGTCAAAGGGGAAAATGGGGTTCCTGGCCCCGTGGCCCACGGGTGGCCCCGGTCCCTTCCCAGGGGGGGGTGTCAGATGGGCTGTAAGACGGGTGGGCCCCCCCATCTGTGGATAAATGGCCCTTTCCCCGGGGGTGGTAGAAGGGGGGGCCCTAAAAACCGGGGGGGGGGAGGGGTAGCCCAAAATCTCCCCAGTGGTCGCTGGGTTCCACCCCTTCCCCTGGGGGGCTCCCGCCATCCACCACGACCAAACAAATGGGCAACCACCGATGCCATCCCGCCTCCACTCACCGGGGGCCACTGTACCGTCAATTTTTAAAAAAATGGGAAAAGGGGGGGGGGGTGGGGGGGGGAGGGGGAAAGGGGGGAAACCTCCTGGCCACTGATTTAGGGGATAGACATGGGGGGGGGTTGCTGGAGGGTGCCCGGGTAAAAAATTAAAATTTTTTATTTTTTTCACTTTTTCTCTTATTTTAAATTTCCCTTTTTGGGCCCCCTGCGGGTGTAATTTTGGAGCTGGTTCTGCAGGGGCTCCCCCCTCCCTCCTTTTTTTTTTTTCCTTCCCGCCCTCCTTTATTTAAAAGGTTTCATTAAATGTTTTTCCCAAATTTTTTGAAGTCTGTTCCTTTCAAAACAGGGGTTATTTTTCCCCCCTTTGAAAACCCAAAAAACAAAATTTAACAGGAACTCCCATTTAATATGGCTTCTCTAAAACAGCCCTCCATTCCCGTCCCGTCACCCCTTTGGGGTTCTCCCCCTGTGTCCCATCCACGTGGGCCCCCGGGGAGGACTAATGTGCTTTTTTCGGATGTTGCCCCGGGGTGGGTCCCAATCGAATTTTAGGACTGAACCCCGGGGCGGGAACCCGATTTCTTTTTGGGCCCTTCCCTAGGGCCCGTCATTACCCCCTGTCCCGGGGTGTTCAAAAACAGGGGCATTACTGCAATCAGCATTCTGGTTTCCATTTTTTCATCACCCCCGGGAAAGGGACAGATCCCCCCCCAAAATTGCTCTAAGGAAGTCCCCAAGGGGGGATTTTCCCTGCCTTTTTTTTCCTCCTCTTTCCGGGTCCCTCGCTGTTGGGAAAACCCGTTCCCAGTTTTTTGTCCCCGGGGAAGGGCGGACCCCCTGTCTACTTTTAAGGGTGGACTTAAAATTTTCCCTTTTTTATAAAGCTTATAGTTAAATGGCTTAGGGTTAAACCCCGAACATCTCTGTAGTTATCTGCTTTTGGCTTAAAGGGTGCTGGAGGACATAATTTAAACCCCTTTTTAAACCCCCTTTCGCTACTTTCTGACACTTTAAATCCCTTTTTAATTTTTGGGATTAAATTTGGCCCGTTTATTTCAGCTTTTAACTTTTTTCTCTCAAACTTTTCCCCCTTTCCCAAAAGCTACACCTGGGGCCCGGGGTCTGTGCTACCTGTGACACCTTTTTTTTGGTGAGGGGGGGAAAAAACCTCCAAAAACTTCTGCTGGGAACAACTAATTCTCACCCTCTACCCCATGTCCACATGGCCCCGTCTTTCCTTTTTTAAAAAAACCCCCTTCCCCTCTCCCTAGACATACTACTGACCCGAGCTTTTTAAAGAATAAATCAAAGTGCTCCCTTAGACTCTAAAATTGAAAAATGGGTCAGAGTTTATCTTTTCCCTTCTTTCTAGGTGAAACGCCAAAAGGGAGCTAAAAACCATTAACATTTACTTTTCCTTCCATAAAAGTACTCCTGATCATTGTTCTTTGTTCTTTTGTGTCTTGCTCGTTCTCTCTAACCCCCAGTGGTCGTTGCAGATGGTGCTCACACGGGGGCCTGGTTTTTCTGAGGTTTCTTCCGTTAAAAAGGGGGTTTTTTTTCCCCTACACTGTCCTAAAAAGCATGCTCAGTATGAGGGGTTGCTGCAAAGTCAACGCCGTGACTGTCCACTGTCTCTAAGTCACCGGGAGGAAATGAATGCTGCAAGTCACTGACGGTGCAATCGTGGTTTTCCTTAGATAGAAAAAATTTTTTCCAATTTGAAAAATAACGAATCGACCAAATGTTCAGTGATTTTAAATTTAATTTTGGGAAATTATGTACCTGATTTTGGAAATCCTTTTAGCGACATGGTTGTGAATTTTGGGGCTATATAAATAAAAATGAATTTTATTGAATTGAATAAATGCAAGTATCTATTCCTGAACCAGAAACGTCCCATCCTGCAATAGGTACAATTATCCCCTAATGCCCGTACATCTCCCAAAGAAAAAAGGAAAATTTTGTCATTCCAGCTGATGAGGTCAAAACGGGGCATTTAAATCTGGATGTACCGCTTGGTCTAAAAGTCAGGGTGTGTTCTCCCAGAACTTTAAAAATGTTTTTTTTGTCATCTTTGAAAGTTTCTCAAAAATAATTCATGCCTTTGATTCCCTTGTGTAACCCCTCTTAAAAATCTAAGTGTTTCCTGTACTTCTGTTTCAGCCCTATTTCAGCTCTCTCACTAAAACCCAATCACTGCCAGAAGCCACACTACTTTCTGTTCAAAACTTTATTCCTTTTTTTTTTTATTCTCTGATACTTCTGGCTCATGGATCCAAATTGCCTTTCCAGTTCAAGGTATATCTCCACCTTTAAGGGAGTCCCCCCATTGTCTTGCCGGTCACCAGAGCTGGGTTCCTCTGGGCCGCGTTTTCTGTCTCGTGTCTAGGTTTGTGAGGTCAGGAGCCGCACGCCTTCCGTCTTCACCGGACACTTTCAAAACACTTAATTTCTCTTTAAAATTCCCCATAAGGGTCTGGCTCACTCCTGTAGGCGGGGGGTTCATGCATGGCGTAGAGTGCTGCGGGGGAGAGTGCTGTGTTGGGGCCTCTGCAGCTTTCTCTATGCGGTCAGAAAAGGGCTCATAACAGGCAGGTCCTCCCACTAGTGGGGGGGGGGGGGGGGGGGGTGGGGGGGGGGGGGTACTGCTGTTATTTTTTAACATAAGTCTGCCAACACAGTTACCTGATCTAACAACGGTATCCAGGGACCTGTTCCCCATCCATCATCACTCTTTTCATGATCAATTTCTATTAAATTTCACTATGACAATACATTTTATATTAAAATCGCAGCTTCAACAATCACTTCACCTCTTATGCAATTACGCTATGGGTAGTTCCACTTTAAATTAATCACACACCGCTTCTAACAGTCACTCACTCTTCAAGTGCAGCATTTCGCGCCGCCACTCACTTTTATTCTGTTCTACACATCCCATATGCACCAGTAATCCCATAGCCAATACAAAACAACAAATACAAATACAACAGGATATATAGCTAGATATATCTACATATATCTATATATCTCTATATAGCTAGAGGGCCTCAAACCCATCCACTCAGCCCCCCCATTGACTCCCTGGAATTCCTTTTACTTAATCTTATTATTAAATTTTCATCATCACCATTTGATATCCTCACTGCCTCCCTACACCTGCAATTCAGGGTCTTCTTGGGGGTCCTTATCCTGGCCACTTTTGCGGTTCCTCGAGTGCCCTCGGAAGGCTCTTAGTAACCCCAGCCTAAATACCCCAGTCCTCGTCAGGACTGAGTTTGGATTGCCAAATCCGGAACTTATTTACTCTTCATAGTCTCACCATTCAAGTATCTCGACCGAAAAGTATGTTAAAGCCTCACCATTCAAGTATCTTGGCCAAAATTTATCTTGTGTCAATCAGCAAATATTTTTACTCAATATATCATTTTTTTTAATTTATTTTTTTTATTATTTATTTATTTTTTACCTTGTCCTGTCCAGCAGAGTAGCGCTCAGAATTGTTGTCTGAGTGCCAAGAAATTGCCCAACAGATTTACTTTCACAAGCGGAGCATCACAGCTATTGCTTTAAGGCTCTGCTGGATATTTATAAAAGAAATTTTATTATGAACTTCTTTGGGAATAATTTCAAATTGTTTTACGGTCACGAGACTGACATGAAAAAGGAAAAACAGGAAGCTGACAAAGAGTGAGCGATGGGGCAAAAGGGAAAGAGGGGAAAAAGGGGAGAGAGTGGAGAGAGAAAAGAAGGATGAATAGATAAAAGATTACAACCCTGCTTGCTTAATACGCAAAATAACACACGGTATTATGAATGTAAAATTTACTTTGTGAAAGTGCAGCCCAATATTAGATTCATCTGTGTATCTATCAACACCTGTGTGGTAATGCGCTTTTGTATACAATGTTTTCTTCTCGCACAGAATATGCAATGCGAGTGTGAGGACCCACCGACCTGGCGCCCCGTGTTGCCCTCGGGCGGAACACTGAGGAGATCCGAGCAACAGACATCCAAGGCCCCCCCAAAGCACAAGGAAACCCCAGGGAGAACCACCGACCGGGACCTGACCGCAATACCCCCTAGAAGAAGAGGCAGGTGGCGAGTCTCGAGGGAGCAATACCCAGCAGCGACAGTGCAGAAGCCCAGGACCACAGCGACGAGCCCACAAGGCCCCCGACGGCAGCCCGTCCACTCCCGACAGATCCAGCCATGGACCCAGAGACCCAAAGAACCCGGGTAACACCGCCACCCCCCCAAGACAGATGGCCCGACAGAGCCCAGGGGTCCAGTGCCCCGGCAAGGCAGGCCAACCGGAGTGAGCCAGCACACCCCGAAGCAATCCAGCCCCAGAACACCAAGAACGCACAAGTAACACCAGCAGGCAGAGAACTCCAACCACCTCGGCAGCAGGGTGGCGGGGGAGGAAATATGGCCCCCCATAATATATTAGGGGGGCCTAAGCTGATCCAGGAGAGGGAGCAGTCCAAGACCCCAACTGGTCACAAAAAAAAAAAAACAGGCACTCACAGTCACCCAGCATCCCAACCCCTCATCCACACCATATAAATCACTACTCGCTCCCACGTAAAGGACAAACAACAATGACGTCCTACACTCCCTCAACACTCCCCATAGCATACTTATACTCCAAGGTCGGGCAGCCGGCAGCCCCTAGGGGGCAACCACCCACGGACCAAGGAGGTTGTCCCCTTTCCTCCCTGGGAGGCAGAGAAACAAGGCAGACAGGCACAGACCCACAGGGTGGTTTGGCCGGCCCCCCGCCCAGAACCCAGTCACCACCAACCCCTCCACACCCTCCGGAGAGGGGCTATGTACAAAAGAGGGTGCCACATGGCCCCAAGCCAGCCCCGCCACCAGAGCCGCCCCAGGACGGAGCAGTCCCCCGACCCCCCAACGAGCTCCGATCCCGACCCCATGATCTCCCACCCCCAGTGAACCCCAGCCATGAACCTCGCCACAGGGCCCACCCCCAACAGGGAACGCCGAATAATCGAACACCACTTCCCCGAACCAATTCCACGATCCCCCCCCCCACAATGGGCACACCCCCACAGGTGAACTCTATAGCCGAGAGGCCGCTGAGGTCACACGCCACCCAGTGCAAGCCTCTACATACAGCTCGCTTGAGCAACCCTCCGCCGCATCCCCGCTGCCCCCACCACACAGTGCGCCGCAACAGCAAGGCAAGGGCCCCCCGCGCAAAACAAAACCCACCCCTGCCCACTGCGCAGCAGGGCAGACTCCCTCCGAGCAACTTGCGACGCACCCACAACAGGAATCCCCGACCCCCCCCGCAGCATGTCGGGACAGACTCACCCACCACCCGATCCCCGGGGTCAGTGTCTCCCACCCACGCCCCCCAATATGTGCCCCCTCAGCCACAAAAAAAAAAAAACATTCCCTGGCAACATTCCTGCCACTTGCAAACTACTGCCCGGGAGAAACACTATCAAGCTCAGCTCCACCATCCGCCACCCAGCCGATCCAAACGCCGGCGACTTCCACACATAAAAATACCAGAATGATACAACCCCTCCTACCACCCCACCGCTGCAGCCCCTCACACACGACAACAGCCCCCACCCCCACCCGCCCCGCCCTCGAAGCCGATGTGTGCCCCCGCCCTCACACATGGGGCAGCCGCAAAGCGGGCACACCCACCAGCCCGCCAATCCCCCAGACAGGCGCCAGCAGAGCACACCAAGCCCACACGAGTCGCAAGCCGAGAGGGATACATGCACTAGCTGGGTCCTGGTCCCGGGCATGGCCAACCGCATCCAAACACCAAGCACAGCCCCCAGGCCGCCCCGGTGGCAGTCACAAGACTCGCTTCCGCCGCCCCACCCCACCCGACAGGAAAACTGCAGCTCCGGCACCCCTAACCATGGGCCAGAACCACAGAAGCAGTGGAGAAGGCCCACGGCCGCACCAGTTTCCTGGCACACACCCGGCAACCCCCAAACCCCAAACAACCCCGGGAGGCCCCAGCCCGCCGGCCACGCCTAACCCCCGCCACCCCCGCCTGTCGCACCCGCACGGCCCAACCAGTAGTCCACGGCCCACCAAGTAATATAATCATTTTTTTTACTGGTAATAACACTATTTCCACAAAAACAATTATTTTAACCCAAACTGATCAAGACTGTAAATTTAAGAGAAAAACAGAACATTCTATTTCCAACACGCACCTAACACCATTAGCCAGGCAAAAGGAGAATAAATATAGATCTCTTATAACCTTTTTATTTTGGGTTGACCTGTGGTGTTGTAGAACGCGGTCCGCCTCATAGTCAATTATTATCCTTTAGTTAGGCCAAATCCAGGTCACGGGCACCAAACTGTCCGAGGTAGAAAACTGTAACGCCGTCCGTTTAAAACTTTTAATACCGTCTCCCACTCTCATCACCCCTCGTTTTAATTGAACCCCCAAAGACATCCTCAGTCAGAGATCAGTTTTAGTTTCCTCACAAGTTTTTATTAAAACCAATCTGAATTCAGCAAGGGAGAACGTCACACTTAACACTACTACCTGGGAAACCCCTGTGTGTCGTCTCACTGGGGCTGCGTTTTCATTACATTTCAATAACCCCATGCTGCCATGGCAGTTCTACATAGCACAATCATTCTGTCTGTGGACATCTCCCCTAGCAACAGTATCAAAGAAACAGAGATACATTTCATTTATTTAATTAAAGAAATGGTTGGTGACCCATGCATCTTCAGGAATCTTCAGGAGAGGAGTACCAATGCCTCCCTAATACCACTGCCGGCTTTTTCCACGATACAGACAGAAACAACCTGCAAGCTTTAAAACCTTGAATAATAACCACCTCATATTGTGTAAAAACTGGACTCTATAATACTAGAGGCTACTTGTTAAGGTTTTTTTCTAACCTATGAAAAGCATAACTCAAACTCCTAATAAAAATCATTCTGCAAAGTCCAAATATATCTTAGTTGTAGCTACTAATAATAAGGCCTTATATTTTCCACAGTCTCCATTCCATATGCATCCAACAGCAGCACACATATGAAACAGTAGGTGCTCCTCAGGTGGTTTTGGTGGTGTCTCTCTGATTATGCAGAATGAACTGAAGATGTTTAAGCGGGTGGATCTAAAAAATGCAGGCAAACAGTAGGCTAGACTGGGTCAGATCCTCAGAATGCAGTTTGAAACCACGGGGGTTTTGGGTTTTTTTTTAGCTGTTGTCAGAAACTGTTTTTTAAAAAGAGTGCGTGTGGCTGCCGGGTCAGATGCTCGAACATGCGAGTGGTGATGATTCATGCTGAAAATTCATTGCACAACAATTTAAGGTTTTAGGAGTTTTACACAGAAACATAAGCCAGTTCTATAAGTGATGGACTTAATAGTCACATACTACGTTCAAATAATCAATTTTGTGGAATGGTACATATTTTCTAAAGTTTTGAATCATCTGTATTAAGATCAATATTTTTATTTAAAAGATGCAAAATAAAACCCCACAGTTTGTTCATGGAACAAAAAATTGTCTTTTGTAAACAGCCGTTGGAAGCTTGAATCGACTAGTCCAATAGTCGACTGTTTGGTGTAACCCCCCCCCCTCCTAGTTAATCTTTCACATCATGTATTTTTACCGCTGTGAATTCAATTTTTTCCCCACACTAATGAACTGACTATCTTCATTTTTTTACTAAATGCTGCTTCCTATTATTTCAAGGCGTATTTTTTTTTTTTATACCTTTGGACTTCTTGTCGTTTCCTGCCTGACATGTCCAGGTACCAAATGGGCGTCTACGGGGATATCTGGGCACCCTCACTGAGACGGGGGTGTTGCTGATGTGGTTAAGACTATACTTTCAGGGATCTTTCTATGTTTCGACTTGAAAATGTTTTCTCTTGTTTTGGTCTCGCTACCCGGATGAGTCGTGATATTCCTTTTTTGAGCGTGAAACTGATAGAGATAAATGATTCATTCATTTTCTCTATCTTGATGATCGTTCTTTTCTTTTTGGGTTTGGGGTAAAGAGAAGGGATATGATCAGAGGGGGTTTATCTTTTTATGAATTTGAAAATTAAGGTTTTTTAAAAAACTTTTGTTTTTGTTTTAAAATCTACTGTAGACTTTTTGTATAAAAAAATAGCAAGGTAGATATAAATAGAAAAAAAACCCCTATCATTTAAAGCTCTTCTTTTTCTTTGTGGAGTAATGAGGAAGGAAATATCTTTATCAAAAGAGCTGTGGTGTTTATATAGGTTTTTATGATCTGTGTTGAATATCCTTTTAATGTCTGAGAAATCTACCCAAGAAGTTGGTGATGTAAATATAATATCTGGTTCACCACTGCCTTTACATGTAAGCAACATATCAAGAAGCAGTTGGTGCTACATGTATGTAAACCAAGTTTCTTTGAGTCTTCTGTTTCCTTTGTAAAACAGAGAAATTACTTCTTTGTGTGATATTGATATGATAAAATATTGTATGTCATGAAAATCTGCTTTTACAAAGCTGAAACAAATAAAAAAAAAATACAAAATGCAACAATTTAGAGTAAAATGGAAAATACTTGTGTAACTATCAACTGCATTGACAGTAATAATATGGAGCAGTGCCCTGATATCCACTCACTCTGGTACTGTGGCCTGAAAAAGGTGCAAAAAAACTTTCCCCTCCCCTTTGTCCCCATCAGTGTCTCGCTCTTGTTTTCAGTTATATTTATGTAAAGAAACCTTGTTGATGAGTCATCCGTTAGTTGGTTTAAACACAGTGATACACTTTTTTATTAATGTGATTCTTCTGTCATTAAATATGTCAAATAAATATGCCTCATGAAGGCTGATAAAAATAGAAAAACATTTTAACTTAAGGCATGAATCATTTTTTTCCATTTGTTTGGTATTGTTTTTCTGGTTTGTTGGGCATGTGTGGCGGTATTATGGCACCCTCACTGAGACTGGGTGTCCTGGAAATGACCTGCTGTGTTGTTGCTGATGTGTGCTAAGACAATACTTTCAGGGATCATTTCTATAGTTTTTAACTTGTATGGTCTCGCTTACCACGATGATGAGTTGTGATTTTCTTTTCCGAGTGTGAAGCTGGTAGAGAATGATTCAGTTCATATGTTCTCTATCATTGATGATTGTTCTTTACTTCTTTGTGGAGTAATGAGTAAGGGAATATGATCAGAGTGGTTATCATATTTGTATGAAAGTAAAATTTAAGGTTTCTAAATTGTTGATGAGTTCATGTGTTTTATATCTACAGTAGACTGTGTATAATAGAAATATGCAAGGTAGATATAAATAAAAAAACAAATTGTTTTAATGAATACAACAATCTAAAAATGATTATGCTAATCTAGAAGCACTGTGAGTTCATTAAACCTCCCCTCTAATTCTGAACCAGTGAAAGGCGTGTGAACTTCCTCGCCACCATACTTCTTTGTTAGATCGGTACTGTTTGGAGTAAAGCATAACAACATCCCTAACATTTACATAAGGTTTACGGTGTGGATTGTTATTCCTATTTTTAAAAATCTAAGTTGAGTACCAGTGTCAGCTGTTTCTACTCCAAATTAAGTCTGCTACTTTTAATCACTGATTTACTCACCCCAACAGATTAGTGCTTCACAGCAGTGTTATATATATATATATATATATATATATATATATATATTATATATATATAAATTAATTCAATCTGAAAATTCAATTTTTCAATTCAATCCAGTTTTATTTATATAGCGCCAATTCACAACACATGTTGTCTCAAGGCACTTCACAAAAGTCACTTACATACATTCCAATTAATCCTAACCATTGAACAGTGCAGTCAGAGTTAGTTATTTATTCAAATTGGATAAAAAGTTTTTCCGTCTAAGGAAACCCAGCAGATTGCATCCAGTCAGTGACTTGCAGCATTCACTCCTCCTGGATGAGCATGTAGAGACAGTGGACAGTCACTGGCATTGACATTGCAACAATCCCTCATACTGAGCATGCATGTAGCGACAGTGTAGAGGAAAAACTCCCTTTTAACAGGAAGAAACCTCCAGCAGAACCAGGCTCAGTGTGAGCGGCCATCTGCCGCGACCGACTGGGGGTTAGAGAGAACAGATCAGAGACACAAAAGAGAACAAAAGAAGCAGTGATCCAGGAGTACTTTCTATGGGAAGGAAAAGTAAATGTTAATGTATGTAGCTCCTTTAGTCGTTTCACCTAGAAAGAAAGAACAGATAAACTTTGAGCCAGTTTTCAAGGTTAGAGTCTGAAGAGAGCACATATAGTTACAGTAAAAGCTCAGTCAGTAGCCATGTCTAGGAGAGAGAAAGGGGTACACTAAAAGAAAGGGCCATGTGGATCATCTGTAGAAGGTGAGCATTAAGTTTGTCCGAGCTACCGCACCCTGCTGGCGGTCCGACGCCTCGGAGCTCCTCCGGTACTTGGTCCCCATGAAGCGATCACACACTCTATCTAAAGACTCTTAAAGGAACAACTCTCAACCAGTTTGTAACTTTTAGCTCTTTTTATTCTAAGGCAGAGGAATGATTACAGAGATCAGCGCTGAGGCTCCCATCTCAGACTGTCGCCGTCTGTTAGAGCATGACGAAGAGCCCCGATAGAAGGTCACAAACTGTTTTATATCTGGCACTCCAAAGCAATGGATGTGCACTCCCTCAGTGATTATCAGTAGACTATGTGTCACCATTGTTGTGTCTATCTGTTAGATTGTGTAGTAGCGGGTGTCCATCCTTAATCTAAGTGTGGTGTAGGTTTCTAATCAACCCAGTTATACCAAGTGCTCCACTATCTACCCCAGTGCTCCAGCTTCAGGTCATTTATGACAACCCTTGGGCCATTTATCCTTGTACTGTGTGTCTATGACCATTCTTATCCTATTGTAACAAAGGAAAACATTAGAACTTATATTTTATTTCACTATAGTATAAATGGGAGAAACAGCTATGAGCATATTAATAAAGGTTATTCCTAACAAGTTGTTGCCAGCAAAAGCTCGAACGATGCCCCTCTCCAGAAAGGTGTCACAGGTAGACACAGAGTCAGGCCAGGTGTAGCTTCTAAGAAGAGAAAAGAGAGAGAACATAAAGTTAAAAGCTGAAATAACAGCAAATAATGCAAAACTGGAGAGTAGTGTGAGAATGTAGCGAAGAGGGTGAAAGTGGTCATTATGTTCTCCAGCAGCCTAAGCCTATAGCAGCATAACTACACAGATAATTTCAATTCAGATTATTTATTTATATAGCGCTTATTTACAACAATGTCGTCTCAAGGCACCCCACAAAGGGTCCCACTGATTGTCATTGTTATACTAAAAACCACAAGGATTGTGATACCTCTCTCTGTCAGACTGATTATAACCACTGGAAAAGAGAAGGGGTCATACAGGTAGCAGAAATGGAGGTTGTGTTTGCACCTCAACCATAACTGAGCCTGTTTAGGCTAAACCTAGTTTTTCAGCGTCACTCCTGGACAGGATATTTCTAATTTTGGCAATGTTCCGGAGGTGAAAGAAGGAAATCCTAGAAACCTGTTTAATATGGGATTTAAATGACATGTCCTGGTCAAAAGTAACACCAAGTTTTTTTACTTTATTACCGGAGGTCAATTTAATGCCATCCAGGTTAAGTGATTGACTAAGCAGTTTCTTTTTTAAAGACTCCGGTCCAAAGACGACAACTTCGGTCTTGTCTGAATTTAGAAGCAAAAAATTTTAAGTCATCCAAGTTTTTATATCTTCAAGACATGCTTGTAGTCTATCTAACTGAATGGGCTCATCAGGGTTCATGGATAAGTAAAAGTGAGTATCATCAGCGTAACAGTGAAAATTTATTCTATGCTGTCTGATAATTTGACCTATTGGTAGCATATATATAGTAAAGAGAATTGGCCCAAGTACTGAACCCTGTGGTACTCCACAATTAAACCCCTGGAGTTAATGATGATTTATCATTTAATGAACAAACTGGAATCTGTCAAACAGATAAGATTTAAAAAACCAGCCTACCCGGGTTCCCTGATCCCTACAGCATATTCCCACCTTTCTAGGGGAATATTTGGTCGACTGTACAAATGCAGCACTGAGAATCAAACAGAACCCAGTACAGACACAAGTCCATTATCTGAGGCCATAAGAATATCATTAGTGACTTTCAGCAGAGCTGTTTCAGTGCTATGGGCTCTGAAGCCTGACTGAAACTTTAAAAACAGTTCATTGCTGTGTAAATGGTCACACATTTCATTAGCAAAACTATTTTCTCAAGAATTTTTAGATAAGAATGGAAGATTTGGATATAGGTCTGTAATTTAAAGCGAAGGTTTTTTAAAGTAAAGGTTTATTTACAGCTACCTGAAAACCCCTGTGGTACATATCCTTTTACTAAAAAAGATTAATCATATCTAAAATGGGGTGGTAATCAGAGGGAAACACTTCCTTAAAAATTTTGGGTTTTGGGATTGGGGGTCCAAATACAAGTAAAGGGTTTTAGATGAAGCTAATATTTTCTGATAACTCGGAAGCTCCGCAGGATCAAAAAGTCCAAACAAAACGGGGTTTCATTTTTTCCAATGTTGTCTCACTTGCTGAGGAAGTAATCATCTTCGGGAGTATGTCAAGATTTTTTTTTAATAGAAAAAAATTTTTTTTAAGAAAACCCCCATAAAGTCATGACTGGGAGAGCTAAGGGAATGGATGGCTAAACAGAGCTATGACTCTGTGTAAGTTTAGAAACTGTACTAAAGAGAAAACCTAGGATTATTCTTGTTTCTTCTATAATGATGAGAAATAAGTGTTCTAGCTTGGCGAAGTGTCTTTTTATACAACAGTAGGCTATTTTTCCAGATTAAGTAGGAATCCTCTAGGTGTGTAGAGCGCCATTTTCTCTCCAATTTCTGACATTGTGCTTTTAAAAAGTACGCAGAGCAAAATTAAAACCAAGGGCCTGCCTCCTATGAATAATTACCCCCTTTTTCAAGGGGGGCTGCATTGTCTAATGCCCACGCAATGATGAAGTAACATTAAAAAGAGAATCAATTTGTGAAGGGGGGAAGAAACAGAATTTTTGCCCCCACTGTGTTTTCTTGTGATAATGAGGAGATTAAAAGTGGAACAGATTTTTTAAAGGGTTTTTACAGCATCGTCTGATAATGATCCACTTTAAAGAATTTTTTTCGGTGTGGAGTACTCGGTTAAATTAAACTCAAAGGTTATTAAGAAATGGTCAGACAGGACAGGGTTATGAGAAAATATTGTTATGTCTTTACACTCAATGCCATATGTCAGCACAAGGTCCAGAGAATGAAGACAAAGATGGGTAGGTTTGTTAATGTTTTGAGTAAAGCCAATTGAGTCTAAGATAGCATTAAAGGCTATATTTAGGCTGTCACTTTCAGTGTCAACATGAACGTTAAAATCCCCCACTATAATAACTTTATCTGTATTTAACACTAAATCAGATAAAAGGTCTGAAAAACTGATCTAAAAATTGAGAGTAAGGCCTGGTGGACGGTACAAAACAACAAACAGAAGTGGTTTTAGTGCTTTGCAATTTGGATGATGAAAACTAAGGATTAAATATTCAAAAGAGTTGTAGCAATTGATTGGTCTGGGACTAATCAATAAATCGGACTGAACGATGGTTGCTACTCCTCCTCCTCGCCCAGTATTTCGAGGAATGTGAAAATTTAAATAATTAGTAGGAGTTGACTCATTTATAGTAACATAATCCTCTTGCTGCAGCCAGGTTTCTGTTAGCCAAAATAAATCAATCTGACTGTCAGAAATCAGGTCACTAACTAGCAATGTCTTTGAAGAGAGAGATCTTATGTTCAGTAGGCCACATTTAATTGTTTTATTTGTCTTTTTAGTCTGAGTTGTGTTTATTTTTATGAGATTTTCCTGATTTCCTCCTTTTAGATAATTTTTTAATCTATTAAATTTTGGCCGTGGGTAATGGGTGGGTAGCAGTACAGAAGCTGCAGAAAACTGTAGGGTGAGTAGAGAAAAATTAAAACAAGAATTAAGGAAACACGGTGTTGCGACATTAAGGATGAACATGGTACTGGTTAAACATAAAAAGATAAATGAAGTGTTTATTAGACATTTAAAGGAAACAAGATTATATATAAGAATATAGCTTAGTTAGGCAAGGTAGATACTCTGGCCCTCACTCCAGCACAGTAAATGGTGATAATGCATCTTAACATTTGATGCCACCCACCAAAAAATCCAAGAAGAAAACAGAATTGTTCACAAGTCGTTTTTTCCAAGTCAAGTCTCACGTCATTGAGGGCCAAGTCAGGTCACAAGCCTTTAATAACTAAAGTAAGCATTTTCTCATCAAATCCATATCATTTAGTGCTTCTCTAACCCTGCATTGTTGTATGTTAGGATTCCAAACCCATCATGTTTGTCCTTGGGCCTAACTTACCACCTGAAATATTTAATAGTAATCTTTTAGTTTATTAAATTTCATAAACAATTATGTCTTAAATTTTAAAATTTAATTCAGCATGAAAAAAGAAGCTCAAGGCTCCTTTATATTATTTTGAAAAGTAATCAAATGTAATATTTACCCTATTAGAAATATAAACAGACGTTTATGCTCCAAGAAAAATAACTGAACTGACTAAAATATATGCCCCAAACAATATATAAAGATTTCTATGCAGCACCTGGAGAGACTAAATTAAACTTTTCTGCACTCCTACAGACTCCAAGTACACAACAAAATGTAACTAAAGGCTAAAAAAGGGAATTTTGCATGATGTGTCCCCTTTAAAACCTGTTATTGTAAAATTTCTGAATAAATCAAAGTGTTTTTTGTTGTTCTAATGGCTAAGTTAACACATGTTTATCTTGTTTTATTTTACATTTAAAACCTCTGTTCCCAATTCTAAATAGTAAATATGTTGAAATTTAAAGTATAAATTCCATCTTACTAAAAAAAGTGTTGAAGGTAATTAGTTGAACTTCTGAATGACCTGAACAGGAGGTGCTTTTATTTTAGATTTTTCCAGCTTGAAGTGTTCTTGTATAGACACAGCTAGCTTAACGGCGAGAGGTCAGGGGCAAGTTATGTTTATTTTGTTCTGATCCAAAGTCATGTAATACAGCGTTCATGTGGAAAGACATCCCTGTGGTCATTATTATGACGGTGGAGCTAACATGAACAGATTTTTTTTGAGCCATTGATCCACCAATGTCACTGAGCTACAGACTATCAGCAGCTGCAGTCTGTAGCTTACATATCAGCTTCCTTTCACTCATCATTACATGAGATAAAAACTGTTACTGAGACCTGGAGTCCAATCAAGTCTCAAGTCTATTTGGCACAAGTTGAGTTTGAACTCTGACACTCGAGTCATCATCTCTGCTCTGTGAATCCAAAGTGTTCCCACTCACTTTGACTCACAATCTTTTTTTGTTTACTAAATGCTGCTGCTATGAGTTTTTTCAAAATTTATCATTTTCATACCTTTGCACTTTTGGACGTTTGACATGTCCAGGTACCAATAGGGGTCGTCTACCGTGGGATATCTGGGCACCCTCACTGAGAGTGGGTGTCCTGGAAATGACCTGCTGTGTTGTTTCTGATGTGTGTTAAGACTATACTTTCAGGGATCATTTCTATAGTTCCTGTCTTGAGAAATGTGTTTCTAACTTGTATGCTTTCACTAACCATGATGATGAGTTGTGATATTCTTTTCTGAGCGTGAAGCTGATAGAGAATAATGATTCAGTTCATATGTTCTCTGCTATTTGTGATTGTTCTTTACTTCTTTGTGGATTAATGAGGAAGGGAGTATGATCAGAGTGGTTATCCTCTTTGTATGAAAGTGAAATTTAAGGTTTCTAAATCATTGATTAGTTCATGCTTTCTATATCTACAGTAGACTTTGTGTATAATAGAAATATGAGCACAAGAAATAAGAGCACAAAAAGTCCTGATAAGTGTAATACTTTTCTGGAGTAAAATATAAGCAAGAAATGTAGAAACATAAATATTCCTTGTTGTTTCTGTTTTCCTCTGCTGACAGGCAGTAGCATTGCACCGCTGTATGCTTTTCAGTGTGATGGTACGGTCCAAGTTTCTTTTATACAGCAACACCCTCTCTTTTGTGACCTGATAGTACGGTCCTGGCTTGCTGCAGGCGTGCTCTTAGTTTTTGCTAAGCCGTGTGTTTCTTATGTAGGTCCTGGGATGTATTGCTGATCTATTCATGTTGTCCTTCTCTGATCTGATTGGACAGACTTCAGCCCCTTATGTTGAAAAATGTAGAAGTAGAAAGTCCATGCTTGTCATTTGCATAAAGATTCTTTCATGATACACAAATTCTTTACTACTTCAGCTTGTTTTTAGAAAAAAAAGTTGGAATCACAAATTATTTGAAACAATTATGTGTTGAGTTTGGAAAAGTAATATTTGGAGGAACTGTAAATTCCCTTCAACTTATTTTTACTGATACATTCTTGTTGAGTGTTTGTTGAAATTTGAAGTAAATGATATGAAACACAAACAAATAAAATGTACAGTAAAGTGTACTTTAAGAGTCACTAGAAAACAAAATGCTAAATTGAAAATAATTAAAAACATTAATTAAAATATAGAAAACTAATTACAGAATAGTTCAATATAAATAATAGATAAGAAAATAAAAAAGATGTCATATAATAAATAAGACCAAGTTATTTTTACTAAACAAATTTACTTATTACTTACTTACTTATATATTCATTAACATCTGTTCACTTTCTGTATTAATTGCTCATAGATAACTCCAAGTTTAAATTTCAGGTGAAAGCACAGATCTGCTGCGTTGCCATGTGGTGCAGACACCATGCAGTAGTTAATCTTGTCAATCATACATTCTTGATCGGTTTCTTGACTTGTTTCCAAGTCCATGCCACACTCACATGGACTTGGAAACAGTAAAACATAAATTAATCCAATGTTAAAACTATAGGGTGAGCAGAGAAAAATTAAAACAAGTATTAAGGAAACACGGTGTTGAGACGTTGAGGATGAACATGGTACTGGTTAAACATAAAAAGATAAATGAAGCGTTTATTAGACATTTAAAGGAAACAGGATTATATAAAAGAATATAGCTTAGTTAGGCAAGGTAGATACTCTGGCCCTCACTCCAGCACTGTAAATGGTGATAATGCATCTTAACATTTGATGCCACCCACCAAAAAATCCAAGAAGTAAATAGAATTGTTCACAAGTCATTTTTTCCAAGTTAAGTCTCACGTCACTGACGGCCAAAGGTACCAAATGGGGTCGTCTACCGTGGGATATCTGGGCACCCTCACCGAGACTGGGTGTCCTGGAAATGACGTGCTGTGTTGTTGCTGATGTGTGTTAAGACTATACGTTCAGGGATCATTTCTGTAGTTTTTGACTTGAGAAATGTTTTTTTAACTTGTATGGTCTCGCTAACCACGATGATGAGTCGTGATATTCCTTTCTGAGCGTGAAGCTCATAGAGAAAAATGCTTCAGTTCATATGTTCTCTATCATTGATGATTGTTCTTTACTTCTTTGTGGAGTAATGAGGAAGGGAATATGATCAGAGTGGTTTTAAAGTTGTTTAAAATTAATTTCACCTATTTTTAATTAATATAAACATGTTAAGTAATGGGCTTTTAATAAGGGTCTGTCTTCATTAACATTGGAGTTCTCCAACCAGCTTATAGCGGTGATTTAAACATATTGAGGTCTGGGTCTCTATTCCATATGCATCCAACAGCAGCAAAACTATGAAAACAGTAGGTGCTCCTCAGGTGGTTTTGGGGTTGTCTCTCTGATTATGCAGAATGAAAATGAAAAATGTTTTAAGCGGGGATCTAAAATGCAGGCAACAAGTAGGCTAGACTGGGTCAGATCCTCAGAATGCAGTTTTTTAACCACGTTTTTTTTAGCTGTTGTCAGAAAAATGTTTTTAAAAGAGCGGTGTAGCCTTGGGTCAGATGCTTCAACATGCAGAGTGGTGATGATCATGCTGAAAAATCATTGCACACAATTTTAAAGGTTTTAGGAGTTTACACAGAAAACAGGCCAGTTCTGTAGTGATGGACATTATAGTCCATAACTACGTTCAAAAAAATTCAATTTTTGGAAATGTACATATTTCGTAAAGTTGAATCATCTGTATTAAGATCAATATTTTATTTAAAAGATGCAAAATACAACCACATTTTGTTCATGGAACAAAAATCTGTCTTTATGTAAACAGCCGTTGGAGAGCAGTTTTAATCGACTAGTCCAATAGTCGACTGTTTGGTGTAACCCCACCCCCTCCTAGTTAATCTTTCACATCATGTATTTTTCACGTCATCTGTGAATTCAATATGTTCCCACACTAATGAAAAAGCTATCTTCATTGTTTACTAAATGCTGCTTCCTAGTTATTTCAAGGCGTATTTTATTTTTTATACCTTTGGACTTCTGGTCGTTTCCTGCCTGACATGTCCAGGTACCAAATGGGGTCGTCTATCGTGGGATATCTGGGCACCCTCACCCGAGACCGGGTTTCCTGGAAATGACCTGCTGTGTTGTTGCTGGTTGTGTGTTAAGACTATACTTTCAGGGATCATTTCTATAGTTTCTGACTTGAGAAATGTGTTTCTAACTTGTATGGTCTCGCTAACCACGATGATGAGTCATGATATTCTTTCTGAGCGTGAAGCTGATAGAGAATAATGATTCAGTTCATATGTTCTCTATCATTGATGATTGTTCTTTACTTCTTTGTGGAGTAATGAGGAAGGGAGTATGATCAGAGTGGTTATCATATTTGTATGGAAGTGAAATTTAAGGTTTCTAAATCATTGATTAGTTCATGTGTTCTATATCTACAGTAGACTTTGTGTATAATAGAAATATGCAAGGTAGATATAAATAGAAAAGCACACAATCATTAATGATCATTCTTTACTTTTTTGTGGAGTAATGAGGAAGGAAATATCTTTATCAAAAGAGCTGTGGTTTTTATATACGTGTTTATGATCTGTTTGGTGTGCTGTTATAGTGTGAGAAAACTACCCAAGAAGTTGGTGATTTAAATATGGTGATGTCTGGCTCACCACTGCCTTTACATGTAAGTTAACATATCATGAAGCAGTTGGTGCTACATGTATGTAAACCAAGTTTCTTTGAGTCTTCTGTTTCTTTAGAAAACAGAGAATTACCTCTTTTGTGTTATGAAAATCTGCTTTTACAAAGCTGAAACAAATTAAAAAAAATACAAAATGCAACAATTTAGAGTAAAATGGAAAATACTTGTGTAATTGTCAACTGCATTGACAGTAATAATATGGAGCAGTGCCCTGATCTCTGCTCACTCTGGTACTGTGGCCTGAAAAGGTGCACAAAATCTTCCAGTCCCCCTTTGTCCCCAATCAGCGTCTCGCTCTTGTTTTCAGTTATATTTATGTAAAGAAACCTTGTTGATGACTCATCTGTTACTCGGTTTAAACACAATGATACACTTGTTTATTAATGTGATTCTTCTCATTAAATATGTCAAATAAACAAGACTGATAAAAATAGAAAAACATTTTAATTTAAGGCATGAAATCAGTGTTTTACCATTTAGTTGGTATTGTTTACTGGTTGTGTTGAGCATGTGTGGCGGTATTATGGCACCCTTATGGCACTATTTCTATAGTTTCTGACTTGAGAAATGTGTTTTTAACTTGTATGGTCTCGCTAACCACGATGATGAGTCGTGATATTCTTTTCTGAGCGTGAAGCGGATAGAGAATAATGATTCAGTTCATATGTTCTCTATCATTGATGATTGTTCTTTACTTCTTTGTGGAGTAATGAGAGAGTATGATCAGAGTGGTTTTAAAATTGTTTAAAATTAATTTAACCATTTTTTAATTAATATCAACATGTTAAATAATGGCCTTTTAATAAGGGTCTGTCTTGAATAACATTGGAGTTCACAAACCAGCTTATAGCAGTGATTTAAACATATTGATGTGGTGAAGGCAGGGCTGAACTCTACAAATATACTCCTGGCCTATATTCCTGGGTGGCCAAGGTGTTGCAGGATAAGGTGTGGAGCCATGTTTACTGCATCATCTGCCGACCCGTTTGCCTGGTAAGCAAACCGCAGGGGTTTCAGCGGGAGGCTTGGACTGTCTTTCAGATGCTTCAACACCAGTTGCTTAAAAGATTTCAAGATCACAGAAGTCAATGTGACAGGTATGCAGACATTTATTTGTGTAATTTGTAATGGGGACCAGGATGATGGTGGAATGCTTGAAGCAGGAGGGAACCTCATACAGCTCCAGAGACTTGTCGAAGATCTGAGTGGAGCTGGGGCTCAGTTGGTCATCGCAGGTTTTCAGGCAGAAGGGAGAAATACCATCTTCGGATGTTGAAAGAGCCTATTTACATTTTCCTCCATGATCTTTTGTTGGGAGGTTGTACATTTGTTGGTGGGGTTGTAGATAGTCCTTTTGTGTGGGAGTGGGGTGTGGGTGAATGGGTTGGAGGTGTGAATGGCTGTTTTTCAACCCTCCAGAAGAAGCTGTTGAGGTCATCAGCTACTGGTGGGGGGGGGGGGGGGTCATCACAGCATGGGAGGACAGGCTTCTGTAGTTAGTGCTGTCTTTCAGGCTCCTCCTGACTGCTGCTGAGTCGTTAGCTGAAAATCAGTTTTTTAGCTTCTTGCTGTAGCTTCACTTTGCTTCTGCAAAGTAGGGCTGAAATATCTGGCCATCATTCACTGCAGAATAGCCCATTGTCAGTCAGATTAGATGGAGACCTTATGTGAAAATAAATTTTTTAGGTCTTGCCACAGATTTTCAATGTGTGGTAGGTCTGGACTTTGTGCTAACACATGACTATGTTTCAATCTAAACCCTGTCTATTCTACCTTCATGTTTAGAGTTGTCCTACTGGAGGCTAAATCTTTGCCTAATCTCAAGTCTTTTGCAGTGTCCAACAGGTTATCTTCAGGTGTAACAATCTTCCAATTATTCTTGACCACCTTCCCTGCTACTGTTGAAGGAAAGCATCCCAACAGCATGATTTTTTTATCAACATTTTTAATTACAAAGGAATGTTTTTTTACTTTTCCACATACACATTTTGCATGTAGGACAGAAAGTAAAATTACAGATAACCTTACCTCCTGAGCTCTACCATCTCCCCACTGAGCCCGCTTTTTGCTTTACTGGATTCTGATAACATGAAAGGAGCTCTTAAAATCGGACCCAAATGGCTCTGACATCTTCTCCGTTCCGTCTCACGTCACTGACGGCCAAAGGTACCAAATGGGGTCGTCTACCGTGGGATATCTGGGCACCCTCACCGAGACTGGGTGTCCTGGAAATGACCTGCTGTGTTGTTG
The DNA here is from genome assembly GCA_036173005.1 of Crenichthys baileyi. Lineage (NCBI taxonomy): Eukaryota > Metazoa > Chordata > Actinopteri > Cyprinodontiformes > Goodeidae > Crenichthys > Crenichthys baileyi. The sequence continues at coordinate 162,228 of JAHHUM010002153.1, read as the reverse complement.
CTGATGTGTGTTAAGACTATACTTTCAGGGATCATTTCTGTAGTTTTTGACTTGAGAAATGTGTTTCTAACTTGTATGGTCTCGCTAACCACGATGATGAGTCGTGATATTCCTTTCTGAGCGTGAAGCTCATAGAGAAAAATGATTCAGTTCATATGTTCTCTATCATTGATGATTGTTCTTTACTTCTTTGTGGAGTAATGAGGAAGGGAGTATGATCAGAGTGGTTTTGAAGTTGTTTAAAATTATTTTCACCTATTTTTAATTAATATGAACATGTTAAGTAATGGGCTTTTAATAAGGGTCTGTCTTCATTAACATTGGAGTTCACCAACCAGCTTATAGCGGTGATTTAAACATATTGAGGTCTGGGTCTCTATTCCATATGCATCCAACAGCAGCAACATATGAAACAGTAGGTGCTCCTCAGGTGGTTTTGGGTGTTGTCTCTCTGATTATGCAGAATGAACTAAAGATGTTTAAGCGGGGATCTAAAATGCAGGCAACAAGTAGGCTAGACTGGGTCAGATCCTCAGAATGCAGTTTGAACCACGTTTTTTTAGCTGTTGTCAGAAACTGTTTTTAAAAGAGCGTGTAGCCTCTGGGTCAGATGCTTCAACATGCAGAGTGGTGATGATCATGCTGAAAATCATTGCACACAATTTAAGGTTTTAGGAGTTTACACAGAAACAGGCCAGTTCTGTAGTGATGGACTTATAGTCCATAACTACGTTCAAATAATCAATTTTTGGAAATGTACATATTTCGTAAAGTTGAATCATCTGTATTAAGATCAATATTTTTATTTAAAAGATGCAAAATACAACCACATTTTGTTCATGGAACAAAAATCTGTCTTTATGTAAACAGCCGTTGGAGAGCAGTTGAATCGACTAGTCCAATAGTCGACTGTTTGGTGTAACCCCCACCACCTCCTAGTTAATCTTTCACATCATGTATTTTTCACGTCATCTGTGAATTCAATATGTTCCCACACTAATGAACTGACTATCTTCATTGTTTACTAAATGCTGCTTCCTAGTTATTTCAAGGCGTATTTTATTTTTTATACCTTTGGACTTCTGGTCGTTTCCTGCCTGACATGTCCAGGTACCAAATGGGGTCGTCTATCGTGGGATATCTGGGCACCCTCACCGAGACCGGGTTTCCTGGAAATGACCTGCTGTGTTGTTGCTGGTGTGTGTTAAGACTATACTTTCAGGGATCATTTCTATAGTTTCTGACTTGAGAAATGTGTTTCTAACTTGTATGGTCTCGCTAACCACGATGATGAGTCATGATATTTCTTTCTGAGCGTGAAGCTGATAGAGAATAATGATTCAGTTCATATGTTCTCTATCATTGATGATTGTTCTTTACTTCTTTGTGGAGTAATGAGGAAGGGAATATGATCAGAGTGGTTTTAAAGTTGTTTAAAATTAATTTCACCTATTTTTAATTAATATAAACATGTTAAGTAATGGGCTTTTAATAAGGGTCTGTCTTCATTAACATTGGAGTTCTCCAACCAGCTTATAGCGGTGATTTAAACATATTGAGGTCTGGGTCTCTATTCCATATGCATCCAACAGCAGCAACATATGAAACAGTAGGTGCTCCTCAGGTGGTTTTGGGTGTTGTCTCTCTGATTATGCAGAATGAACTAAAGATGTTTAAGCGGGGATCTAAAATGCAGGCAACAAGTAGGCTAGACTGGGTCAGATCCTCAGAATGCAGTTTGAACCACGTTTTTTTAGCTGTTGTCAGAAACTGTTTTTAAAAGAGCGTGTAGCCTCTGGGTCAGATGCTTCAACATGCAGAGTGGTGATGATCATGCTGAAAATCATTGCACACAATTTAAGGTTTTAGGAGTTTACACAGAAACAAGCCAGTTCTATAGTGATGGACTTATAGTCCATAACTACGTTCAAATAATCAATTTTTGGAAATGTACATATTTCGTAAAGTTGAATCATCTGTATTAAGATCAATATTTTTATTTAAAAGATGCAAAATACAACCACATTTTGTTCATGGAACAAAAATCTGTCTTTATGTAAACAGCCGTTGGAGAGCAGTTGAATCGACTAGTCCAATAGTCGACTGTTTGGTGTAACCCCCACCACCTCCTAGTTAATCTTTCACATCATGTATTTTTCACGTCATCTGTGAATTCAATATGTTCCCACACTAATGAACTGACTATCTTCATTGTTTACTAAATGCTGCTTCCTAGTTATTTCAAGGCGTATTTTATTTTTTATACCTTTGGACTTCTGGTCGTTTCCTGCCTGACATGTCCAGGTACCAAATGGGGTCGTCTATCGTGGGATATCTGGGCACCCTCACCGAGACCGGGTTTCCTGGAAATGACCTGCTGTGTTGTTGCTGGTGTGTGTTAAGACTATACTTTCAGGGATCATTTCTATAGTTTCTGACTTGAGAAATGTGTTTCTAACTTGTATGGTCTCGCTAACCACGATGATGAGTCATGATATTTCTTTCTGAGCGTGAAGCTGATAGAGAATAATGATTCAGTTCATATGTTCTCTATCATTGATGATTGTTCTTTACTTCTTTGTGGAGTAATGAGGAAGGGAGTATGATCAGAGTGGTTATCATATTTGTATGGAAGTGAAATTTAAGGTTTCTAAATCATTGATTAGTTCATGTGTTCTATATCTACAGTAGACTTTGTGTATAATAGAAATATGCAAGGTAGATATAAATAGAAAAGCACACAATCATTAATGATCATTCTTTACTTTTTTGTGGAGTAATGAGGAAGGAAATATCTTTATCAAAAGAGCTGTGGTTTTTATATAGTGTTTATGATCTGTTTGGTGTGCTGTTATAGTGTGAGAAAATCCCCAAAGAAGTTGGTGATTTAAATATGGTGATGTCTGCTCACCACTGCCTTTACATGTAATTTTAACATATCATGAAGCAGTTGGGGGCTAAATGTATGTAAACCAAGTTTCTTGAGTCTTCTGTTTCTTTAGAAAACAGAGAATTACCTCTTTTGTGTTATGAAAATCTGCTTTTACAAAGCTGAAACAAATTAAAAAAAATACAAAATGCAACAATTTAGAGTAAAATGGAAAATACTTGTGTAATTGTCAACTGCATTGACAGTAATAATATGGAGCAGTGCCCTGATCTCTGCTCACTCTGGTACTGTGGCCTGAAAAGGTGCACAAAATCTTCCAGTCCCCCTTTGTCCCCCAATCAGCGTCTCGCTCTTGTTTTCAGTTATATTTATGTAAAGAAACCTTTTTGATGACTCATCTGTTACTCGGTTTTAAAAACAATGATACCACTTGTTTTATTAATGTGATTTTCTCATTAATATGTCAAATAAAAAAGACTGATAAAAATAGAAAAACATTTAATTTAAGGCATGAAATCAGTGTTTTACCATTTAGTTGGTATTGTTTACTGGTTGTGTTGAGCATGTGTGGCGGTATTATGGCCCCCCTTATGGCACTATTTCTATAGTTTCTGACTTGAGAAATGTGTTTTTAACTTGTATGGTCTCGCTAACCACGATGATGAGTCGTGATATCTTTTCTGAGCGTGAAGCGGATAGAGAATAATGATTCAGTTCATATGTCTCTATCATTGATGATTGTTCTTTACTTCTTTGTGGAGTAATGAGAGAGTATGATCAGAGTGGTTTTAAAATTGTTTAATTAATTTAACCATTTTTTAATTAATATCAACATGTTAAATAATGGCCTTTTAATAAGGGTCTGTCTTGAATAACATTGGAGTTCACAAACGGCTTATAGCAGTGATTTAAAACATATTGATGTGGTGAAGGCAGGGCTGAACTCTACAAAATTACTCCTGGCCTATATTCCTGGGTGGCCAAGGTGTTGCAGGATAAGGTGTGGAGCCATGTTTACTGCATCATCTGCCGCCCCCGTTTGCCGGGTAAGAAAACCGCAGGGGTTTTCAGCGGGAGGCTTGGACTGTCTTTCAGATGCTTCAACCCAGTTGTTTAAAAAGATTTCAAGATCACAGAAGTCAATGTGACAGGTATGCAGACATTTATTTTTAAATTTTGTAATGGGGACCAGGATGATGGTGGAATGCTTGAAGCAGAGGGAACCTCATACAGCTCCAGAGACTTGTCGAAGATCTGAGTGGAGCTGGGGGCTCAGTTGGTCATCGCAGGTTTCAGGCAGAAGGGAGAAATACCATCTTCGGATGTTGAAAGAGCCATTTACATTTTCCTCCATGATCTTTTTTGGGGAGGTTGTACATTTTTTGGGGGGGTTGTAGATAGTCCTTTTTGTGGGGAGTGGGGGTGGGTAATGGGTTTGGAGGTGTGAATGGCTTTTTTTAACCCCCAGAAGAAGTTTTTGAGGTCATCAGCTACGGGGTTGGGGGGGGGGGGTCATCACAGCATGGGAGGACAGGCTTCTGTAGTTAGTGCTGTCTTTTCAGGCTCCTCCTGACTGCTGCGGAGTCGTTAGCTGAAAATCAGTTTTTTTAGCTTTTTGCTGTAGCTTCACTTTGCTTCTGCAAAGTAGGGCTGAAATATCTGGCCATCATTCACTGCAGAATAGCCATTGTCAGTCAGATAGATGGAGCCTTATGTGAAAAAAAATTTTTTTGGTCTTGCCACAGATTTTCAAGGTGGTAGGTCTGGACTTTGGCCTAACACATGACTATGTTTCAATCTAAACCCTGTCTATTCTACCTTCATGTTTAGAGTTGTCCCAAAATGGAGGCTAAATCTTTGCCTAATCTCAAGTCTTTTGCAGTGTCCAACAGGTTATCTTCAGGTGTAACAATCTTCCAATTATTCTTGACCACCTTCCCTGCTACTGTTGAAGGAAAGCATCCCAACAGCATGATTTTTTTATCAACATTTTTAATTACAAAGGAATGTTTTTTTACTTTTCCACATACACATTTTGCATGTAGGACAGAAAGTAAAATTACAGATAACCTTACCTCCTGAGCTCTACCATCTCCCCACTGAGCCCGCTTTTTGCTTTACTGGATTCTGATAACATGAAAGGAGCTCTTAAAATCGGACCCAAATGGCTCTGACATCTTCTCCGTTCCACACCCCCCGTGGCCGAGGCCCTGCTACTAAACCAACATCTTCCAAATGCCGCAGAGCTCCACCACCTCCTAATTTATCTCCTCCTAATCAGGATCTTCAAATCACTTCTCTGTGATACTGCTTCCCAGTCTCACCTACGGACCGACAGTAGCAGGTGAGACTGGGGAGCATCTTCTCCCGAACCAGATCAATAAGTACTGGTGCCCCCCAGGGGTGTGTTCTATCCCCACTCCTCTTCTCCCTGTACACAAATGACTGCACCTCAGCGGACTCGTCCGTGAAACTCCTGAAGTTTGGAGATGGCACCACTGTCATTGGTCTGATCCAGGACGGTGATGAGTCTGCATACAGACAGGAGGTGGATCGCCTGATACATTGGTGTAGTCAGAACTGCCTGGAATTAAACCCTCTCAAGACTGTGAAATGGTGGTGGACTTTCGAAAAACACCACCCCCATACACCCCCCTCACCATCCTCAACAACACTGTCGGCTGTGGACCACTTCAGATTCCTAGGAACCACCATCTCTGAGGACTTGAGATGGTCTTCACACATAGACACTGTTCAGAAGAAGGCCCAGCAGAGACTGTACTTCCTGAGGCAACTCAAGAAGTACAACCTTCAACAGGAGCTGCTGGTCATCTTCTACACTGCCATCATTCAGTCTGTCCTGTCTTCATCCATCTCAGTGTAGTTAGGATCATCCACAAAACAGGAAAGGTCCAGACAGCAACGAATAATCAGGTCTGCAGAGAGAATCATCAGGGCTGACCTTCCCTCCATCCAGGACTTATACAGGTCTAGGGTCAGGAAAAGAGCTGCTAAAAACTCTGCAGACCCCACACACCCTGCACATAAACTGTTCAGAGTTTTACCTTCAGGCCGCCGCTACAGAGCACTGTGTCAAAATAAGGTGAGATCTTTCCATGTAATCCATGCAGCATTCATTAAGTACTCACAGATAAATCCATAAAAATTACAATAGATATATTTCTGTGTAATCCATGCAACAATTATTAAAATATACAGTTGAAGCAGTGGAGAGTGAAACAGGCATGTTCTCATATTCTGAAACTGAGAAGACTGGAGAGGCCTGTGTGGAGATAAAAATTAACTGTCTTATCTTTTGCAGAAATGTAAACAAGTGTATCCAAAGAAATCATGTATGATGATTTTCCATTCTTTTACAAGTAATAAATGAAATGAGTAATCTATGATTTTCAAGTTAGAACACAAATGATTGAAATATGATTGAGAACTGATAATAAATACAAAACATTAAAGGTTAAAATTCTCAATCAACCATATATGAACGATATAATGTTGATTATTAGTGATGGATGAATAAAAAGAATGAAGTGATGATTTTATAACTGTGTCTTAAAGTAAAAGTATAAAGCTGAGAAGGGAATGTGTGATATTGTGTAAAGTTTATAACTGAGCAGATTAGGGAGAGAAGTGCAGGATGACTAAGAGTGACAAGAGCCAGCTGTATGCTGACAGAACCTTTAAAGGACAACAGGAGGAAGGAAGGATGCGACTACAGCCAGCTGCGTGGCTATTACCGACATCTCCAAGGCCGAAAAGCAGGAACCAGTAGGCCACAATGACCATGACTAAAGTATTGCGCAATAACCAAGAGGTTGAGCTGAATAGATTGAGCAATAACTGGAAAGCCTAATAAGGAGCTGACTGGTGAAAGCATCAAGCACTATAAAGGCAAAGCTGAAGGAAGGAACTGGGTTGTTTCCTCGCAGAAGACCAGTGAACAAGATCGGACGGAGAAAAGAAGCTCAGATGGAAAAGGAACAGAGACACAGCCCAGCTGATCGACTGCATTAAAAAGAGGATCAACCCGTGAGCCCTGAAGGACTGTGCCTCAAAATTAAGAATCTGATTTCATCTACAGCCTTTTTATCCAGACAACAGAAGTGAACTTGATCGGTGAACAGCTGATTGCTCTAAGTTTCAGGTTTCTGGAAGTCCTGAATCAACCTCAATTATGTCCCCGGGGTTTCCTTCAACTATTCAGCCTCTGGAAGCTATTGTCTCCTGAGATATATGACAACAAAGTTTCTGTTTAACCCCCGAAGCCTGGAGCATCAGTGCCTGCCACTTAAAGGAAGAAAACTGAAGATTAAGTCGTATTCCCCTCAAGAAACCATTCGTTGTTACCCGAAGGAACAGCTCCATCGGGTGCATGGACGAGCCTCCGTCTTCAAAGCCTCTCCAAACTCCCTAGTTTCAGCATCAGGGAAAGACGGGTTGAGTTGATTGATTTATTTCTATTATTGAATTTATTGTGTTGCTGAAGTTAAGCTGTTACTGACCCCTGTTAAAGCGTTACTAATTAAAGAAAGCATATAAAATTCTTATTAAATCGTGAACATTCAATTATTTGAGTCACTGTATTTTTGGTTTTTCATTGGTGGTAAAAAGTCTTGTTGCCTGGTTCTAAGAAATTATAGGAGGTTTTTATAGGTTGCCTTAGCCAAGTTTGTTAAAACAATGCCCTTGGGGCTCGTCCCGAGTCACTAGAACTAACCTAGCCCATATACCAAGAGCCAGTTGTAATATTGGGGAATGAGCAGCCGTTAACAGAAGTGACTGTCGGACTGTGAATGACTGCGGTTGGCTACTCAGTCGTCCAGACCTCCGGTTGAAGAAGGGCGAGACTTCTGGATGTAGGCTGTCAGAGGCTAGGCGAGTCATTTCCCGACACCAGCTTAAACAGAACTTTCAGTGAACCTGCTTAGTGAGACTTTTCAGGTTTAGGGAAGTCCGGACCCGTTGGATGGAGAGCTGGATTGAGCAATCCCCTTAGACATAAGGAAGTAGGAGGGAGGGGTTAGCTCATCGGACAACGAAAGCTGTTAACTAAAACCAGCCGCCACAGAGACAGTTTCTTCCCCCAGGCTGTTTCTCTGTTGAACATTTAATAGAGTACAAAACAATAGCATACAGATGTTGCAAATGCACCTTCTTATTTTATTTTATATATATATGTGTATATTTGTACATTGTAAATATGTATATTCTATTCTGTAATGCATAAACAAAAACCAAAGAGCAAGTGTACCGGAGTCAAATTCCTTGTTTGTATGTACAAACTTGGCAATAAAGCTGATTCTGATTCTCTGTGATACAGTCTGGGCCCCAGTGGTAGCTCTATCAGAAATGAGCATGTCCAGGAAAAACTTGGGCCCCTAATAGGAGATAGTTGTAAAATCTCTGTGCTTATACGTGTCAGAAAGAACAAAGCCAAAAGGATAAGAGACAGTAATAAACAATCAAAAAAAGCCATAAACTGTCAGGTACAACCAGACACAGAGTTTATATCAGCAACTAAGTCATATAAACTGGCTTTGTTGAACATTAGATCTCTATCAGGAAAATCATTTTTAATCAATGACTTCATTACTGACCACGATCTTGATGTTATGTTTATAACAGAAACAGGTTACATGAATTTAATGAAGCTCCCATTCTGATAGAGTCGACGCCTCCGAACTACAATTTTCTTTGTGAGAGCAGAAAGCAAAGAAAAGGTGGAGGGGGGGCTCTTTGTTTAAAGATTTACTAAAGTGTAAAAAAGTATTTCTGGGCAAATTTGACTCTTTTGAATATTTGGCTCTCCAGGTAAAGAGCCTAGTCCGAACCATGTTCTTGAATATTTAAAGGCCTCCTAAGTCCAAAACAAACTTTTTCAGTGATTTTGATGAGCTTTTATCTGTAATATGTGTTGATTATGACTGGCAACAAGACTTCAACAAACACATGGACAATCCTGAAGACAGAAGTGCAATAGATCTATGTGACACTCTTAGAAATGTTGGTTTGATTCAACATGTTAAACAGCAAACGCAGGGACATATTTTGGACTTGATCATCACTAAGGGTCTAAACATTTCCAAGGTGTCTGTAACGGATGTTGCCCTATCTGACCACTTTTCTGTTATTTTTGAAAGCATCATCTCCATTGACTCAGTTTGCCAAACAGAAATTATAAGAAAACGCATCTTTAAGGACGGTGCACCTTTAACCAGATTTACTCTTCTACCTCCACTTTGCCCTGTAACACAGTAGATGAGCTGGTAGATAACTCGGACGTCATTGATTCAATTGCTCCAATTAAAGTGAAAGTCGTTTCTGGGAAGAAAATGTCTCCGTGGAGAAGTGCTCCGCCAGTCAGAAGTGAAAAAAAGGAGTGTCGAAAAGCTGAACGCAGGTGGCGAAAGACTGGACTCCAGGTTCACTATATTATCTATAAAGAGAGACTATACAGATATAACCTACAACTGAAAAATGCAAAGGAATCTTTTTTCTCTGAGATCATCAGCAAAAACATTAACAATGCTCGTGCATTATTTGCCACGGTCGACAGGCTAACAAACCCTCCTGTAACTGTAGCATCTGAACTCCACTCTACCAGGGCCTGCAGGAATTTGATAACTTCTTCACTGAAAAAACCCAAAAGATCAGAGGGGCAGTCAGCACATCCACATCAACTCCAGTACCAATGTTGTCTCCAACTAGAACTGATTTTGACAAAATTTCCCAATTACACCAAATAAACTACAAAAAAAGAAGAAATCATACAGCAACTAAGCTCTTCTTCCTGCTGTCTCAATCTTTTACCCACAACTTTCCTTAAGAAAGCACTGCCTGTAATAACATCTGATTTAACACAAATAATAAACACGTGTTTTCAGGTGTTTTCCCCAAGGCCCTGAAAACAGCAATTATCAAACCTCTATTGAAAAAGAGCAACTTGGACAAGCTGCTACTACAGAACTACAGGCCTATATCAAACCACCCCTTCATCAGCAAGATTATTGAAAAAGCTGTGTTTCAACAGTTAAACAACTTCCTAACAATGACCAACCGCTTCGATGTCTTCCAGTCAGGCTTCCTGCTCACCACATTATAGAGACTGCCCTTGTCAAGGTGTTCAGTGACATCCGTATAAATGCAGACTGTGGAAGAACCACAGTGCTGGTATTATTGGACCTTAGTGCAGCATTCGACACTGTTGATCACTCCATTTTATTAGAGCGGCTGGAAAACTGGGTCGGCCTTTCTGGTACCGCACTCAATTGGTTTAAATCCTACTTGAAGGACAGGGACTTTGTCAGTAGGTAACTTTACATCAGAGACCACAAAAATCACATGTGGTGTTCCCCAAGGGTCCATCTTAGGGCTCCTTCTATTCAATACCTACATGCTCCCCCTAACTCAGATTTTAATAAACAACAACGTAAGTTATCATAACTATGCAGACGACACACAGCTATACGCTACGATGTCACCAGGTGACTATGAACCCATTCAAGTGCTGGGTAAATGCTGAGAAGAAATCAATGCATGGATGGGCCAAAATTTTCTTCAGCTGAATCAAAACAAAACTGAAGTAATAATCTTTGGACCAAAGGAAGAGTGTTTAAAAATTAGCACACAACTTCAGTTAATACAGCTAGAAACCACCAGTCAGGCTCAAAACCTGGGTGTAGTGATGGACTCAGACCTGAACCTTCAGAGGCACATAAAGACAGTAACAAGGTCAGCCTTCTATCATCTACAGAACATCTCCAGGATTAAAGGACTAATGTCTCAGCAGGACCTTGAAAAACTAGTTCATGCATTCATCTTTAGTAGAATTGATTACTGCAACGGTGTCTTCACAGGTCTGCCTAAAAAGTCGATCAGACAGCTGCAGTTAATCCAGAACGCTGCTGCCCGTGTCCTCACTAGAACTAAGAAAGTGGAGCACATCACCCCGGTTCTAAAATCCCTACACTGCCTCCCTGTAGCTCAGAGAATAGACTTTAAAATACTTCTGTTAGTCTATAAATCACTGAACTGCTTGGCACCAAAATACATTACAGACTTGTTGTCAGTGGATCAATCACCCAGACCTCTCAGGTCTTCTGGCTGAAATCTACTCTGCATACCCAGAACCAGAACCAAACATGGAGAAGCAGCTTTTAGTTCTTATGCTCCACTAATCTGGAATAAACTCCCAGAAAACTGTAAAAGCGCCGTAACCCTAAGTTGCTTTAAATCAAGATTAAAAACTTATTTGTTTAGAGTGGCCTTTGACTGTGCCATCTAAACATTATCAGTTGCGTTTTCAGTCCAATTTCCCTTTCATTTTCTTTATCCATCATTCTATTCTCTTTATTTTATTTTTATTTATTTATTTTTTTTAATTACCTGTTGTTTGATTTTCTGTATCATTATCTGTATCTGCGTTTATTTTCTTCGTTATTGTATATTGTATATTTGAGTGTCTCGTTACTGAAAAGCGTTATATAAATAAACTTACCTTACCTTACCTTACCAGAACACCTTTTTGCAAATGTGTTCACTGCCCCCAATTTAGTTTGTGGGATACTGAAAACATGACTTCTGATTTATTTATTTATACAATGTCTTTTTTCTTGCTGCTCTTTCATAAAATACATATTTGTGTAGTGCATGACCAATAGTTGTCCTATCATAAATTCCTGAACTGTACAGCTCTGGTGCTTCTCTAAAATTGCCATGGCCCTCTTGGCTGCATCTCTGGGAGATGTTTAAAGCGTGGGATATTGTTGTGTAACTTCACCCTGCATTTAAACCGAAGGTGTGAAATACTGAACATGATAAAATTCCCGTAATAACCAACATCTGATTAATTTCGCCTCTGTGAAAATTAGAATCCGTGAATTTAGAGGTCATTAAAATTATAACATTGTAAACATTAATGTTTTGAATATTAAGATTATCAAATTTAACGTTGCCTGTTTTCATTCACTGCCTTGAGTGCCACCATTTTTACTACTTCAGTTCTATCATTCATCGCGTTCACAGTGTAATTTTTGTTACTTCCGATAGATCGGAATACGGCAGCAGCCCCGGCGCGAGTTTTGTAGTCCGTGACCCACAATTTCCCATAACTCATTGCAAGTCGAATTGGTTGGTCGAGCTCGGGCAGCAATGGCGGATGATGGTGACAAAAATTGTGAATAAAAATGTAAAAAATACGCTTTCTGTGACCCCAAGTAAACTTTTACGATGTTTTTAGGCGAGAATGTAGGTTTGTTTAAGTCTAATATGTACTCTGTTTATTAATATTCCACTTAATTTTAAAAAAACCAGCTCGCTTCTGCAGCGGTCAACCGCCCGGGCAGTGTTCCCGCCCTCTTCCAGAGAAGGCGCCTAATGACTGTCTCATCATGTTAAAGAGAGACTGAGGTGGAGAGTCTGGAGACTCAACCTGGGCGCTCTTCGCTTGTGACTCCCCGCAGCTCCACCACGTGCTCCACCCATGGCCAACGATATCGCTGTAGTACTATTGAAAATGCATGCGAATGGCTATGGACTACAATTACTGTCGTGCTGGGGCTGCTGCTGTATTCCGATTCACCAGAAATAACAAATCAAACTGAAGTGGTAAAAATGGAGGCGCTAAAATCAAGGCAGTGAATGAAAACAGGCAACGTTAAATTTGATAACCTTAATATTTATAACAATAATATTTACCATGTTATCATTTTAATGACCTCCAAATTCACGGATTCTAATTTTCACAGAGGAGAAATGAATCATATTTTGGTTTTCACTCAATTTGACCATATTCAGTATTTCACACCTTCAATTCATTTCAAGTTAATTTTCATTACTCTGACCCTTCATACCTTCCTGCTGTGTTCCTTGGTCTCCATACAGCTGGTAGCTCAACAATTTTCTCTAACAAAGTTTTAAGGCCATGACAGAACAGAGAATAAACATCACATGTGCACCCTATGTACATTGAACTCTGTTTGTAATGTGACAAAAAATGAAAAGTTTAAAAGTGCTTTGAATAGCTACTAATGAGAGGCATGGTAGATACTTGGGAAGTTTGCCTTTACAAATGTAAGATGGGATTTTGGTCATGGCTGAAATATTGTATTTAGGACATTTATGTTGTGTACATTTAAATAAATATATATATATTTTTTTTAATAACATTTGTACTTTATTTTGTTAGGGTGATGTGAGATTTGTTAAAAAATCAACACTATTATTTTGAAGTTTGATTAAAACAGGAAGTTGCGTTTTACGTATGCTACGTATCGTTATAGGTAAATAAGTTGGCCAAGCTGTAGTTAGTTGTCTACATTTTTTGTTAAATTACTGACAGCTCCAAAACAACATTCGAAAACAGAAAGGAACTGCCATTTCTTTATTTTTTGTAACATAAATCGATGTGACTTTTTAACTTCAATGCAAATCATATTTTGTGTTGAGGGGACACGGGAGTGTTTGGTTTGCCATCTAACAGCGGCTAGCAAAACAAATCTCCACACCGTGTGCCGCTAATGACCACTCTTCCCTTGAACTATTTATCCGTCGGCCTTGAGACTCTGTCGCGAAGTTCAGTCGGTTGTTTCTCCCGGGGAGGATGAGCTGGTTTTTCGCGTCGTCTAAAGGCTCCGGACCTCTCCCTGCCCTGAACAGCCTACAACAACAGAGACAGCGGCAAATCGAGTCGCTAAAAGCCGCTCACCCCAGGTAACATTAGCGATGTTCGGTCACCCGAAAACCAGCTCTTGCGCTGGACAAAATCTTAACAATAATCTTTCACTAAACAAAATGCGGTTGTCACTGCTTGCCAACGTGGGGGATTTCATATGACACAAACTGTTTGCGTTAGCTTAGCTAGCCAACTGACTCTGTTATTTCAGAAATACATAATATAACCAAAAGCCGACTGTTTAAAATACTTTATATTTAATAGGATTGATCGAACAATATGTTAAACTATGTCAGAGGATTTTCCTGCTTCCAACTATCAACTAACGTCACCTCTAACGTAGTTACTGAGCAGCTAGTGTTTGCTAAAGTCGGAAGCTGTCAGTTACTGTGTTAGCTGTGAAGCTAATTAAATAAATCCGTGACAATTACAGCGTTTATTTTTGGTCTGATTACACAAATTGTTTTTGGCTCGCCATGTCCTGTGATCCTCCGGAGTTTGTCACGCCTGTAGTTTCAGGATGAGGCTGTAACCGGTGGAGATTAAAGTATTAGCCTTTGTTTACTAGGACTTTTAGCACGGCAGTGACAGTTTTATTTTGTATTCAGGTAGTAGAAAAATTGCTAAAGTAAATATTATTTACTTGCGATTTAGCATTTGACGCCTTGATCTGTCAAGTTATAGTTGCCCAAGAATGACAATTATGTGACATAAATGAGATTACACACTTTTTTATAACCAAGCATTTGCAGTGCAGCTCATGTGATTTTCAAAATTAATTTAACTATCCTATCATTAGGCTTTTACTTTGTAGGTTGTAGTTTATTTATAAGCTGTCATAAATTAATTGAATAAATAATGTTTAGGGCAGCCATTAACTACTGTTCAATGGGTTTGTTTGATTAATCAGTCACTACGGTGTTGGGGAGTAAAACAGTTATTTTTGGCAAAAAATTTAGGACATCTAAAGAAATTCCGAAAAACTGTCCACTAAAAGTATTATTAACAGATTTTTGTTGTCAACATAGTTAGTTATGACAATTAAATTCAGTTAGTTTATATAGTGCCAATTCAACACATCGTCTCAAGCCACTTTACAAAGTCAGTTCAGTTGAATCATACAAATTTCAAGTCGGGTACATACATTCCAATTATTCCAAGATATTAGTGCAGTTAAATTCAGTTTAGTAGTCAAGTTGGTTAAGAAGTTTTCTTTCTAAGGAAACCCAGCTAATTGCATGAAGTCATTGACTTGCAGCATTCACTCCTTCTGGATGAACATGTAGCAACAGTGGACAGTCGTTTACATTGACTGTTCACTGTTGTCATTGACTTTACAGCAATCCCTCATAACAAAACATGCATGCATTGTGTGTGTTGTGGTTTTTTTTTTTTTTATTAAAATAATATATATATAGATATATATATATATATAATATATTATATAATATATATATATAAACCCTTTTGTTGGAGGGGTTAATGTTTTTTTCAAAATGTGATGTATATTCATAGCGGGATGATTTTTGGTGTGGCTTTTTTTTCCACAGCCTTGCAGAAATCCAGAAAGATGTCGAGTACAGAATACCGTTTACAGTCAACAACTCCACCATTAGTGTTAACATGTGAGTATATCTTTGGACTTAAATTTACAATTTAGGATATTTACCCACTGATTCTTATTTTGTCTCTTCTGTCCCTGGTAACTTTGCATTTGGATTTAAACAGTAGAGATTTCTTAATTAAATTCTACTTCAGACTACACACAAGATATAGATGGCATGTTCTTCAGATTTTAATCTCTTTCACAAAACAGTTCTGGCATAAAGTCACAAAGAGGAGCTGCTCTCTGAGCTGCCTCTGGTCATTCATAAGTCAGTTATAAAGTTGGTTATATCCAGCACATGTGAGCATTTCAAAAATCAAGGCAGCATCGCAGGACTAAAGGAGGCCCGAAGTGGAGCTCAGTAGGGTTGATATGTAGCATTACATATACGTTTCAGAAAAGTCATAAAGAGTTTTAAAAAATGTGGTCTGAGACACATTTTTTGCACAATACACAAAGATGCTGAAAATGTGTTATTAAGTATTTCAAATATTTGCTTGTTTGGATACCACTTGTAGAGATATGACTCCATATTTCCGTGCATGTAATACAAACCCTGCTTCTGTTTTCCCTCAGTTTGCTGCCGCCTCAGTTCCCTCAGGAGAAGCCAGTGGTTAGTGTCTACCCTCCTGTTGGTCATCACTTAATAGACAGCAATAATGGCACAATGATCACCAGCCCCCTCATCACTAATGTAAGTGGCTGCCTCTCATAAAACGGTGTGTTCTTTCAGACCTTCAAAATAAACCATATAAATAAATGCTTGATAGATGGCTGACTTGTAGGCAAAATGGCTTTATGAATACAGGTCTGTGAGTCCTTTACAGGTGATGACTATTATTCAGAAATTCTGGATTAAAAGCATTATTGTGAACGCCAGTAAATACATAAAGCACAGTGGAAGCAGTGCTGCAGGGACCTAGACTGAGTTTAAGGTTACTCCTCATTGTAGTTTCCAGAGTAATGAAATCTATCATCTGACTAAAACTGAAACTGAATTGAGTGAGTTAAAGGAGGGTGATTTCCACAAGATTAACATTCATGGGAACAGAAAGTAAAACTGTTGCTTTTTTCATCATAATTTAAATACTGTTGTCTCTTTGTTTGCCCTCATTCTATCTCTGACTACCCCAGTCACATCTTATTGCCAGTTTTCAGTATGATTTTCTGTGGATAACTGAGTTAAATCTAAACCATCTTCTCTCTACCCACAGTGCCTTGTGAAAGTATTCATCCCCCTTTGGCTTTTTTACCAATTTTGTTACATTACAACCTATAATTTAAATGTTTTTTATTCTTATTTTATGTGAAGGATCTGCTTAAAATAGTCTTAAGTTGGTGAAATGAGAAAAAAATATATTTTAAAAGAACAGAACATTGGCATGTGTATATGCATCCACCCCCTTCTGCTATGAAGCCCCCATAAAGTTCTGGTGCAACCAATTACCTTCAAAAGTTGCAGTTATGGAAGCTGAAGTTTTTTTTTTGTTATTTTGTTTTATTTGTTGTTTGCTTCACAATAATAAAAAAAAAGATATACTGTAATAATCTTCAAAATGGTAGATATGTCCTGTAAGTGAAATGGTGCAAACTCTTGAACGATCAGTTTTAATTCCAGGTTGTGAGGCATCAATACATTAAAAGGGGTGTGAGTACTTTTGCAAGTGACTGTATATATAAACACCTTCATGTCTTTCTCTGATTAGAGAAACCAAATTTTCCTTTTTCTTTGTAAAAGAAAGCTTTATTTTTGTCTTGTTGTGTATGTTATAGTTTGGTATGCACGCAGATCTGGGGAAAGTCATTCAGAGTTTACTCGACGAGTTCTGGAAAAGTCCTCCAGTCTTGATGTCTACTGGCCCTGCAGGCTTTCCATAGTGAGTGTCACCTTGCAATTGACTATAACGTCGTTGACCTTTCTTCTAACATCTAATGCATGTTTTGAGGTGTATTTATTTATATTCTCCCTCACTTCTTGCTGCAGTATGTACAAGCCATCGGGTATCCCTCCTTACCCTTCCCAGGCTTTTCATTATGGTCCTCGTCATGTGGGTCCCAGCCAGACACCCCCACCTGGTTCTGGTCCAGCTCCTTCTCATCCAGCAGTTGATATTGCTCATGAGCTCCCTCGAGCTCCAGCCCCGTATGGACTGATAACTGAGTTGCCACTACCTGTACCGACTGGAGACTCTGAGGTACACTGATTATGAAGTTTGTACACTAGTAGTGTGGTAAAACGAATTACCTTTAATACTGTTAAATATTCAAAATACCTTATAGAAGTAAATGTTAAGAAAGTCAGAATGCATCTTTACAAACCATTGTCTTTTAAGCTTTACCACATGTTTTGTAACCCAGTTATAAAACCCTTAGAGTTGAAAGAATGATCGTCAAAAGGTTGGGTTGTTTTTTTTTTCGCAAAATGTGAGATTGGCCTTCAAGTTTCTTTTGGTCTGCAGTGGATTTCGCCCTGGAACTGTCGTAGACTATGATAGCCTTTCAAGACTAATGAATGTGAATAGCTTTGTTTGTCACCTTCTTCTGAATCTTTAGATTGGGGCACGATGTGTTGCTTGGATCTTTTAGTCTCTTTCATGTTTTCAGAGAGGTTCTGTTGGTGTCAAACTCTAGTCCCAGAGGAGGAGTGTCTTGCAACTTTTAGATGTTCCTCTGCTTCAACACACCTAAATCAAATAATTAGGTCATTACCAAGACTCAAGAAAACTTGACTGCACACTGTGGAGGAAATTCAGCCATTTGTTTCAGGTGTGTTGGACCAGGGACAACAAAAAGATGCAGGACACCGCCCCTCGAGGACTGGAGTTCGACACCCCTGGAAACGATTTCTTGACTCTACATGTCTGGCAGTAATCAGGCCTGGGTGGAGGTAGTGAAAAAATGTGGTTAATCACCAGACAGGCATGTTCTTCCAATGCCAATACAGAGTCCAATATTATAGGACTTTTTCTTTTATATTCTACACCACAAAATGCAGAAATTAATGTCTTGGTATAAACCAATAATCATCTTAATAAACTAATGTGTAAGTTATTAATTGCAGCAACACATCGATGCACATCATCTGAACTGAATTCATCAGCTTACGTTGCACAGTAGTTGTGTTATACATCTTTAAAAATCAAACTGCACATTTGAACATTTGAACTAAGAGAAAAAAAAGGAAATCATCAAGTTAACACTAGTTGAAATAAAAGTAGTTTTTAAACACTGAATAAAGTACATTGTCCCATTTGCCCAAAGGTAGATGTTAATGAAATTAGACATCGCTGCTTACTTTGCCTGGTGTACCCGTTGTAAATAGTAAAACTAGATGTCGTCCCACTCACCCTTTATATTCCGTAGGTGTTTTGGTTTTCTTTTATCTTGATTTTCATCATCCCCATGTGGTTTATTATGTACCTATAGGTCAGGTTGACTGGCCTTTCTAATCATCCCTCTACAACTGATGCTTTAGTATCACATCCACCTAGAAGCTAAGATTTTTTTTATTGTTTCCTAGCAGATTAGGCAAATTAGATGCTGCTCCAATTCTGGATTTTCTGGTTGGTCTCCATGGCACCAGCCTGTCACATTAGCTGTATTAGGACTGTGTTTTTGCTCCTGTAGCACGTTTTCGTCACCTGCAGCCAGACCTGTGGTGATTAAAACAGAGAGAACTAGTTCTAAATAAGAGACTTTGCACAGTGTTCATGTTAACTAGAGTGAATGCTAGAGAGAGTTTACATGAAAGTGATATACTGTTGTAATAAAATAAAGTAAGGTAGCTAAACTGTTTGTCTCTTCCAGTTGGGGCTGAATGGACACATTTACAAGATGCCTGAGATTCCTGAGTCGTTTCCTGAACTCTGTGACAATACGTAAACTTTTACATGTCTTTTACTGTTTTTTATTGATGTACACTTTAAGATCTTATGGATGTTTATTCAACTATTGGCTGTATTTTGCTGCCTTAGTTGCTGTTGTCTATTTAATTGTGTCTCAACTTTTTCTCCCTCTCACCAAAGTCTGACGCAGTTGTCAGATATGTCTGAAAACGAGGATGTGCTGCTGGAGTTCTTTGTGAGTTTGCCACAACTCAAACAAGTCACCAGTGATAAAGAGGAACTGGTCAACAGTATAGTGGAGATGGCTAGTGAGTTCCTTTCCTGTCGGTCTTGATGAAGGGGACTGTAGCTGAGTGGAGTTTTATGAAAACATGTTATTCTTGTTGCTTGCAGAAAAAAACCTTCACATGGAGCCACAGCTGGAAGGAAAAAGACAAGAGATGCTTTACAAGGTTAGCTTCTGGGCGATGTTTTCTCTTATGCTCACATGAGCACCGCAGGCAGCTTCTTGTCATTGTCCTGCTGCTCATGTTGTGTTTTCTGCCTGCTGTTTGCACAGTATGAACAGCTGATGCAGATGAAGTCAGCCTTTGAGACAAAGATGCAGAGACAGCATGAACTCAGTGAGGTAAATCGCTCGACTCATTGCACCATGCTTTTATTTCAAAAAAACGTGTTCGGCAGGCGCACATTTGTTAAATCCTGTGAAAATGAATGCGCTATGCACTTTTTGGTATAAGCTGATCCTTTAGTAAAAATAGCGTAGAAGTGGATGTGCAAAGTGTAACAATTCTTTTTACCTTGGCAGATAAAAAAAAATATGGAAGGAATTGATGAAAGCCTTTTGAGCATATCCTTTTCAATTTCGACTATTTTACTCTATCACCAGAGTTGCAGTTTGAGCACTCTCCAGGCTCGGCTAAAAGTTGCAGCCCACCAGGCTGAGGAGGAATCGGAGGAGACGGCTGAAAACTTTCTAGAGGGACGCATTGATATCGATGAATTCTTAACTAGTTTCATGGAGAAGAGAACGGTGAGAGAAGAAACACGGTTGTGTGATTTATCCTCTTTGATATGAAATGTTTTTCCCCAGGGTTTCTGTTCTGTCTTAAAAACGAAAGCTTTTGCTTTAGCAATTTCCAGGTCTGTATGGATACATGCCATTCTTGGCTTTATTATCAATATTCCAGTTTCTAATGGAGAAAAGGTGTTCAGTTTGTTAACAATTGGTATGTGTATGAAGGACCCCAGAGAGAATAAGGGATTGCTTTACAGGTCAAATATTTTGTTAGAGACAGTTACTGGAGTGTCTGACAGAAACACACAGGGAGCCCTGCAGACACAGAGGATAACATTACACTTATTATTATTTTTGTCGACCTTATTTTGATTGATAGTTTGTGTTGAATGCGTTTATATTTCAGGTCTTATGACCTGAGGGCGTAAAGGCCAAAATCTGAAACATAAACTTATTCAACA
Organism: Crenichthys baileyi; assembly: GCA_036173005.1. NCBI lineage: Eukaryota > Metazoa > Chordata > Actinopteri > Cyprinodontiformes > Goodeidae > Crenichthys > Crenichthys baileyi. Next base: position 141,718 of record JAHHUM010002153.1, on the reverse strand, counting down.
CAAACTAAGGTTACAATCGAATCCAATATGAAGTGTGAAAGTCAGTGACTCAGTGGTGTTTGGTGTGCATTAGTGGAGTTTCTGTGGAATTTCTGTAATGTGCTATCAAATTAATCTACAACACAAAAGGTCCTGCAGGGGTTGTAACACACTGTGTGTCCAACGCTCCAGGTTTAGATTTTAACATTTTAGCTATTGATCTCTTTGTTTTTAAGTTACTGCCCTAGAACCAACTGCTGTCTTCGTTCCTGCCGACGAGGCATAAAAACTTTTTACCGTTTTACCCTGAATAGAGACATAGTTGTATACAGAGAAATTGTTTACTTTTTTCCCCATTTGTTGGAACCTTGTTTAGTGGTTTTCGTGGTTTGTGACACTTAGAATAGAATAGAAATCTCCCTCCACCTGCACTGGGTTCAGGGGGCATTCTGGGACAGAGCTGGCCTTCCTGATGAGTTTATCTAACCACTTCCAACCAGCTGTGGATAAATTGCTGCACAAGCAAACATAGAAGATGGCTGATGCCACCACAGAGTCAAAATACGTCTTAAGGAATGGCCCCTGCACTCCAAAAGATCTCAGCCTTCATAGCACGGAGCGTCTGCTCTGACCCTTCCTGTAAAGAGAATCAGTGTTGTGACTCCGGTCGAGTTTATTGTTCAGGATAACTCGCAGGTTTCTCATCATCAGTTCCCTGGATGTTCACCTCTGTCAGTGTGGTGGGTCTATGCCTGCAGAGGTCTACCACCAGCTCCTTGGTTTTCCCTACGTTGATCAGGAGGTGGTTTTGCTGGCACCAGTCCACAAAGTCCTGTGTCCACTGTCTGTACTCTGAGTCATCCTCACCCGTAATGAGGCCAACTATGGCAGAGTTATCAGATACCTTTTATAGCAGAGAGTTGATGAAGTCTGCAGTGTGCAAGAACGGTGCCAGCACAGCTGGTCTTTTCTTAAATCTAAATATAAATGTTTGTACCGTGTTGATTTAATCAAGTGTAGAAAATTGTGACATTTTGAAATGGAAAAAGTGTCACACTCAAACTTCACATAACTTCACATTTTTCTTTCTGCAGCTTTGCCACAGCAGAAGGGCCAAAGAGGAGAAGTTGCAACAGTCTATAAACACACATGGTCATTTCCCTCCCAGTCACTAAAACACAAGGTACAACACATTCACACTAGCAGAGTCAGTCAGAAAAACACGAGAACTAATCACATCACAGATGGAGAGAAACTTCATGGTTCTCATGCTGACAGTTTTGCAACAAGAACACTTTGCTTCCTCGTGTTTTATAGTCAAATACATTAGATTTACCATCTTCTCATTCAGCTCCTGACATCATATGTTTGGTCTTCTAGGTTTGGGGTTTTTTCAGCCAGCTGCTGTCAACAAAAAAAACGAAACAAAAAAAATCAAAGACTTTACAGGGGCCGAAAGCACACCAGGTCAACGATGGGCACTTTGGAAGATTAGCAAGATGTTGGTGACAATGTGGCCACCACAGGAGGCCACAACTGGGAGGATGAGCATCACTCACTTGGAAAATGGAGTAATGTCACGTTGTGGATAGTTTTGTTTGAGCTTTCCAGTTGTTTTGGTGGTGATGAAATATACTTTTATTCTGGGGTTTATTTCAGATATTTTTTTTCAGCAAGGGGACACCCACATAATATAATATTGTTTGGTGTTAACACACAAAAAGTTTAACACATTATCAACAAAGGTAAACCTTTAAAGGTGATATCACTTTGGAAATATTAAGCAATTCAAACATCAGTATTTATACTGTGCACCGCTGGTTACATGGTTATGTCCTCAGTGGTCTCGCTTCCTTCCTTACAGAGATGCTGTGTAACCGCTGCACAGTAATGATCCAGATTGTTATTGAAAAATATTGCTCAAGTCATCTAGCTGATGATGTTAAAATACAAGAACATTTGTCCAACTGGCCAAAATTCAGGGTTTTAAACAAAAGCAGTGTTGCCCTTTGGCTCTTGCTTTTTATAGGAAAACTGTTTATTAAATTGTAGAAAGCAAGCAATCAATTCATTCTGAAAGCCTCAGATTTTATTCTAGAAGTGAACCCTAAAAATGTCGGTGTGTTTGCATAGACAATGATAATTCAACATTAGGCAGCAGATAAATATTGTACACCAGTGGTCCCCAACCTTTTTTTGCACAACGGACCGGTTTAATGTCAATATTTTCACAGTCCTATTTTTAAGGTGTGCAGAAGAATACAACAAACAAAAAATGATACGACCGGAATAAAAACTGTGATATTGTCTAAAAATAATAATAATAATACAAATATTCACGAATATAAAGTGCATGAAAAGTACAGTTCACCATAACACCGCATCAGCCCTGAGCTCCTTTCTCTGCAACGCAACAGTCTCATTTAGGGGTAATGGGAGACAATGACACCCGAAGTACATTGCTAATGTCCACTCCGTAATTTTACTTTTTATCATTGTAATAATCTGTACGTACGTTTAAGGCCACCGTCATTACGTAGCTTCTTTAGAAGTTTGGGGCAAATATCTTTAGTAGCGGGCAGGATCAATTCTTCAATAGTGAATGGCTTCTTAGCCATTCACTATTGAAGCAATACGGTTAGCCACCAACAGTGCACTCGAATCTGCTGATGTGGTGGCCCTCAAGTGTCCGAGACATGTTTCTTAGCATGTGCCAAGGGTGAGTCACAGACTGATGTAACGGAGAGAATCCGGCCCCTTTTCAAAATAAAACATCAAATCTGACTCAAATAAGAAATAAAACAGAACTAACGTAAGTTATTTATTCTTTCTGTGCGGCCCGGTATCGGTCCACGGCCCTGGGGTTGGGGACCATGGATGTACACCACCTGTCTGTATTAAATTACTGTAAAGATATCACATTTTACACATTATGTCAACATTAGTCATGTAAACTTTATTTCAGAGTACTTGTAGCAATGTGAATAGTTTAGCCACAATATTACTTCAATTCTGCTACATTAGCTGAGTCATCTGGGTCAGTGCAAACACATTGATCACCACTTTGCGCTGATATGCACAGTAATGACAGCTGAACTGTTTCCTTGACCTTAGTGATGAAAGCAGTGGGACAGTGTCGGTGAATATTAGGTGAAATGCTGCAGAAAAAGCTTAATGGCTTCGGATACTGTATTTAAATGTTAATAATAGGCTATATTATAATCAAAGACTCAAACACCTTGTATCATATGTTCTTATTTAATTTGTTAGAGTAATAAAGGCTTTAGAATACGTCTTGTTGGTGTTCAGTTTGTCTATAATTTTGTGAAATGTTTAGAATGCATGTTTTTAAATGTGTGGCTTAGCAAGCAATAAACCTATTGTATAATGAGTTGAATTTACTTTAATATTCAAATTAAAGGCAGAACTTTTACTTATCAAGGTCCTCATTGGTGGAATTAGCTCCCTGTTTAAATTAGCGGCCAGTGTTTGAATTATTTACACACCCAAAATAAACTCCCATAACCCAAAACTCGATCCAAAACGACTCAATTTATGCCGCTACTATAGTATTAAAATTCACAAATTTGATGCACAAGCAAAAATATAGACTTCTGAATTTAGTAATTCACAGATGTCTTTTGCACAGACTAATCCTAAGTGTCTAAAGTAGCTCACAAAAGTGAGTACACCCCTCACATTTCTGTAAGTATTTTAATGTATGTTTTCATGGGACAACACTGAAGATATGACTCTGATACAATGTGAAGCAGTCTGTGTACAACTTGCATAACAGTGTAAATTTACTGTTCCCTCAAAATAACACACAGTCAATGTCTTCACCGCTGGCGATAAAAGTGAGTACACTCCTAAGTGAAAACGTCCAAATTGTGCCCAAATAGCCATTTTCCCTCCCTGGTGTCATGTGACTTGTTAGTGTCAGAATGTCTCGGGTGTGAATAGGGAGCAGGTGTGTTAAATTTGGTGTTATTGCTTTCACAAGTTGGAGTTTAACATGGCACCTCATGGCAAACGAATCTAAGGATTTGAAAGAAATAATTGTTGCTCTACTCAAAGATGGCTGAGGCTATAAGAACACTGTCAACACCCTGAAACTGAGCTGCATCATCGTGGCCAAGACCATACAGTAGTTTAACATGACTGGTTCCACTCAGACCATGCTTCACCATGGTTGACCACAGAAGTTGAGACCATGTATGAATGTGTGAGCGTTAGTGAGTGCGATTGGGTGAATGTGGCTCTAGTGTAAAGCGCTTTGAGCGGTCTGTATGACTGGAAAAGCGCTATATAAGTTCAGTCCATTTACCATGTGCTAGGTGTCATATCCAGAGGTCGTCTTTTGAAAGTTGATGTATTATTGCTGCCTGCATTGCGGCATAGGTGGAAGAGATCGGGGTCAGCCTGGCAGCGCTCACACCATGCGCTGCACACTGCATCAAATTGGTCTGCATGGCCGTCATCTCAGAAGGAAACCTCTTCTACAGATGATGCACAAGAAAGCTCCCACGCTGTTTAGGCAACAGACTACGGACGTGGATCACTGGAACCATGTCCTGTGGTCTGATGAGGCCCAGATAAACCTACCGTATTTGGTTCAGATGGTGTCAAGAGAGTGTGGCTGGACCAGGTGAGGAGTACAAAGAGAAGTTTGTCTTGCCTTCAGTCAAGCATGGTGGTGGGAGTGTCATGTTTTGGTGCTGAATGAATGCTGCTAGCTGTGGGGAGCTACAGTTCATTGAGGGAACCAACATGTACTGTGATGTACCAAAGTACAGCATGAGCCCCCCCGCCAGATGGAAACTGGGCTGCAGGGCAGTATTTCAACATAATAACGACCCCAAACACCTGCTGAAGAAACTAAGGGTAAAGGTGCTGGACTGGCCAAGCATTTCTCCATACTTGAACCCTATTGAGCATCTGTCGGGCATCCTTAAATGGAAGGTGGAGGACCGCAAGGTCCCTAACATCCACCAGCTCCCTTATAATTATGGAGGACTGAAAGAGGATTCCAGTGGCAACCTGTGAACTCCATACCCAAGAGAGTTAGCGCAGTGCTGGAAAATAATGATGGCCACAAAATATTGACAGCTCAGGGACAATTTGGACATTTTTACTTGGGGGTATACTTACTTTTGTTGCCAGCGGTTTATACAGTAGTGACTGTGTTTTGTCTGAGTGGGCAGCAAATTTATACAAGCTGTACACAGACTCATTCTATCAAAAAGTCATATCTTCAGTGTTGTCCCATGAAAAGATAATATAAAATATTTACCTAAATGTGAGGGGTTTACTCACTTTTGTAAGATAATGTATCTGAGTAAAACTGGGTGCATGAAAAGCCTGTAATTTAATTGGGAGATCTGTTCAGGTTGTAACTGAGCATTCAACTGTAGTTTCAAAATCTACAAAAGAGAGATGGATGGTGCTCCTTTAGTTTCCACACATGACTTTCGTTTTTTTCTGATTGGAAATGTTTCCAACAGGTGGAAGTTATCTTTCCTGTAAGCAAAGGTAAACCGAAGGGGCATTCTTTAGTTGGCTGACAGACCGTGCACAGCAACATGCAAGGGAGTGATTTGCTGCGTTAACCTAAAAGGGGTTGGACAATGAACTGAAACACCTGGTTTTTAGACCACAATAATTTATTAGTATGGTGTAGGGCCTCCTTTTGCGGCCAATACAGCGTCAATTCGTCTGGGAATGACATATACAAGTTCCTGCACAGTGGTCAGAGGGATTTTAAGCCATTCTTCTTGCAGGATAGTGGCCAGGTCACTGCGTGATACTGGTGGAGGAAAACGTTTCCTGACTCGCTCCTCCAAAACCCCAAAGGGGCTCAATAATATTTAGATCTGGGACTGTGCAGGCCATGGGAGATGTTCAACTTCACTTTCATGTTCATCAAACCAATCTTTCACTAGTCTTTACTGTGTGTATTGGTGCATTGTCATCCTGATACACGGCACCGCCTTTTCAGGATACAATATTTGAATCATTGGATGCACATGGTCATCAAGAATGGTTCGGTAGTCCTTGGCAGTGGACGCGCCCATCTAGCACATGTATTGGGCCAAGAGGATGCCATGATATGGAAAGCCCAAACAATCACTGATCCACCCCAATGCTTCACTCTGGGCATGCAACAGTCTGGGTGGTACGCTTCTTTGGGGCTTCTCCACACCGTAACTCTCCCGGATGTGGGGAAAACAAAAAAGGGTGGACTCATCAGAGAACAATACATGTTTCACATTGTCCACACCCCAAGATTTGCTCTCCTTGCCACCATTGAAAACGACGTTTGGTTTTGGCATGAGTGACCAAAGGTTTGGCTATAGCAGCCCGGCCGTGTATATTGACCGTGTGGAGCTCCCGAGGACAGTTCTGGGGAAACAGGAGAGTTGAGGTGCAAATTTAATTCTGCCGTGATTTGGGCAGCCTGTGGTTTTATGTTTTTTGGATACAATCCGGGTTAGCCCCCCCGAACATCCCTTTCAGACAGCTTCCTTCTGCGTCCACAGTTAATCCTGTTGGATGTGGTTCGTCCTTCTTGGTGGTATGCTGACATTACCCTGGATACCGTGGCTCTTGATACATCACAAAGACTTGCTGTCTTGGTCACAGATGCACCGGGGCAAGACGTGCACCAACAATTTGTCCTCTTTTGAACTCTGGTATGTCACCCATAATGTTGTGTGCATTTCAATATTTTGGCAAAACTGTGCTCTTACCCTGCTAATTGAACCTTCACACTCTGCTCTTACTGGTGCAATGTGCAATCAAAGAAGGGCGGCTACCAGGCGTGTCCAATTTAGCCATGAAACCTCCACCCCTAAAATGACTGGTGTTTCAGTTTCATTGTCCAACCCCTGTATGCTCCTTATCAAAAGGTTTTGGCACATTGGCACTAGATGACAGAAGTTGCTTTGTGATTTTGAAACCATGGCTTTTTAAAACCTTGTTATGTTAATACCGATACCAGCCCATTCCTACTTTCAAGCCTCAGTCTCTTATTGTAGTCCCATAGCTGGCACTGCTTATATTTATGTACCTAATGTAACCATCACCAGAACCAACTTGACTCTCTGGCAAGAAATACAGAATCAGTTATCCTTGAGTTGTGTACAGTGTTTTCACAGTGAGGAGGTAGTTCAAATCCTGTTCCAGACCATTTTACGTGGAGTTTGTGTGTTCCAGGTACTCTGGTTTCCTACCACGGTCCAAACACTTACATGTTAGGTTAGTAGCCCCCTCTAAACTCCCCTGATGTATTTTGTGTATGGATGTGCAAGGTTGTCTGTCCTGTTTGTTTCTGTGGCTTTCTCTGTGAGTAGAAAAAAAAGTGAACATGGGGAAAATCACAGTATTTGTCTATGACATTTGGCTTATGACGTAAATGCAGCCAAACGTGTCCTGCAGCGATGTGATTCAATGTTTTGGCCGTGAACTGATGTTTTGCAGTACCCTCCCAAGCAGTAGGTGGCGCTAATTCACTATAACAGCACGTTTATGTATTCCGGAAGAAGACAACACGGAAGGCGGACTGTGTGCAGGTGAACGTATTATTATTCTCAGCTGAAATACAATTAGAAAAAGAAACGACTGTTCACGGTTTGAACAAGCGGGTCAGAATTTAAATAGCAAAGAAAACAACCAGTTGTCCACTTCGTGTTTGAGCTATGGCGTAAATGGTGTTTGCAGCTGACACGTTTGAACCGTTTAGTAAACGTTTGTAACTTTAACGTTTTTATTTTGACATTAACAGGAGTCAAACAGCGGGAAACGAGATCAAATTTAATCTTTGTTTTAATTTTTAATTATTCTTCTGCTGTTCAGTAATACTTTAAAAGGTAAATGTGTAAAGGCATTCACTCTTCACTAAGTAATAAACATGCAAAGTTGAGGTTTCGTGACCCTTTCATCACAAGCACAAAATATTTGTACACAGTGTAAGGTTATTGAAGTGGCCGTGTTTCAGGCCTTTTTATATATTGTTTTAAAACCGGGAGGACGTCTTTCATTGAAAAATTTTAGATCATTTCTTGCTAAATTTGATACAAAGTACTTGTTTTAAGTATCTGGCAAAGAGCTTACATTATTCATCGTATGATCTGTATAGTACCTTGCAAAATCTCTTGAACTGACAAAGCTTGAGTTTATTTTTATTAGCGATATATGCAAGGCCAACACAAACTACTGCATAACTGTGAAATTAACAGAAATGTTTTATTTCTTTTCAGAAATCAAAAAAAAATGTGATATTTGTATTTAGTCCACTGAAGTCTAAACCAAAAATACAATTACTGATAGAAGTCTTTAGAGGAATGTCTCTACCAGCTTTGCACACCTGTAATTTTTGCCTGTTCCTCTTCGTAAAACAGTTCAAGCCTGGACAGATTGACAGGAGAGTGTCTGTGAAAATCAGTTTTCAAGTCCTGCCACATATTCTCGGTTGGACTTTGACATGGCCATTCTAACACATGAATATGCTTTGGTTTAAACTAGGGATGTCCAAAGTGCAGCCTGGGGGGCATTTTCGGCCCTGGGAGGGATTTTGTTCAGCCCCCGATCCCAATTCAAGATTGGTACAAATTTGCCAGCACTGACAGTTTTTGGAAAATTACACTTTTTTTCTTAAGGTTGGCATTTTCACTGATGAATAAAAACTAAAACATCCTTTATTGTCTTTGTCACAAATACAACTAAATTTAGAAAAAAAGCTATCTGGTCACTGCATGAGCAATACATAATTTATGTAAAATAGAAAAATAGATGCGGTTGTTAAAAAGATCAAATAAAAGTGCATGTACCACACATTCATGCTGATTGCACTATTCATTTCCCTTTACATTCTTGCTGTGCTGAGTTTTGGTATTGCTGTTGAAAAGAAACTGGTGAAACCGGGTCAGAAGTGTCCTTTATGATGTAATGAGCTTTCAAAAGACAGCAGAAACTGTTAAGTTTCCTCTGGGCCATTGTACAGCTGGTGTACCATACACGGATGCAGTAGGTCATTATGCTCTCAATAGAGTCTCTGTATGTTATTTTTGGTAAGAACCCTCAGGAAGTGCAATCTCTGCAGCAGTCCAATGTCCCTCAGTTTGTCCACCAGTCTGTAGAGGATGATGGTGTCTAATGCTGAGCTAGTCCACAAAAAGCAGCAGAATGGGTGCATGAATTGGTGGATGACTAATTGTAGTGTAAAGCGCTTTGGGGTCTCTGGGGACTTGATAAACCACTATGCAAGTGCAGACCATTTACCTCACCTCATGCTCCTCTACAGCGAGGGCAAAGCTGCTGTAGGGTGTACAGCTGCCTGTGGTGGCACCACCTCAAAGTGGGCATAGAAGGGATTCAGCTCCTCTTCCAGCAAGGTGTAACAGTCACCAGCACTGCGGTTGGTGTTGTAGTTAGTGAGCTGCAGGATCCCTTCCACAGTTGCCTGCTGTTGTTGCTGTCCAGGTGGTCCTTGATCCTCCTATAGTCTGACTTGGCCCATCTGATGCCTCTCTTCAGGTTTGCTCGGGCTGTGATGTAGAGACCTTTTTTTTGCCTGAACTGAAGGTGTTGTTCCTGTCCTTCCGCAGCTGCTGGACACCTCTAGTCATCCAGCTTCTTGTTGGGGTAGACCCTGGTGTGTTTTTCCACAGTAACAGTGTCTTTGCATGTAACAGAACACTGTTTGGAAACAGGTCTGGGTCTGGGTCTTCTGTATGATTAAAAGTAGCTATGGTAACTACTCACATATGCCCCTTTTTGATTTGTAGCAAAGTATGTTCAGACAAGGTTGATGACTAATATTTGACAAACGCGTACACACTGTGCAGTTTATAAGCGGTCCAAAATATTGGCCCACCTGTAGGTTGACAGGCACTGCCTGATGATCTATGCAGTCTGTGCTTGGACATATTTTAAAAAGTAAAAATGGTTACAATAATCTGGATCGTGTTTCTAAATAATCATCAGGAATCCTAAATATCCACCGCTCTTTCTTGATAATTACATGACACAAACTCATAATTATAGCTGCTCAATGTATTAAATCGGCATCGCAATGTCAATGTGTTCAAAATCGCAATCTCAAAGGATTGTTTAGATGCAATGCTTGGTAGGGCTTAAAGGGCTGTGCATCAAAAATCTGCTTTGCAGTGATGTTTGGCCACTTGGATGGACTTCTACTGATTTTTAGGGATCATAATCCTAAAGCTGGTGGGGACGTTGTGATGATGGAAAAGATATATTATCATCGCAGAATTCAACAATAATATCGGAAAATCACGTTTTCGTTATATCACCCAGCCCTACATTTAATATGATAAACATACTTCATGCATTTCTTTGCATGCTGTAGATTTACAAAGAGTAAACTAAAACTGCTTACAGGCTCCTAACTGCGTGTAACCTGATTTTTTTTCTTTTGCTTTTTGTCAGTGTGGGTATTGTGTAACCTTACAGTTGTCCATGTAGTCAAAAATCTGGACAATTTATATAATCAATGTGTCTCCGTTTTTTAGGAAACATGTCAAGACAGCTGGGAGACAGCCATCGAAGGTTTCTACAGACCATGATGGCCATTGGCATCACTAATGAACAAGAAGCAAAAGCACTTTATCAGCACTGCTGTGAAACACACAAGAGTGAGTAACCTTTCTACTGTAATAGTAAATGCTTTGCTAAATGAGGCTGAGGGATCTGTGATTGCTGATCCCTGAGTGACGAGAGAAGCATCATTCCTCTAACCAGAAGTGCAAAATATCCTTGTCACGGAGGCTACATTTACACTGCGGGCAAATGTGGCTCATATCCAACTTTAATGGCAGTTAAATCAGCCCAATTCCGATCTTTTCACCCCCAAATTGTGCCACTTCCATATATTTCCCTTAAATTGGATACGTATCCAATGGTTTTCAAAGCGTCTGCAGTCGGAACAGTCTTGCATTTTATCAGACTTTCAAATCATTGTCCTGTCTCCGACTACGCCTCCACACAGACTTCTCTACAGCAGTAGCTGTTACTGCAAAAGGTCATGGTAAATAGTCGTGCTCTCTTTTTTTTCTTACCTTTCGTCTTATGATGTGGTCATAATACTGTCAGCTCCCACTGCTCGACAACTTAATAACACAGCAACGCTGTCATCCGTTATTACTTCCTTAAACAGCGAGCTGCTGTGTGACGTCTACTTCTCCTTCTGCGCATGCAGGTCGGTTTGGGGTCATGAACTGTTCAGACTGAAGTCTGATGGCGGTCACATTTAATTTGTAGTTTGAACGACCACGCAAGAAATCAATCAGAATTGAGCATCAAGACCTGGAGTCTGACTAGCCTAAGGAAAAGAAATGAAAAGAAAAATGATAAAAAGAGGTAGAAAGATAAGATATGACCACTTAGATTGACTCATTTTCAGTTAACTTAGGTCATCTGACATCGACTAGTTTTGGAAGCTGCTAACATTTGCCTGTTGGCAAAAAAACATGACAAAATAGTCGTCGTCGTCTTCCGCTTATCTGGAACCGGGTCGCGGGGGCAGCAGACTCAGCAGAGAAACCCAGACGTCCCTCTCCCCAGACACCTCCTCCAGCTCCTCCGGGGGGAGCCCAAGGCGTTCCCAGGCCAGCCGGGAGACATAGTCCCTCCAGCGTATCCTGGGCCGTCCCCTGGGCCTCCCCCTGGTGGGACGTGCCTGGAACACCTCCCGAGGAAGGCGTCCAGGAGGCATCCGGTATAGATGCCCGAGCCACCTCAACTGGCTCCTCTCGAAGCCAGTTGAACAAAATAGTTTTTGCATTTATTTGTTCTTTTTCTTTTTGCAGCACAGTGTGTTCCCGACAAATTGGACGAGTTCATTGAAGCCATCAATTCCAGGCTGCAGCCCATGTTCATGCAGATTAGAAAAGGCATGTCTGAGGAAAATGGTCTCCAGTACTACGCCTTGGTCAGTAGCTTTAACTTGGGATAGCCCTGCGGTCTTTAAAACTTTACATCTTTATTAAGATGTAAAGGAAACATTGTTTATGCAGGGATTATTGCATTGGATTGAAAATGACAGAACTTGGTCCTCCGCAGGTCAACATGGCGGAAACAGATATCACCAGAATGACGTCAGATTACGCTGACAACGAACTGGAGCTGTTCAGGAAAACGGTGAGAGGAGTGTCCTCAGCTGTATTTGGGATATTATTTTTATTGAAAGTATTTGAAAACATTATGTAATACCAGTTTCCTCCAGGGGTGAGTATAAATCATATTTAGTTGTTTTTTTTTGTATGTTTTTAATCACCAGCAATGTTAAAATCTCTTTTAATTTAGATAGACCTAATTGTTAGCTCTGAAAATGGGAAGGCCTCCTCCACTGACATACTGAACAGCACCGACACGATGACCTCTAAAAAGATGAAGAAGAGTGAAACGGAGCATCTTCTGACTCGACTTGTGCAGGACAAGTGGCTTTGTGAGGTAAAATCCTCACTATCGAACAGATTGACTTACAGTGCCTCACAAAAGTATTCATGACACTTAAACCTTTTGTTACATTACAGCACATTTCAGTGTATTTGACTGTTTTTGGTTGTTAAATGGAAGGAACAGGATACATGGGGTTTTTATTTTTCTTAATAAATATCTCAAGTGCATCTTAGTCAGTACTTTATAGAGCCACATTTGCTGTAATTATAGCTGCAAGTCCTTCTGAGGTATCTGTCGACCAGTTCTGGACACTTGGAGACAGTGAGTTGGATGATGAATCTCCACTCCATGTAATTTGCAATATCTAACAGGTTTTTTTCCAGGATTGGCCTAGATTTAGCTCCAGTTATTTCCCTCTAATTCTGAACAACTTCCCTTTCTGACCAGAGCATCTTCCTCCTCATGTTTGCTATATTCGCCACTAGGCTTGTGGCAAACTGCAAACAGGGTTTCTTGTAGCTTCCTTTTTGCCCTTCTTCCATAAAGGGCAGATTTGATAGTTGTACAGTCAACTGAATCTCCCACCTGAGCTGTGGATTTCTGCAGCACCTCTAGTGATACCTGGGCCCCCCTGGCTGCTTCTCTCAATGTTATTCTGACCCGGCCTGTCGTTTAGGTTGATAGGTCAATGTCTTGGTAGGTTTCCCAGGTATGTTGGGTTGAACAGTGCCTCATGAGATATTCAAAGCTTGAAATACTGTTTTATAACCTGAACCTGCTCTGAACGTTCTAAAATGTATGTTGTGTTTTTTGGTCTTCATAATGCTTTTTGTTCACTAAATACATTGAAATTACTGCAATGAGACAAAATGTTTAAAAAGCTGAAATACACACTGTGGAGTGAAAGGTTGTTGGTTTCTTTCCTGGGTTTATCAATGTGGTTATTGTTTAACCCTTTGCTGTTTTCTGAACTTAGAGGCGTGGGGAGTACACTCTGTCCACTCGATGTATCATAGAGATGGAGCCATATATTCGTGCAATGTTTCAAGACCAGGTCAAAGTGTGCCACATCTGTCACAACATCGCCTTTCAGGTAAATGTTTATTACCTCATATTGTACAACTGCACTGCCCGTCCAAAACAAAGTCACGGTCTAATTTTTCGTTGGACTGCTTTTAGCTTTGGTTACAGCTTACCCTCGCTGTGGCAATCTGGTAGAGATGATGAGATCTGAGAAATCTTCTTCCGCTCAACCCAAAGATTCTCAAGGTGGGGCGGGTCTGCAGGGTATTTAGGTATTTAGATGACCTAATTTTTCAGGCACGTAACGTTGAACCAAGACCTGACCAACTACAGCAACCGCAGATCATAGCTCTTCTAGGCTTAGATTAGGCACTATGGATGATGGGTGCATGACTTCATGCACCTCTCTTTTTACCCTGAAGTTTCCATCACTCTGGAACAGGGTAAATCTGGACTCATAAGACAACATGACCTCCCTGCAATCAACTTTTTTCTTCTTTGATTTTTACAATTGCACTTACATGTAAGGTTCAAGCGATTGCTGATCACAATCTTTCTAATTGTTTTCCCACTACATTTCTTATGCAGAGATGATGGTTCCCCACTATTGCTACAGATTATAATAATGCATTGGAATAGTTCTTAATTCATTTATTTTTTTTAAACGGATACGGTGGTATGATGCTTCTTTGCCGTTCTTTTGTCTGTTTCCAAAGTGCCAAATTTGTGAGAATCCCTCCTGTGGAATAAAAATCCACAACCCATGTGTGGCCAGATACTTTAAAGGAAGAATGGAGCCACGCTGTCCAGCATGTGAGGACTTTTGGCCACATGAAATCCCTGGTATATATACATTATATAATAATATATAATAACTATTCAGGTATTTTTACTTCATTTATTTACTTTAGAGAACAGCTGTCATCTTATATATTTAGTTTTCCTTTTTTTTTTTCAGAAAACATACTCTTAATAGTACAAAAAATAATAATGTAACCACTCCGTAATAATTTAAGTCTTTGTTCTCCTCTTTTGCAGAAGTAAGAGGACTCCGTTCTCAGTCCAAGAAATGAGGACTTCCATGTTGGTTTTTGTTTGTTTTGTAAAATTGCTTAAGATTTTTAACAAAAGCTTGATTTTAAACATACTGTATATTTCCTTTAACTTTTATGCAAATAAACTAGATTGTCTTTAATGGATGTGTCTGTCGTTTACACACGTAAAATAATCCTCAGATTTCTAATGGTGCAAAAACTTTTTAACTGTCTTTTGTACCATTTATTTTTTATTTTGTACCATATTTAGTTTATTAGCTTGATTCATGTCTTTAAATCTATTGTCAGTTATAATCTTAAGAGGAGGGGGGATTTGGTCTTTACCTACGAATGAAACTTACATGAGACATTATTTGAAGTATATCCAGCTGTCTGTGTATATGTGTATACACTCAGAAATGTAGTACATGTAAGGGTGCTTATCACATTTTTTTTTTAAGTTCATTCAGCTCCTGCTCAAACTTGAAATGGCTGGCTTCATTTAAAACAATGCTGAAACAACTTAAATCAGTTTCCATTGCTTTATTTATCTTTTTCTGCTGTTAGATTAATTTCAGCAGTGTGTGGTTTCTATCGCTCACAATGTAAATCAGACATCAGTCCAAAACATTTGCTGGTTCAAACTGACGAACAAGGATCATTAAACTGTTAAATAAGTAAGTAATGCAACTAGATATCAGTTTTTATCAGATAAAAAAAAAAATCGCACTGAAAATCTGTTTTTTTTTCTTTGTTGTCTTAAGTTTTTTCATCATTTTATCCTGTTAATAATCTCATGGAGATTAAAATATTTTCAAGAGTGGCCTAGCCTTAACAATATAGTATACAATAATATCTAAAGAACAAAAAACATCTAACCTAAGAAAATAAACACCCAAATCATGTACAAATGATTGTCATGCCGTTTTTCAAATTCACGTTAAATTTTTGGACTTAAACTACTTCATGGCTACCAGTTCTGACCATTTCAGGTCCATTTGGTTATTATTCCAGGAAATCGACGTCCTTTTCTGACTGGCCAGGTGCATTCAGACAGAGCAGATCACCATTACCAAACAGGAAAAAAAGCTGCAGAAACTGTTTCCTCACCTGGAATGAGAAACAATTTCTTATTTCTGATAAAAATACATTTAATAAACATTTCAGTTTGAGTTTTAAAATAATTTAAAAGTAAAGGAGGAAAATTCTGTTTTGCATTCTAGAAACTGTCCATAGCGCCCTGCTCTAGCTGCAGATAGCTTTCTTTCTTCCAGATCAGCTGGACGGTGCCGGTTCATATGTAGAGATGAGTCACAGTTCTGGTTGTAAAATAGGCTTCCACTTCACATGAGTTTCTCCTGCCAGTCTACAGTGTCACATCAGCTATCTTTCGGGCTTCTAAAGTATATTTGCCTGAGAGTAGTCATGCTTCAGGATCTTCAGAGTGACTATTACAGAAATACTTTTTCTGAACCAGGGATAGAAAAAGGCATATATGAGTGGGTTCAAACAAGAATTAAAATACACCATCCAGGACACAATAGCCCAAGATGAAGCACTGTTAGAGATGTCTTGTCCTGCAAGAGACGGGTAGTAATATGGACAGAAAGTCACCAGAAACATGAATATAACGATACCAAGAGTCCTGGCTGCTTTCCTCTCAGATTTCTTTGCCGTGACTTTAACTGTGCCGGCTGTAATGCGAGCCTGCATGGCTCGAGCCTGCGACACCGCCTCTACAAACACTCTCATGTACAGAATGACAATAGCCGAGCACGGCACAATAAAAGTAAACACAAGGTCAATGGTTCCAGAGATGTAGCTGATGACCACCAGACACTCCCCGTAGCAGGAGTTGTATCTGTCTGGCTGCCTGAGATGGTCCTTTAAGATGAGGCTGTTATACAGAACAGAACAGGCCCAGCACAGGCTCACAGACACTTCAATTTTACTGCGAGTGATTTTAGTGGAGTACTGCAGGGGAAAACAGATGGCTACATAGCGATCTATCGATATGAGCACCATGTTCCCCACAGAGGCTGAGGTGAGAGTGAAGCCGACAATGTAAGACAGAGCGCACATGACATCACCCAGCAGCCAGCAGGGCTCAATGAATCGCACTGCTTCCACCGGCATCACCAGCAGCCCCACCAGGAGGTCTGAGGTGGCCAAGGAGAGCAGAAGCATGTTGGTGGGGGTCTGCAGCTGTCTGAAGTAGGAGATGGAGATGATCACCAGCAGGTTCAGAGCAACAGTGAGCACAGCGATGGAGGAGAGCAGTGTGTAGAGCAGGACGGCCTCAGAGCGATGTCGCTTCAGACCGCTGCAGGACCTGTTCAGGTATTGAGGGTAGCAGAGCTCAGCTCTGTCCAGGTGTTCCATCGTTCAGGATGGAGCACAGGCAGAGCTGCTGAGTTCACAATACTCTCTGAACCTTACAAACTTCACTTACTATGTCTCATTAATCTACATCTTTTTATGCCTGCTAGGCTTCTTATTCTCTGCTCCATCTGTCTGTGAAACTCCCTCCTTTACATTTCTCTGCTCCCTCTCTGTCGCCTTGTTTTCCTTATTTTTTCATCCCTCCTCCTCTACCTCCTATTACCCTTTTTCTCTTCACTTTTTCTCCTCCCTTTTCCCCTCCTCTTCTGTTGTCATCATCTGGTATGATGCAAGATTTGGTGTTTCTTGTAATCTCTAAACATCTCATATTTCTGATGGCCAACAGAACATAAACTCCCATAGACATTAAAAAAAACTTAATATCACAATATCCTGTGTTTTTCCTCTTAACAATTATGTTAAGAGGAAGAACATAAAAAAGCTGCAATAACCTGGACACATAAGGGGACATATCATGCAAAATCCACATTTTTAGCTTTTAAATACATTTTGTTTTTTACTTGCAGAGCAGAAAAGTTTAATTTAGTCTCCAGGTGTTGCAGAGATATCTTTATATTCTGTTTGGGTTATATTTTTCAGACCGTTCAGTTTTCTCTATCATCTGTCACATTTTTCCAACTGTTACATCACAGTATTTGCTGCGCAACATCTAAATATTATCATGGACATCCGAATCAGTTTCGCGTATCCTCCGTATTTATTTCTTGCTGCGATTTTGTAGTCCAAGCTCAAGTATGCCGACACTGAAAGAGGATTAGTTCAGTTCAGTTGTTAGGTGTATTTACCCACACAATTCATTACACCCCCCCCCCCCCCCCCCCCCCCCCCCCCCCCAGTATCAGACCCTCTTCTAAGTGCCTGGTTAATTTATTTTTCATGGAAATGTTTGCACATCAGTGTGGAAATTCCTATTTCCCCACTTCAAGGACCAGTGCCTTCAGCAACCTCCTCCAGTATTACAAAAATGGCTGAACGTGCTGCATTCTTTGAACTCGAGGGGGGCAGGGTGTGAAGTGCCTCAAAAGCATTTAAAGAGACGCACCTCAGAACAGGGAGAAAAGAGGAGCCTGTGGAGCACCAATAACAAGGAATTCAGACCAAAGCATTGTAGTTTCACTTTATATAGATCACAACTGAATGATGTAAGGGTGAAAATGATTTAAAACCATGATATGTCCCCTTTAATATGTTTTTGAACCCAGTTCACTTCCAGCATTCATCCCTCTTTGGTACACCCCAGACATCATTCGTTCGTTCGTTCGTCGTCTTCCGCTTATCCGGAACCGGGTCGCGGAGGCAGCAGACTCAGCAGAGACACCCAGCCGTCCCTCTCCCCAGACACCTCCTCCAACTCCTCCGGGGGGAACTCAAGGCGTTCCCAGGCCAGCCGAGAGACATAGTCCCTCCAGCGTGTCCTGGGCCGTCCCCTGGGCCTCCTCCCGGTGGGACGTGCCTGGAACACCTCCCGAGGAAGGCGTCCAGGAGGCATCCGGTATAGATGCCCGAGCCACCTCAACTGGCTCCTCTCGATGTCGAGGAGCAGCGGCTCTACTCCGAGCCCCTCCCGAATGGCCGAGCTCCTCACCTTATCTCTAAGGGAGTGCCCGGCCACCCTACGGAGGAAGCTCATTTCAGCTGCTTGTATCCGGGATCTCGTTCTTTCGGTCATGACCCAAAGTTCATGGCCATAGGTGAGGGTAGGAACGTAGACCGACCGGTAAATCGAGAGCTTCGCTTTTCGGCTCAGCTCTCTCTTCACCACAACGGACCGGCACCAGCTGCCCCCCACTTACCTGCGGCAGACGCCCCCCGATTGCCAAAATCTTTTTGTCCAGGATCTCCCGCTCCATTCTCTACAACAACTTGATCTTGGTACCTAAGACAATTTTGGGAGGATCTGGGGGCCTTGTTTTATTATATTTTATTTTCAATTCAATTGAGTTTATTTATATAGCGCCAATTCACATCACGTCGTCTCAAGGCACTTCACAAAGTCAGGTACATACATTCCAATTAAACCTGCAGTCAGATTCAGTTATTTATTCAAATTGGATAAAAAGTTTTTCTATCTAAGGAAACCCAGCAGATTGCATCGAGTCAGAGACTTCTAGCAGTCACTCCTCCCGGATGAGCATGTAGAGACAGTGGAAAGTCTCTGGCGTTGACTTTGCAGCAATCCCTCATACTGAGCTTGCATGTAGCGGCAGTGGAGAGGAAAAACTCCCTTTTAACAGGAAGAAACCTACGGCAGAACCAGGCTCAGTGTGAGCAGCTATTTTATTTTTCCTTTATTTATACTGTGTACTATATATTTATACTTTATTTAACTCACAGAGGAATTAATTCTGATTTTTAAGAGAGACCTGTTCCAAAATTATTTAAAATCATAGATGTTACATACAGAACAACAGCACAAGCGCATATTAAAATACAGTGGCTTACTGCAACATCAATCCTCACTCATAAGGAAAAACCTGGAACCCAGTGGTAATCTACACTGTAGCCACAGCTGCCCTGGGGCAGACTGACAGAAGCAGGGCTGCCATACAATCGGCACCACTGGGCCCTCTGACCACCATTAGCACGCAAGGCGGAAGAAGTGTCTTGCTTAAGGACACAATATCTGAAACGTACAGAACGGGGGTCAAACCAGCAACCCTCCCACCGGTTACAAGACAAACCCCTACCACGAGTCACTGTCGCCCCTATACAGTCTAAATCTCATTGAGACATAAATTCTCATTTTCAAGTGAGACTTGTTCCAGCATTATACAAAATTATGAATATTACATACAGAGCAACAGTGCAACAAGTGCATGTTAAAATACAGTGGCTTAATGCAACATCGATCCTCACTCTTAAGGACATCTTATGACTTTTTATTTAAATTCAACTTCATGTTCTAAACCAGATTGCATGCTTTAGTGTTTAACACATGTCCCGACACTCACGCCTATCACCATTGTGAACTGCAACTGTTGCCTATCTCTTTACTTGTGGTAGTTTCCTTTTTCTTGCAGCTGGTAATATGTATGTTTGTTCTGTTTCTTTTCTGTCTGCTTTTGTGTAAAGAAAATGCAAAAATAAAATAAAGTTCAGCTGTCCTTACAGGATTTTCTTGACATTTACTTACTTGCGTTCTTTTGGATAAAGTCATAATATGCAAAGAGGTTACAAAGGCTCAAAATGATCTCATTGTACTACAGTACAAGGAATTACAAAATGAAATGTACAGCTCTGTGAGAAAATCAGGGCATAAGGATATTTAATATCAATTTGAATTGTACAAACAGCATCAAAACTGAGAAGTATATATTTTTAGTGTTTTGTAAAATATAATTAAAGAACAAAAAGCAAGCTCTGGTGATAAGTGAAGTAAAATACCCATATGCAATCTAAAATGTCACAAATCAGTGCAGAATAAAACATTATTACTCAGTTGTTTGAAGGAAATTTGCCCTGTTTAAACCTCTGACATATTTGAATTTGTATTTTTGATGTTTTATGGTCCTATATTCATTTTACAAGTGTTGTTTTCCCCTCCCTGGGCTGCCACCTGGTGATGGTGGGGTTTGAGTGTCCCAATAATCCTAGGAACTATGTTGTCAGGGGCTTTATGTCCCTGTTAATGTCACGCAAGGCAAACAGGTCCTTGGTGAGGGATCAGACAAAGTGCAGCCCACAGACCCTTTATGATGATTACCATAAATGGAAACAGTGTTCCCTCGCCCGGACGCGGGTCACCGGGCCCCCACTCTGGAGCCAGGTCTGGAGGTGGGGCACGCTTGCGATCACCTGGTGGCTGGGCTTTCACCCATGGATCCCGGCCGGGCACAGCCCAAAGAGGAAACTTGGGTCCCCCTTCCGATGGGCTCACCACACGTGGGAGGGGCCAAAGGGGTCGGGTGCAATGTGGTATGGGTGGCGGCTGAAGACGGAGACCTTGGCGGTCTGATCCTCGGCTGCAGAAGCTGGTTCTTGGGACGTGGAATGTCACCTCTGTGGTGGGGAAGGAGCCTGAGTTGGTGTGCGAGGTAGAGAGGTTCCGGCTAGAAATAGTCGGGCTCACCTCGACGCACGGCTCTGGCTCTGGAACCAGTCTGCTTGAGTGGGGTTGGACACTCTTCCACTCTGGAGTTGCCCTTGGTGAGAGGCGCCGAGCTGGAGTACGTCAGGGTTCACCCTGGTTAATGAGAGAGTAGCCTCGCTCCACCTACGGGGGGATGGGTTCTGACTGTTGTTTGTGCTTATGCACCAAACAGCAGTTCAGACTACCCACAATTTTTTGGAGTGCTTGGAGGGGGTGTTGGGGAGCACCCCACCGGGGGACGCCCTTGTTCTGCTGGGGCAGAACAAGACCTGGAGGGGTGTGGTTGGGAGGAATTACCCTGTCGTTCTGAACCCGAGTGGTGTTTTGTTATTGGACTTCTGTGCTCATCATGGATTGTCCATAACTAACACCATGTTCAAGCATAAGGGTGTGCTCTTGGCACCAGGACTCCCTAGGCCGCGGTTCGATGATCGACTTTCTTGTTGTGTCATCTGATCTGCGGCCTCATGTCTTGGACACTCGGGTGAAGAGGGGAGCAGAGCTTTCCACTGACCACTACCTGGTGGTGAGCTGGCTCTGAAGGTGGGGGACGATCCCGGTCAGACCTCGCAGACCCAAACGAATCTTGAGGGTCTGCTGGGAACACATGGCGGAGTGAGGCGGAGGTTCAACTCCTACCTTTGGGAGAGCTTCAAACACGTTCCGGGGGAGGTGGGGGACACTGAGTCCGAGTGGGCCATGTTCCGCAACTCCATTGCCGAGGCGGTTTACCAGAGCTGTGGATACAAGGTTGTGGGTGCCTGTCGTGGCTGCAATCCTCGAACCCGCTGGTTGACACTGGCGGTGAGGGATGCTGTCAGGCTGAAGAAGGAGTCCTATCGGGTCTTTTTGGCCTGTGGGACTCCGGAAGCAGCTGATGGACCGGCAGTCCAAGCGGCATGCGATTCTGTTCCACCATCCGGCGTCTCTGTGGGGGGAAGAGGTACACCACCAACACTGTTTACAGTGGGGAAGGTGTGCTGTTGACGTCAACTCGGGACGTTGTGGGTCGGTGGGCAGAGTACTTCAAACACCTCCTCAATCCCACCGGCACATCTTCCACTGAGGAAGCAGAGCCTGGGGACCTTGGGGCAGGCTGTCCAATCTCTGGTGCTGAGGTCACCGAGGTGATTAAAAAGTTCCTCTGTGGTAAGGCCCCAGGGTGTGGATGAGATTCGCGGAGTTCCTTAAGGCTCTGGATGTTGTAGGGTTGTGTTGGTTAACGCGACTCTGCAGCATCGCGTGGACATCAGGGGCAGTTCCACTGGATTGGCAGACTGGGGTGGTGCTCCCCCATTCAAAAAGGGGGACTGTAGAGTGTGTTCCAACTATAGAGGAGTCACACTCCCAACCCTCAATCGTTTCCGGTGAGGGTTGGTCTCCGCCAAGGTTGCCCTTTGTCACTGATTCTGTTCGTAACTTTTATGGACGGAATTGCTTGGCGCAGCCAAGGTGTTTAGGGGATCCGTTTTGGTGGCCGTAGGATTGCGTCTCTGCTTTTTGCGGATGATGTTGCCCTATTGGCTTCATCAGCTCACGATCTACAGCTCTCACTGGAGCAGTTCGCAGCCGAGTGTGAAGCGGCCAGGATGAGAATCAGTGCCTTGGAGGCACTGATTCTCCGAGGCCATGGTCTTGAGCTGGAAAAGGGTAGAGTGCCTTCTCTGGGTCGTGGGTGAGGTCCTGCCTCAAGTGGAGGAATTAAAGTATCTTGTGGTCTTGTTCACGAATGAGGGAAAAATGGAGCGGGAGACCGATAGACGGATTGGTGCTCCTTCAGCAGTGATGAGGGCGATGTACCGGCCTGTCGTGGTGAAGAGAGAGCTCAGTCAAAAAGCGAAGCTCTCGATTTACCGGTCAATCTACGTTCCTACCCTACTCTATGGTCATGAGCTTTGGGTCGTGACCGAAAGAACGAGATCACGGATACAAGCAGCCGAAATTAGTTTCCACCACAGGGTGTCTGGGCTCTCCCTCAGAGATAGGGTGAGATAGGGTGAGATAGGGTGTGCTTCTCCACATCGAGAGGAGCCAGCTGTGGTGGCTCGGGCATCTGGTTAGGATTCCTCCTGGACGCCTCCCTGGTGAGGTGTTCCGGGAACGTCCCACCGGGAGGAGGCCCAGAGGAAGACCCAGGACACGCTGGAGGCACTATGTTTCGCGGGTGGCCTGGGAACACCTTGGGATTCCCCCGGACGAGCTGGCCCAAGTGGCTGGGGAGAGGGACGTCTGGGCCTCTCTGCTTAGGCTGCTGCCCCAGCGGCCCGACCCCGGATAAGCGGAAGACAATGGATGGATGGATGGATGGATGGATGTTTTATGTGTTTGACACCAACCTGCCAATGGAACTAGAGATGTAAATTTATCACCTGGCTATAATCTCACTTATTTAGGGGCTAATGTACATTAATATGTATAGACATTAAGGTTGTGCTCCTGACTGTTTAAGTGAGAGAGAACACCATTCTGAGATCCAAAGAGCTGTCTGAGGCCTTCCGAGGGAAGACTGCTGGGATTTAAAGAAATTTTCAATCGGCCATTTCATTGTATGTAAAATAGTTTTAAAATAGTCTACAAGTGGCTGTCCAAGAAAGTGTACCCTGAAAGCAGACTCCAAGATGCTAAAACAAGTCTTTGAAAACCCTAAAATGTCATCACAGAACCTAAACTGCACACATTTAACTTTTACAGGAGGTGTACAACAAGGAAACCTTTGCTCTCTAAAAAAAACATCAAGGCCAGACCCAAAGTTAGATGCAGAGAACGTAGATGATGAACAGAACTTCAGAAACAGTGTTCTTTGGCCAGAGGAGTTGTTAGGGCAATAGAACAGATGGTGTGTTTGGCATAAACCAAAATACAGTGTTCTAGGGAAAGCCCCTGATACCAACTATGAAGCATGGAGGTGAAAGTATCATGGTTTGGGGATGCTTTGTTGTAGGAGGCCTGAAGCAGTTCACCATCATAGAATCCTTCGGGAATTCTACCTGGTATCGGAGGGTGTCTGGATAAAGTATAGACAATGATCTTATTGAGATACTGCCGGGTGATGGGTGGGAGACCCATCACAAATCAAAGTTGAAGGTGTTGGGTGGGCCAAACCTTCATCAGACTGATGTCAGCCAGAGGGGGTAATACTAAACTTTTTCTTTTTCTACAAAATGCATTTTTGTTTATACATTTTTTAATGGGTAAAACAAAGTTAATTTTAGATGTTTAAGTACAAATAAACCTGTTCCCAGAGGTAATAAAAAAATGATCAGACATGGATACGTGAACGTTTCCATATGAAGAACTAAAAATTTAATGGGTGATCATATTTTTCCTGCACATGTTGTCCTGTTATTGGTTTGGTTAGAAGTAGTTCAGCAGTTTCTTTTCAACCGATCACCCTGACATGCTCTTGTATTCCTCTGAAGATGTGTGTGAATCCATTTTGCAGTGCTACATAAGAAGGTGGATGCATTTAAAATACAGCGAAGAGGTGGCTTGGCTGGATGGTTGGGCGGGCTGAGGGGGGGCATTGGGCTGGAGGGTGGTGTGGAGGGGTTGCAAGTTTGTTATACTGTAGTTGAAAGCTAGGTTTGATAAAATGGGCTGAACCAGCCTGATGTTAATTTTCTTTATGCTAAAATTGGACATGCTATGAAAAATTCCTGTTTTCAGTGTACATTTCTGGGACGAAATACAGTGCCATGCAAAAGTTATCTTACTACTTGAACATTTCCACAATTTATCACAACCAAAAACTTTATTGTATTTAATTGGGATTTTATCTGGTAGACCAAGAGAAAGTAGTTCACAATTGCATTGCAAAGACCAAGAAACACTGCAGACAAAGATAAAGTCATGGAGACTTTAAAAGCAGCATTAGGTTACAAAACAATATTTAAAGCTTTAACACATCTCCACAAATGTGAGTAGTGGACTATAAACTTGGTGTTTATAGAAGAAATTCATTGTTAAAAGAAAGTCATAAATCCACCTTTTTGCAGATTACCGAAGGACTTATAGGGGGCAAAGCAAATACAGAAGTCAATCTTCTGGTAAGAGGACACCAAAATTGCACTTTTTGTCCTATATGCTACACTTTATGTGTCGAAAGGCTAACACTGCTCATTACCATTTAAACACCATCTCTGTGTTAAAACATGGTGATGGCAGCATCATGCTGAGTGGGTACAATTATTCAAGTTCAATGATAATGAACATTTTTGCAAAGCACTTTAAAGATAAAAACTGGATGACTTGAATCAGCCATAAAACAGATGTCTAAGGGAACAGTAGTTGTTAATGTACAAGACTATTGCACTTGTAGTTCGCAATCCCTAGTTTTAATTTAAAGCGTACAACAATCTTACAAAATGGATCTTTTTAATAATAAAGCTTCACTATAATAACTGGCATGCAACATGATAATGGTCAGCACTAACGGCACTAACCAGGAGTTTACCAAGACATTTTAGACTGAGATGCCGAGGGTCAAAACTAGGATTTAGGTGAAGATCCTGAATCTTTAAACAAGACAACCACAATAAAAAACACTGTTTAATTAATTGCTTTATTTCTTTAATATTTCACATTTGTCAAGTTTTCATCAGAGAGTTTCTGACAGTGATGTGGAAAAAGGTTGCATCATTTGTTGTTGTGAACGTGTGTTCATTAACACCTCAGACAGCAGTTCACCTGTGGTTTGATGTTAGCAGGTATGATTAGAAGCTGGTATCCCTCTGGTACATCACACAAGAAACAACTTCATGCTTTGTTTTCCTGTGATACTATATAATTTGAGGAGTTGTCATGTTTGTGTGCTCAGTGTTAAAAATGTTAAATTAAATACATTTCTAAAATCACAATGTTGAAGTTGCTTATTAAAATGAACTTAAAAAATAAAAATTCAATTAAAATAAGCAATCACAGGCTTTTTTAAGTCTTCATTTTCTTCATGTTTTAAAATCTGAATTTACAGAACTTCTCTGTTACTCCTAAAGATTGTGCTTGCATTCTCAATGCAAAATACTGTGATGCTTTTATTTCATGACTTAAACCTCTGTGAACTGCTGGTTGGCATTAGAATTGGGTTATAGTCATTGTCTTTTTACCATAAAACAAACGGCCTCATTTGAAACCAGGAAATGCAAGTCAAGTAATCTCCTTGGACTTACTAGCTGTCATCATTTCCTTCAATTGTAGATAATCTGAAAGGTCATGTAAGGCCGACAAGTTGCATCGTTTTCAAACCATGTGTTATTTTATTAGAAACCAGTTGATGATGCAGGAATGGTTTATTAATCTCTTATCTAAAAACAACTATAATCAGAAATACAGTTATCAGTTCTAATTTTAAACTCACAGTTATCCAAACCAACTTGGTCCCATGTGAAAAAGTTATTGTGTCTTTAACCATGGGGGGGGTTTAAATGACGTATTTTCTATATCCAAAAAAACAGTGGGTAAGATGAGGGAAACTTGAAGGAGAAAGAAGGAAGAAGACATTCGGTCAAGGCTTAGATTCAATCATACTGGTTTAAATAGCACTCTATAAAGAATAGGAAAACATCCTACAGGACTACAGGGTTTGGACACTGAAACTGAAACACCTGGTTTTAGACCACAATAATTTTTATTTTTAGGTGTAGGGCTCCTTTTGGGGCCCAAATTTACAGCGTCAATTTGGTTTTGGAATGACATATTTTTACAAGTCCTGCACAGTGGCCCAGCGATTTTAAGCCATTCTTTTTGCAGGAAAGGGGGCCAGGTCACTATGTGATACTGGTGGAGGAAAACGTTTTCCTGACTCGCTCCTCCAAAAACCCCCCAAAAAGTGGCTCAATAATATTTAGATCTGGTGACTGTGCAGGCCATGGAAGAGATTCAACTTCACTTTAATGTTCATCAAAACCAATCTTTCACCAGTCTTGCGGGTGTTTTGGTGCATTGTCATCCTGATAACCCGGCACCCCTTCAGGATACAATTTTTGAACCATTGGATGCACATGGTCCTCAAAAATGGGGTTCGGTAGTCCTTGGCAGTGACTCGCCCATCTAGCACAAGTATTGGGCCCCAAGGGGAATGCCATGAAATGGCAGCCCAAACCATCACTGATCAACCCCCATGCTTCCCCCTCGGGGGTTATGCAACAGTCTGGGTGGTACGCTTCTTTGGGGCTTCTCCCACACCATAAAACTCTCCCGGATGTGGGGAAAACAGTAAAGGTGGACTCATCAGAGAAAACAATACATGTTTCACATTGTCCACCCCCAAAAGATTTGCCCCTCCTTTCCCCCATTGAAACCGACTTTGGCATTGGCATGAGGGACCAAAAGTTTGGCTATAGCACCCCCGGGCCGTGTATTTTGACCCTGTGGAGCTCCCGACGGCCCAGTTCTGGTGGAAAAAAAGGAGAGTTGAGGTGCACATTTTTAATTCTGCCGTGATTTTGGGCAGCGGGGTTTTTATGTTTTTGGATACAATCCGGGTTAGCACCCGAAAATCCCCTTTCAGACAGCTTCCTCTTGCGTCCACAGTTAATCCTGTTGGATGTGGGTTCGTCCTTCTTGGTGGTATGCTGAAAATAAACCCTGGATACCGTGCCTCTTGATACATCACAAAGAGCTGCTGTCTTGGGAAAAGATGCGCCAGCAAGCCGTGCACCCCCAATTTGTCCTCTTTTGAACATTGGTATGTCCCCAATAATGTTGTGTGCATTTCAATATTTTGAGCAAAAAAGTTTTCTTACCCTGCTAATTGAAAACCTTTCCACTTGCCTTTTCGGTTGCAAAAGTGTCAAATCAATGAAGACTGGCTACCAGGCCGGTCCAATTTAGCCATGAAACCTCCCACACTAAAATGACAGGTGTTTCAGTTTCATTGTCCAACCCCTGTATGTGGTCAATCTCAAGACACAGTTGAGCATGCATTAATAGATTGATAGATACCATAGAGAAAGACATACTCTTCAGTGTAGGATCCGTGAGCAAAAAGTACAGTTTGGTTTAGTTGAATTACTTCGTTTAAGTTCTGTACATAATTTAATAAGAGCGTTTTTTAAGTTCGTTATAAAAACAGAAGTCGAATATAGCTCTGCCATTCTGGTTCACACTCCAATTCAGTAGGTGGCAGTAATGCGCACTTAACGTTATTTGCCAACCGCCATTAAAAATAAAGCAGCAGAAGAAGTACAAAAAGAAGAAGAAGAAGAAGAAGAAGAACCGCTTTTCCTGTTCACCATCTTGGGTGTCAGCTGCAGCCTGTTTTCATTATTTTCTTTCAATTGAACTATGGGGAAAACCTGCTTAATTGTGGGTTGTGTTGCGCGTGGTGGTCGAGACCAACGTTCATTCTTCCGTCTGCCAGCCGTGATAGAAAATCAGTGTGAGAAAACAAAAACACTGAGTGCACAACGTCGACTACTGTGGCTGAATCGGATATCCAGGGCAGATTTGGACGGCTTGAACCTCACTCACGCCCGAGTGTGCAGTGCACATTTTGTGACAGGTAAATAATGTTCGTCTACATTTGTTGTAATAATATTCTGGAAAGATGTAAGCCAAGACCGTGAGCTGATCAGTTGATCCTGGCTGCACTCAGCACTGTGACCTACTTTGCTCTCACGCCCTGACCAGCTAGATGTAGGCTGCAACTTACCTTTACTGTCATACTGTAAATGTATTATCTAGTAATATAACTATTATGTATTTGTCCTATAAAAGGCAATATTGAACTTACCTTGGATTTTTGCCTATGTTGTGGCTATGAAAAAATAATTCCATACTTGCTGATTAAAAATGATCAGTTTCTTTTGTTGTGAGTATACTTTAACTAATGATGTCATGTCGTGTGATATTATTAATACTATTATTGATTGCTATTATTTTCTTTGTTATCATAGAATATAGAATTAAATATATCACATGTTATTTTATGGAGGAATAACACATGTGAGTTATATTTCAGGCAAACCAGCTCAACTGTTCGATAGCGACAACCCTGACTGGGCACCTTCTGTCTCGCTGGGACATACGAAAGTCAAGTTGGCAAAGAAGGCATCAGCTGTGAGAAAGGTGCGCATCCAGCGGCGCTCTAAGAAGATACGGATGTATGAAGCTGCAGAGAGCCTTCTGCAGATGAGCCAGCGCCTGGGTCCTCCTGAGGAGTCAGGGATTGAGCCTCTGTCTGATGATGATCCACCTACTGATGAACCCAACACCATTCAATGCCAGACAGACATAACATTACCTCTCATGGATGGTATGCAGTGTGAGATTAAGCGTTTGACTCAAGAAAATATGGACTTGCGTAAATCAGTTCAAAATTCCACTTATTCTGAGGAGACATTCAAAGGTGACAATGAACGTGTAAAATTTTATACTGGACTGCCTGATTTCACCCTGCTTATGCTTGTATTCAAATTCATATCTGATGACATGAGCTATACAGCCAATAGCTGCCTCAGTAAATTCCAACAAATGATCCTGACTTTAATGAGACTGAGGTTAAATCTATCTATACAAGATGTTGCCTATCGTTTTAATATTTCCTGTCCAACTGCATCTCGCATTTTTGGTGCTGTAATAAACATTATGTATCATAACCTGGGGTGGCTAGTGAAATGGCCTACAAGGCATGTGCTTATCGAAAGTACTCCCACAGACTTTCGCAAACAATATGGTGTACATGTTTCAGCCATTATAGATTGCTTTGAAGTATTTACTGACAGGCCAACAGGCCTAATACCTCACGCACAAACACGGTCCAATAACAAGCATCATAATACAGTTAAATTTTTAGTGGCTATATGTCCTCAGGGTTCTGTAACTTACATTTCAAAGGCATGGGATGGCCATGTGAGTGATAAATATATAACTGAGAACTCGGGATTCCTTAACCATATTTTACCTGGGGATATCGTTCTTGCTGACCGTGGTTTCGATATCAAAGATTTTGTTGGGGCAATGCAGGCCGAAGGGACAATTCCAGCATTTATGAAGGGCGAAAAACAGTTAGCTATGGCTGAGTTTATTGAAACGAGGAAAATTGCACATTTGCGTATTCATGTTGAAAGAGTGATTGATTGCATCAAGCAGCGTTACAGTATGGTGGAGGGTCCTGTACCATTAGATTATGTGCAGAACCAGGATCAGGATGGCTTGACTGTGTTATACAAAATTACTAAAGTATGTTGTTCTTTGTACAACTTAGGTGATGGGGTCGTATCATTTCATTAAAAGTGTGTTGTCAGACATTATAGTAAATTCCCGCTTGTAAGTGCAACAAAAACAGCTTTGATTTTTGGTTACAGCCTCTAGGAAATTCTCTTCTATATATTGTGGCTTCCAGGCCTGCAACACGATGCTTACAGCTGTGTAATGAAACATCGTTTTTAGTGTGACTTATAAGCAGGAATTTACGGTGCGTTGTGTTGGAAGGAAACCAGTTGCCTTCCAACACAAAGCACAATATTGCTTTTGTTTTTATCTATTCATTCTTCGTGTATGTCCATTTTTCATTATTACAGCACATTACCTTTAGCTCTCAATAAATTGTTGATGAAAAATTAAGTATGTGGCTTTAATTTCTAAACACAATAATAAAACAGTGTTCTGAAGTGAAAGAGGTGTTTATTAACAACAATTTATAAATGCATATTCACTTTTAGGTTCATTTTCTGTATCATTGTTACATGTCAGATGTAACATAACATGTTAAAGTGGCGAAGAGAAGCTACAGTGAGAAGCGAAAGAAAAACTTCTCACATGGAGATGCTTCTGCTGTTTGGAATGGTTTGAAAAACCTGACTGCCTACAGGAGCCATCCCCCAACCCTGAGCTGAATCCTCGCCTGGCATATCAGTCGAATGGCTTCTGCAGGTATGAAAAGCAGCAGTTCACACCTCAACCCAACTCCTCCACACCCCATTCAGACACAAATTCTTGCCATACACCAACCAACCTCCTACCTTCAGACTCCCTGTCTGCACTTAAAAACGTTAGAGGAAGATGTAAATAGGATCTTTCAGCGGCTGAAAACAAGGCCTCAGGACCTCGTAATGTCACCCCATCATGTCTGAGAGCCTGCGCCAACTAACTGGCACCCATCTTCACTGAGATCTTCAACAAGTCACTGGAGCTGTGCGAGGTTCCCTCCTGCTTCAAATACACATAATCATAGGATTAAATGTCTACAGGCTTAAGAGGTGCATAATGCACCGCAAAGACAGTTTCTTCCCCCAGGCTGTTTCTCTGATGAACACTTGTCAGAGTTACAGATCAACATCACGCATACGGATCTCATGTTATATCCTAATGTTAAATCAGTTGTATATATGTACATTTAAAAAGATATTATTCAGTGCGTGAAGTGTACCGGAATGAAATTCCTTGTTTGTCTGTACAAACTTGGCAATAAAGCTGATTCTGGTCCTGATTCGGATTCTGATTTTGCATTCTGATTAGTGGATGGGGACAGTTAACCTCTGTCCCCATCCACTTTATGAAAGGGATGTTCGGGTGCTAACCCGGATTGTATCCAAAAACCTCTGTCCCCATCCACTATCTCTGGATGGGGACAGAGGTCGTTGGGGCCTGGGATTGGGGCGGGGGGTCGCGATCTGGGCTGGAGTCGTTTGGGTGGTGCCAGACCTAGTGTGGTCTGGTAGATTGGGGCGGTCTGCCTGTCACCATCCCCGGAATGAAGGGAACCATATCCTAGGTACAGGGGCCGTTTGCCACTCTGGGGTACCTGGACCTGGTAGTATAGTGTGTTTATGGGGAGCGATGTGAGAGTATGGCCTCCATTCTTGCATGTCTTTACGGTGGGTGTGAGTGTTTGTATGTGTAAGCATGAGGGTGGGAACATATTATTGTGACTGTTTGTCACAAAGAACTCAAACTAAGCAGTAGCACCAGTTTAGCATTGGTACTGGTTTGGTAAAAAAAAACCTCTTAATTATTTATCCTCAATGACCCATCTCATTTGTGGTGTACCTCAATAATCAGTCTCCGGCCGCTTTCAGCACTTCATTTACATATTTCCTTATGGGCAGATTATTAAGATACATTATGTGCTACTTCTATACCGAGGACAGCCAACATTCCTTGCCAAAGAAACCCACAGATCTCAGGAGATTAGCTAAGGCTGTCTTTCAGAAAAGCCGACCACCGAGAAATTTCTGAAATTCAGTTCT
Organism: Crenichthys baileyi; assembly: GCA_036173005.1. Classification (NCBI taxonomy): domain Eukaryota; kingdom Metazoa; phylum Chordata; class Actinopteri; order Cyprinodontiformes; family Goodeidae; genus Crenichthys; species Crenichthys baileyi. The sequence continues at coordinate 109,583 of JAHHUM010002153.1, read as the reverse complement.
CAAAGGTAAGACGTAATTCTGTCTGTTCCCTTCAAATTCAGTCCTGCGGTTAAAATAAATAATATATCTTCGGCTATTTGAATACAATTCTATTAGAACCCTGGTTTCCATCTTCAAATCAAGCTTAGTATTCTGTCCTGGAAAATCTTTAAAAATCTTTTAACTACTTATTTTTCCAACCTTTCTGTGTTTTGTCTGTTTTCACCATTAGTGCAATAATGCACTTTATGCAGGTGGTATCAGGCATGGCTTACTCAGTGGGTTCAAACACAGAAACTGTATCCCCCCATTCATTATCTATACCAGCTAATCCTTGCAGGGTCACATGGCAAGAGGTGGGATACACCCAGGACGCACAGAGGCACACAGCCATGCACACTCTCAGACTTTAGGACAAGTAATTTACATTAAACAGTTAACCTAACATGCATAATTTTGGACTGAAGAAGGCCTCACTGTAATCAGTGCAAGGCAGCAGTCCACGCAACTGCGCCACTCTGCAGTGCTGTACATATTATCTGAAATATAAACACATATCAAATATAAAGCCCTTAATAATCAAGTCCCGTCATACATCAGGGATCTGATTGTTCCATATGTTCCCAAAAGAGCACTTCACTCTCAGACTGCAGGTTTAATGGTGGTTTCTAAAAGTAGAATGGGAGGCAGATCTGTTGGTTATCAGGCTTCTCTTGTGTGGCTTTAGTCCATATGGAGACACCCTGACACCCTGTTTGTAGGTTACAGACTGCAACAAAGGAAAATCAGGCCTCTGTCATTAAAGCTCAAATTTGATCTGATTCCTGATTCTTTTATTTAGACAAGTACACAACAACAACAACAACAACAACAACAACAACAACAATAATAATAATTAATAATAGAAACACAGCTTCCAAATAAATCCCTCTTCTGCTTAAGCTGTCATGTTGGTTGTTGGACGCTAGATGGCGCTCTTGGAATAGATCTCAGAGTTCTGACTTGCTCAGGCTCAAAACAATAGAAACAGCCTGATGGCTACTTCTTGAAATCTTTTTTAATAAACATGAATTTATAAATATTTTTCAGCAGTAAGAAGACTATAACTGTATTTCAATTTGTATATTAAACTACTTTCTCAAGCTATTCTGTTTTGTTTTGTAAACCATGAAGCTTCCCACTGACTTACCAGCTTTATAACATACACATTAATTTACAGTATTTTAGGTTAACTTACTGTTAATATTCACATTAATTAATTAATTCCTGTAATAATCAGTAGGAACAATAGAAAAATATTGTAATAAAACAAATATATTATGAATACATTTTAACAGCAAAGTAGATCCAAGTCAGTTTTTTTCCAAGTCATATTTCTTGTTATTTAACTGATCTTAATCTCAGTTTTTTGTGTGTTTGCTGCTCGCATCTTCGATCAGCTAAACTAAAGAAACAAAGGGCTGATTTTCAGAGGCTACAAGGACAGGTTGAACTAGATGGAGAAACGATGATCTCGTTCAGAGGATTTTGGGCTTGAACGGTGAAAGCTAATCAAAGCAATACGTTTTTTAAAGACTCGCTGAGCCTTTATTGATCCTGCACACGGACTTTATCGCTGGTTGGACTGATAAACCACCTCAAGGCTCAGTTTGATGCTGTGTTTAGGTTTCTTCATTGTCTTGCTATCTCTTAAACTTTTTTCTGTACGTTTTTATTGTTTTTCCGAGACTTTTCATTGTGTTCATTTTGATTAACTGAAATCACTGTCAGTGATTTAGCTATTCCTTCTTTTCAGTGTAATTCTCTGAGATTCATTTTAATTGAAGTTTACAGTGCCTTGCAGAAGTATTTACACCCCTTAAGCTTTTTCACTTTAAACCCACAAACTTCATTGTATTGTAAAGGGATTTTTTTTTATGGCAGACCAATAGAAAGTCATGTATAATTCTGAACTGAATGGTATGGTTTTAAAAAAAAATAACAAATGAAAATCTGAGAGAAAAAACCTTTAGCTCATTCTTCTAAGCAAAAAGAAAAAAAAAACAAACCAAGTGCAGTCAGATTGAATAGAAAGTGTCTAAGGAATAGTTTTCAAGTCTTGCAACAAATTCACAATAAGATTAAGAGCTAGACTTTGACTGGGCCATTTAGTGTGTGACTATGGTTCAACATAAATTTTTCAATTGTTGGTTTCTCATGCTGAAATTTAAGGGTTGCTGTCCTCCTGGAAGGAAAAGCTCTGCTGCAGATTAGGTTTTTTTTAAGCCTCTAAGAGGTTTTCTTCCAGGATTGTCCTGATTTTAGCTCCATTCATTTCCCCATCTAGTCTGACCAACTTCCTTGTCCCTGTTGATGAACATCATCCCCACAGCATGATACTGCCACCAGTGTATTCTACATGGTATGTAGAATACATGGTATGTTGATGGAGATGTGTAGTATTAGTTTTCTACCCCAAACATACTTGTAAAACTACAGACTTGGTTTCACTCCAAGTTTTGTTTTTGTCACCTTTTTCCAGGTAACCTCTCTTAACCTCTTCCTCATTGTGTTCTCCTGTTAGAAAGAATGATTCATGGTAACACAAGGATTCATTTTGCAGATTTCGTTTGTACTGAACATAGATGATCTTTTTTTCCTTCTTAGGCACAGATAAAAACTCCTTTCAGCATTTAATGCCAGAAGAGACACTTATAACCAGCAGAAGGTAAGTGTCCAATTAGTTTAATATGTTTGAGTGTGAACCTAAAATTGGAATTTTGGTAAAAATAAAACTTTTTTCAAGAGAAAGCTCATCAATGTCTTCATCAGGCACACACACACATGAAAAATGTGAGGACCAGGAAAATTTCCTTATTTTTCAAAAATGACCTTTTGTTAGTTAAAAACGTTTTCTGGACCTCTCTCGGAACACACACACACACACACACACACACACACACTCTTGTTTTGCAATATGTAGTGAGGACCATGTGTTGACTCCCAATGACTTCCATTGATTTTCAGTCATTTTCAACCCTTTCTATGCCCTAACCCTGACAATAACCCTAAACCTAACCATTACCAGTGCATGCCTAACCCTAACCTTAACCTAAACTCAATTCACACCTTAGTCCTAAACCTAACCTCTAGCAAAATAGGTCGTGAGGACCAGCAAAATGTCCTCACTTTGGTACCAAGGGTCCTCAATTTGATGGTGAAATCAGGAAAATGGTTCTCACTGTGATGACAAGACAGGAACACACACACACACACACACACACACACCCACATGGGTGAGCACATGTGCCTTTATATGCCTGATTTGACACATTTTCCTTCCAACAAACAGCAGTCTAATTGACTCTTACTTTAATTACATTCAGCCAAACTCTGACTGTCTTCAACACAGGCAGGCTTCTTTTCCCACTGTGAGCATGACACCTCTGTCCTCTTACAGAAGAACGAGTCAAGAATCCACTTTGATGTCAAAGCAAAGGTCAAAATAATAAATGTAGGCTCAATTGATGGGTTGGCAGGGGGTAGGTTCTATCGTTGGTTCTTGGACGAGTGATTCCTAAAAGGCTTGATGAACTCTTACAGTTAGCCACCTCCCAACAGGAAACCAGCAGGAGTTCTCTTTGCATGAAAAGCTTGATCCAAATCTGCTGACCAGGTTCGCTCTTTTGTTCACAAGATCTTTTTTCTCATACATGTGCAGCATCCTCCCTTATCACTGGCACTCCTTGTGAAGATGTGTTAAAAAATTCTTCAAATTACCCCATGATGACAATCTTTACTGCACCTCTCTAGCAGCAACTTTGGGAGATTTTTCTTTACCTCCTTTACCAAACTCCAATGAGCACATTGGAAACATAAACTCTGTTCGTCCATCTAGCTGTGTTTGCCACATTTGCAGTTGTTTCAAACGTTTTAATGCTCTGACTGTTGATAGGGGAAAGTTTGGGAGGGGAGCAACTTTTTCTTTTGGCCTTTTCCTGAATTATGTTGATATCAAATTTTGAATAGCACCTTTAAAAACAAACGAGGTTGACCAAAGTGCTTCAAAATTTATACAAACAAAAAATAAATACAGAAAAACATTTGTCAACTTTTAATGGTCTGATAAACTCTCAAAACAGGCATTTAAATGAATTTATAGCCTTAGCAGTGTGGATATTTAGTGATGAAGTTTTCAAATATTCTGATGCAGTACCAGTGAAAGCCTGATCACCCCACATTTTAGTTTGGACCCCAGAACTGCTTGACCTGAGTGCTCCTAAAGGTGTGGGAATGGTGAGGAGATCACGTAAATAAGATTGGATCAACATTTCGAAGACAAACACACACCCTGTGTCACATTATATTTACACCCCAGGGTAACAAAAAGTAATGGATTAACAGTTCCAAGATATTATAATCTCTTTGAAAGTAGAAATTTTCCAGCTTTATTCACTTTAAAGGAATTAAAGGAGTGCTACTAACTGTAACCCCAGTGATTTTATTAAACAATTAAAAATATTAATAATTGCTTCTTCCTGTGGTATTTTTCCCCAAAGAATAAATGAGCTTAAATAAAAGGTTACAATTTTCTACATTTCTGTGTGACTTTGTGCTATTCCAATAAAAGCAACATTTATTTTAAGGCATTTTACCTTTAACAGGGGTGCCAGCTAATGAGAAAAGAGCATTATTAGTTTCCCACACATTCAGAATTATCTGCTCCAAGAATGATCAACTAGATGACCATCTGAAGAACCACAGTATCGCACATGATTTCCTCTTGGGTGTCGCAAAACATTTGTTTCAAGAAAAACACGAGAAATAAATAAGTAAATAACTGTCTGGTCATTTAGGCTAAACAGGTTTAACTATTTTAATTCAAGCCGAGATTTTCTTTTCTTTTACCAGGGGAATCCTTGAGATGTTTACCGTCTCTCTCACAGTGGCGTCCTGGCAAAGACTGGCAGCAACACAGAGTTCATAAAAACAGTCACATACACCAATAAAAGTGAAAATATAAGACAGTCAAAATCTGTGAAATAAAACAGATCTATGACTGATCAACAGTATGCCACTTGTGCTGCACACGTTTGTACCTTCAAATATTTACATTGATTTTTCTTTTAATTTGGACAAAATGGATAATTTTACACGTGAAGAAGTTTTTACCAGTTTATGTCAGAGAAGAACAAAGGACCAAACTCACTACTTTAATCCTATTTTTAGAATTAAATAAAGACAAATAATGCTTATTAAATTTTTTTATGAATAAACATTTATATATATATATATATATATATAATATATATATATATATATATTGTTTGGAGGTATGCTTGGCATAAGCTCTCTGTGCTTTCTGCCTCTCACTGCAGTTTAATAATTGCTTCATTTATGATTTTTTGCATTAAACAGACACTTTAATCTTATTGAAACAACCCCAGCTGTAGAGGATTCCATGATCTGCATCCAAGTCCCCGGCTGCACTCAACCCCCGATCTCCTGTGGTGGGATTTTGCTTCAGCTACAGTGTAATGGACCTGCTATAAAAAGCTGTGATAAAACGCAGCAACATGTAGAAAATGTTAAGTTTAGTATTCAAACATTTGCAGTTTTAGGTGTTTCTTGACGTGGTAGAGCTACATCGAGCATCACAAGTTAGACAATCAGAAATCAAACTGTAACCAGTTAACTCAGGCATTTTTTTTACTTGCCACACATTTCACTGATTTGAATAAAAAATATTTATTAAATCAAGACTGCCTTCAAATTATATTGTAAAATGACTAAACAGCATCAAGGAGGAAATAAACGCTAAAAACATCCAGTAAAATCTTCGCTTTGTTAAATCATGTATTTCATTGTCAGAGGCAAGATTTTCTTTACTTGCTCAAAAATTTTCAACTTTGTTTGAATGTTAAAGACTCTTGGAAATGTCAAGTTTTGTCTTTGCAAAAGTTAAAAAACAAGCCTATTTCTGCTTTTAACAGTACAAGTTAGCTTAGCTTCGTGTATGTTTTTACTGTAACCTTCTGGTCAAAGGAAAGTTTGTTGACTTGGTCGTTATTTTTAGCTTTTTAAAACAGATTTCAAAAAGGATATTTGGAAATATTTTAGTACCTTTAAAGGCTAGAAACAGAGTTTGTTTCTGTTTTTAGAGGAAACAGAAAGAGACGCAAATCTTTTTTCAGAAAAAAATTCTTTAAAAAAAATGTATTCTCTCTTACTCTTAACTATTCTAAGCTCTCTTAATTTTGTAATTTAAAAGGGAAAAATTCACATGTTACCAACATTTCAAGTGAATCATAATAACAGAGACAATAGTTCAAGAACTGAGAATTTCTTTTTAAGCCAACTATTTAAGCAACAAAACTTAAAATTTGAAATTGAGCAAACTTTATGTAAAAATCTGCAAAGGTTATAAAATTAATAGGCCAAACAAGTTTTGATTTTACTCAGTTGATATTTTTAGCTCAATATCATTGCCACAGGAAGTTGTCACCTTACTGTAAGTTGTAGTGATAGATTTTAGTAGTTTTGAACTTGACAGTTATACAGCTTCATCTCAATGAATAAATATAACTGAAAAGTTATTTTATTTCAGTGGAAAAGGTGAAATTCTTATGTAAGCTAATAAAAAAACACATTCAGTAGAAGTGTCTTACCTGGGCTAAGTGGTCAAAGAACTGGACTATTGTTCAGTTGTCCAAAGTCCTCTTTTCAGATTAAAGAAAAGTTTACATTTCATTTCATTTGGAAGAGTGGAGAGTCACAGAACCCATGTTACTTCTAGTCAAATGTGAGGTGTCCACAGTCTGATGATTTAGGGAGCCATGTCATCTGCTGGTGTTGGTCCACTGTGTATTGTCAAGTCCAAAGTCAGTGAAGCAGTTAATCAGAAAACTTTAGAAACATCAAGCCTCCTTTTGCTGACAAACCTTTTGGAGATGCTGATTTCCAGATGGACTTGGGATCTACCCACACTGCCAAAGGTACCAAAAGCTGGTTCAATGAGCATGGTGTCACTGTCCTTAATTGGCCAGCAAATTGACCTGACCTGAACACCATAGAGAATCTATGGAGTACTGTCAAGAGAAACATAAGAGATACTAGAACCAGAGATGCAGATGACTTAACATCTTAGCAGAACCAGATGCTGATCACCTCACAACGCACTGACGGAACAGTTCATGCAACAAAGAGTACATATACTGTACAGTATTTGGCTATACTTTTCAGTAGGTAGGCATTACTATTTTATTTATTTAGGAGTGGCTCAACATCAGGAATGTGACAGCTGTATATTTGTGTGATGGCTGTTGAAGCTCTGACTCCTGCTGCAGTCCACACATTTTAATTTTCCCCCAAACTCATGAATGGGCTTTCGCTTCTTCTACCACACTTTCTTTCCACTAATATACTTTACAGAGGTCTGTAAACAGACAGCTTCTTTAACAATGACTTTAGTGACTTACTCTCTAGTGGAGGATATCCATGACTGTCTGCTGGACCACTAGTCTTCCCCATGATTATGGAGGCCATGGGATCAGCAGCCTTTACAATCCAAGTGGCTATTTTTGACCTCACTTCTGACACTTAAAGCATTTCAAGGGTCAAAAAACCCTCCATAATCCTATGATAAATTATCAATTTTTGTGCCCGCAATGTAAAAGTTTGTTTTTTTGGTTTAAGACCAATGATTTTGTCCATGTGTGTACATAAGGGGCTGCACGGTGGCGCAGTTGGTAGCACTGTTGCCTTGCAGCAAGAAGGTCCTGGGTTTGACTCCCAGCTGGGGGTCTTTCTGCATGGAGTTTGCATGTTTTCCCCGTGCATGTGTGGATTCTCTCCGGGTACTCCGTCTTCCTTCCGCAGTCCAAAAACATGACTGTTAGGTTAATTGGTCTCTCTAAATTGCCCCTTAGGTGGGAATAGGTGTGTGTCTCTGCGTTGGCCTGCGATGGACTGGGAACCTGTCCAGGGTGTACCCCGTCTCTCGCCCATGGACTGCTGGAGATGGGCACCAGCTTCCCTGTGACCCTGTATGGAAGAAGCTGGAAGAAGCGGGTATAGAAGATAGATGGATGGATTTTATCTCAATGTGAGCTGTGAGTGTTATGTTTAGGGTTGTAAAGGACTCAAATGCAGAACGAGGATGTGGCAAAATTAAATTTCTTACTAACTTATAAGAAAGCTCACAGAAGAAACAGGTCATGAAGTACGGTCAGGAAAGCAGGCATGGAACAGGCAGGCAAACAGAAGAATCCAGCAACAAACAATGATCAGCAGAGTGCTTGTATGGGAGATGGAACAGGTGCAGAATATGGAGTCAATAAGGTGGGGCAGGTGAGCTGAATCAACAAATTACACGGTGGCTGAAGGAAGGCAGAGCAGAAGAAGGGGAAAAATAATTATGAATGGAGCTAAACAGACAAATAAAAACCTGACAGAAACAAACTAGCAAAACTAACAACAAACTAAGCACAAGAAATAACCAACTCCGGTACACTTTGCACTCAGTCAAGACTTTTATTTATTATATATGTATTATATATATATATATATATATATATATATATATATATATAATATTGGACATAGAAAATATCTTTTAAATGTACATACAGGGGTTGGACAATGAAACTGAAACACCTGTCATTTTAGTGTGGGAGGTTTCATGGCTAAATTGGACCAGCCTGGTAGCCTGTCTTCATTGATTGCACATTGCACCAGTAAGAGCAGAGTTTTGAAGGTTCAATTAGCAGGGTAAGAGCACAGTTTTGCTCAAAATATTGAAATGCACACAACATTATGGGTGACATACCAGAGTTTAAAAGAGAACTAATTGTTGGTGCACGTCTTGCTGGCGCATCTGTGACCAAGACAGCAAGTCTTTGTGATGTATCAAGAGCCACGGTATCCAGGGTAATGTCAGCATACCACCAAGAAGGCGAACCACATCCAACAGGACTATCTGTGGACGCAAGAGGAAGCTGTCTGAAAGGGATGTTCGGGTGCTAACCCGGATTGTATCCAAAAAACATAAAACCACGGCTGCCCAAATCACGGCAGAATTAAATGTGCACCTCAACTCTCCTGTTTCCACCAGAACTGTCCGTCGGGAGCTCCACAGGGTCAATATACAAAGTCAACGCCAGTGACTGTCCACTGTCTCTACATGTTCATCCGGGAGGAGTGAATGCTGCAAGTCGCTGACTGGATGCAATCTGCTGGGTTTCCTTAGATAGAAAAACTTTTTATCCAATTTGAATAAATAACAGAATCTGGCTGCACTGTTCAATGATTAAGATTAATTGGAATGTATGTACCTGACTTTTGTGAAGTGCCTTGAGACGACATGTGTTGTGAATTGGCGCTATATAAATAAACTGAATTGAATTGAATTTGGTCACTCATGCCAATGCCAAACGTCGGTTTCAATGGTGCAAGGAGCGCAAATCTTGGGCTGTGGACAATGTGAAACATGTATTGTTCTCTGATGAGTCCACCTTTACTGTTTTCCCCACATCCGGGAGAGTTATGGTTTGGAGAAGCCCCAAAGAAGCTGTTGCATGCCCAGAGTGACGCATTGGGGTGGATCAGTGATGGTTTGGGCTGCCATGTCATGGCATTCCCTTGGCCCAATACTTGTGCTAGATGAGCGCGTCACTGCCAAGGACTACCGAACCATTCTTGAGGACCATGTGCATCCATTGGTTCAAACATTGTATCCTGAAGGCGGTGCCGTGTATCAGGATGACAATGCACCAATACACACAGCAAGACTGGTGAAAGATTGGTTTGATGAACATGAACGTGAAGTTGAACATCTCCCATGGCCTGCACAGTCACCAGATCTAAATATTATTGAGCCACTTTGGGGTGTTTTGGAGGAGCGAGTCAGGAAACGTTTTCCTCCACCAGTATCACGTAGTGACCTGGCCACTATCCTGCAAGAAGAATGGCTTAAAATCCCTCTGACCACTGTGCAGGACTTGTATATGTCATTCCCAAGACGAATTGACGCTGTATTGGCCGCAAAAGGAGGCCCTACACCATACTAATAAATTATTGTGGTCTAAAACCAGGTGTTTCAGTTTCATTGTCCAACCCCTGTATATTCACAATTGACTTTACAACATGGATGAACAATAAAGAAAAACACAAATAAGAACCAAAACCCAACCCCCCAGGATCATGACAGAACAAATAAATTAAACATTTACAAAGAAAATGAATGTACTGTAGAAACAGAAAAGAAGAAAAACATGTAGATTGTGAAAAATAAATTAGTAAAAAACAAATTATAAAAAAGAGAAATTCTTAAACATTAGTACATTGTGTTATGGAGTTCCTATGTAGATATTGTATGAAATTAAACAGAAAACCTGTTATAATTAAAGTCATTACTGTATAAATTTTGTTCAGGTATGAAGAGCCAATTTGAAGGGACCATGTGGCTTCGGATCTGCAGGTTGCAGAACCCTGGTGCAGGACTAAAGGCTGTACCTCATCATTTCTGCATTAAACATCATTTTCTGAATTGGCCTTATGTACACAGTCAGTCAGTCATTTTCTACCACTTATTCCATAGTGGGTTGTGGGGAAGCTGGTGTCTATCTCGAGCAGTCTATGGGCAAGAGGCGGGGTACACCCTGGACAGGTCGCCAGTCCATCGCTGGGCAACACACAAGCAACCATGCAGACACGCATTCATACACCTTAGGGCAGAACATGCAAACTCCATGCAGAAAGACTCCCGGCTGGGAATCGAACCCAGGACCTTTTTGCTGCAAGGCAACAGTGCTACCAACTGCGCCACCGTGCAGCCCCTTATGTACACACATGGACAAAATTGTTGGAACCCCTCGGTTAATGAAAGAAAAACCCACAAGGGTCACAGAAGTAACTTGAATCTGACAAAGGTAATAATGAATAAAAATTCTATGAAAATGAACAAATGAGGGTCTGACGTTGCTTTTCAAACATGCTTCAACAGAATTATTTTTAAAAATAAACTCATGAAACAGGCCTGGATAAAAATGATGGTACCCTTAACTTAATATTTTGCTGCACAACCTTTTGAGGCAATCACTCCAATCAAACGATTCCTATAACTGTCAGTGAGACTTCTGCACCTCTCAGCGGACATTTTGGCCCACTCCTCATGAGCAAACTTGCATGTTTCAGCTCCTTCCAAAAATGCTTAATAGGATTTAGGTCAGGGTTCATAGAAGGTCACTTCAGAATAGTCCAATGTTTTCCTCTTAGCCATTCTTGGGTGTTTTTAGCTGTGTGTTTTGGGTCAATATCCTGTTGCAAGAACCATGACCTGCGACTGAGACCAAGCTTTCTGACACTGGCCAGCACGTTTCTCTCTAGAATCCCTTGATAGTCTTGAGATTTCATTATACCTTCACAGATTCAAGACACCTTGTGCCAGATGCAGCAAAACAGCCCCAGAACATAACAAAGCCTCCTCCATGTTTCACAGTAGGGACCGTGTTCTTTTCTTCATATGCTTAATTTTTCTGTCTGCGGACATAGAGCTGATGGGCCTTGTCAAAAAGTAAAATTTTGTCTCCTCTGTCCATAGGACATTCTCCCAGAAGCTTTGTGGCTTGTCAACATGTAGTTTGGCAAATTCCAGTCTGGCTTTTTTATGATTTGTTTTCAACAATGGTGTTGTCCTTGGTCGTCTCCCATCAAGTCCACCTCACCTCAAACAACGTTGGATGGTGCGATCTGACACTGATGTTCCTTGAGCTTGAAGTTCACCTTTAATCTTTTTAGAAGTTTTTCTCTTTTTCTCTTTTGTTACCGTTCGTTTTATTGTTACCTTGTTTTGTCATCAATTTTCCTCCTGCGGCCACGTCCAGGGAGGTTGGCTACAGTCCCATGGATCTTACATTTCTGAATAATATGTGAAACTGTAGTCACAGAAACATGAAGCGGCTTGGATATGGTCTTATAACCTTTATTTTTAACGTTTGTCTATAATTTTTTTCTGATCTCCTGAGACAACTCCTCCTCCTCCTCCTCCTCCTCCTCCTCCTTCCTCCTCCTCCTTCCTCCTCCTCCTCCTCCTCCTCCTCCTCCTCCTCCTCCTCCTCCTCCTCCTCCTCCTCTGGTGCATGTTGAGTATGGTACACACCATGTCACCAAACCGCACAGTGACTACCTGTAGCCCTATATATAGGCCCACTGACTGATTACAAGAAGGTAGACACCTGTGATGCTAATTAATGGACACACCTTGGTTTAACATGTCCCTTTGGTTACATTATTTTCAGGGGTTCCATAATTTTTCTCCTGGCCTGTTTCATGAGTTTATTTTTTTAAATAATTCTGTGGAATCATGTTTAAAAAGCAATGTCTGACTTTCATTTATTCATTTTCATAAAAATTTTATTCATTATAACCTTTGTCAGATTCAAGTTATTTCTGTGACCATTGTGGGTTTTTCTTTCATTAACCGAGGGGTACCAATTTTGTCCACGTGTGTATTGTTAAAATTTTCAGAGAAACTGAATTGTGGGTTTTAAGTATAGTCATAACCATCTGAATAACAGCAATAAAGGCCTACAAGACACCACTTTGTGTGAAATGAATCCACACCAGTTACATTTTTTTACTGAATCACTGAAGGTACCAGTGAAATCCAAACATATGAAGATGCATCTGTAACTGATATAAAGAACAGTGAGGTTTAGTCAGCAAATATTAAAATATATAAATTGCTCTAAATATCTTTAGAAAGTTATTTAAAAGCCTTTCAGTCTTAGCCCTGAACCTCTAACTTACTCCAACAAATATCCCAAATAAAATGAATAAAAATTAAATAAATTCTAGTTTCTTAAATGTTAAGACCTCCATCGGGGGTATTTTGTGGTTGGATCAGACCAATCAGGGGTCGTGTCGCATCGTCGCGGTGACAAACACTCTAAATTAACCCACGGCACGATCACAGAGATGCAGGGTTCAGAGGAGCCACAGTAGTCTCATCCACGGAGAGTCGCGCACAGACGCGTATTCGCAGTTTCTCCACAGGAGGACAGATCGGCTCGTTTTTTATTATAATTACATGCGCAGTCCTGTCCTGAATCAATCATCACCACGGCAACCTGCGTTCACATCCAGTCTCCGGTCAGCTCCGTCCTTGAGACCCGCTCCCGGACAAGGAGACAGGAGATCCTCGCAAAGACAGTAAGTTTTTCCTTCCTCCACAGTAGCCTTATGCGGCACTGCGGCTGCTTGTTTGCGTAACAGACAGGCTCGATCGGGGCTGAGGCGAGCTGGGAGCTGCTGCTGTGGCACCAGTTGCAGAAATAGGACATTTGTCTCGGCTGTTTAGTGATGTAACTAAATATCTTCTAAATATGCATCAGGCGAAGGGATAGAAAAGCATCAAATCTCTGCAAGATGTGCGTTTCTGTGAAGGATCCAGGGTTGCTCTATACCCCCACAAGTTAAAAGCTGATTTATTTGAACTCATAGACATTTACTACTGCAACTTATTGTAATTATACAGACCATATATAGAAAGCAGGGTGTAAAAAGTCACACTGAGAACAATAAATGTGTTTTATCAGCTACCCCTTTTCTGTCTCTGCTGCATGTCTTGTTGCAGCACTATTCAGTGCAGCAAGTTCAGATATGCATGAGCAGTGAACCCTGAAGAACTTGTTGGAAGGTGCCAAACGTTCACCTATTCATAGCATCGAGTGTATTCTCCCTCAGCCAGCTTCTAAGCTTGTTAATTCAGACCCTGTGTCAAATTTAGATAATGAACCAAATTAAAGAGGGTTTCTAATTCTTAAGGAAGATGAAATGTTGCGAGGATAAGTGAGAAGAACATGTGATTCACAGCTCATGCAGAACTTGTTTGCAGTAGCAGAGTGTGGGAACACTGGGTGTTTGACAGCAGCACAGCTCATTTGTTAATCACAGATTCAGGATGATTCATCATACCCACATTTCACTTCAACTGTGGGGAGGAAAAATGGTGGTCAGCACCAGATGACCATGTTAACCGCCCACTGGTCCACAACTATCTGCTTGTAACATAATATCTCACAATTATTGTTTCACTACATAGAAACGTCTCTTTTTGGCTTCTGTAATTTAAAAGCATTCAAAATACCATCAAATACTTTCAATATATACAGTGCACTGCAAAATGTATCACTACGTTTTGAGCTTTTTCACATATTGACACATGAAACTACAACCTGAAGTGTGTTGTATTGGGACTTTATGAAATAGACCAATACAAAATAGTACATAATGGGGAAGTGCTGGGAAATTATATATGGTTTTCAAAATCTGTTAGGGTTAGGTTATAAAACAACATCCCAAGCTTTGAAGGTCTCATGGAGGACTGTTCAGTCCATCATCCGAAAATGATTATGACAGAACTGCACATCTAAACTACCTACTACTTCAAATCTAAAAGATGAATAAATAAATAAATAAATAGGTGGAGTTGGGGTAACCTAACATGGCACCTTATTAGCCAGTGTGATGAGATTAAGAGGAATTAAAAAATCATTTATAAAGGACTGTCACCTACCAAAGAACTATCAAGTATCTAACTGAACAAGCCTGAGAAAGGACATCCTATCCCAAAGTCTCCAGAGAAGCAGCATGTGTTGCCATGCCAACAGAGAGGAAAGGGAAATGACAGATAGATGGACGCAAGATGACCAAACTGAGACTTTGCCATCCACTTAATGTGACAGGCTGGGCAACAAAAGCATTGGGGAGAAGCAGCCAAGAGGTCCATGACAACTCTGGAGGAGCTGCATAGATCAAAGCTTAGGTGAAGAAATCTGTTGACAGTTGGCCTTTTTTTAAGAGTGACAAGAAGAATGCCATAAGAAATTCAGTTTGCAGTTTGACACAAACGATGTAGGAACACAACAAACACCTCTAAGAAGGTGCTTGGACCAAATGACAGCAAAGTGGAACTGTGTAGCCTACATGCAAAATGCAATGACTGTCCTGACCGTGAAACATAGCGGTGGCAGCATTATGCTGTGGGAATGCGTTTCTTCAGCAGTGACAGAGAGATTTGTCAGGGTTGTTGGGAAAATACAGTGAGCTAAACACAAGGCAATACTGAAATAAAATCTCTTTTAGGCTGCAAAAGACTTAAGACTAGGCCAGAGGTTAACCTTCAAGCAATAATATTACCAAAAAATACAGCAAGAACTAAAATGAAATGGTTTTGATCAAAGAATATTAAGGCGTTAGAACGGTCAAGTCAAAGTCTAGATTGAAATCCAATTGAGAATCTGTGGCAAGACTTGAAAAATGGATTTTTACATACTGTCTGAGCTTGACCTGTTTTGCAAAGAAGAATGGATAATAAAGTCCTCAGTCTCTGAATTTGGTAGAGACATACCCCACAAGACTTGCACCTGTAATTGCAGTGAAAGGTGGTTCTGCAAAGTGTAGCATACTTATTTTAAAACAAATGTAAACAAGCTTGACTGTTGAAATATACCTTAATATTAGTTTAGATTGAACTAATTCCACAGAATGTGTTCCAGAGATTGTCCAAATGCAGTCTACATGAAGTTATTAAGGTTACATTTTTCAAAACATTTGTAAAAAATCTTAAATTAGGAGGTAACTTTCCTTTGGATAGGAAAACAAATATAGCACAATGTATTTTTTCTAACGGCTATTTAACGTGGCTAAAACACTGTCTTCTGTGTGCTTCTGAACGCTGAGTGAGCGACTCGTGGTACCGTGGAAGGATGAAGGACAAATGGAGAAAGTCACATGACTGACTGACCCACCGGTACATTCCAAAGCAACACATCAAGCCCAATCGGAAGTAACCCAGTCTGGATCAACTAGGTTAAATTCTGTTGCGTTCTTCTAGTTTGTCGTGAACTGCTTTAATGTTTAAGCAACATAGTTTTTCTGATTATTTACAATTCAACTTTGAATTCCAAAGAAAAGAATTGTGGTACCTACAACACCTGGGCCAAGATGAAAACCTTGAGGCAGGGTTGAGCAAATGTGCATAGATTCTCATTCCAGTGAGCTGAGTAGAGGGACATAGAAATGCTCCTCATCAATTCAGCTCAAACTGTTTTCAGGCTGGGGAGCCCGTCGAAAGCCGTCCTCCGGTTAATTAGTCCTTTTCCCCCAACTTTTTCCAAAAGTTAAGACAGACATTGAGATCCAAATAATGTTTGAAACCATGAGTTCACCTTTCCAAAGCGAGAGATTAGATGTTTATCAGTGAAGAAATAAAAGGAGGGTTTCCTTCATGTAATTTGTTTCTCTTGTTAGTTAATAGTCCCGATGTTAGTGTGAATACTATTAATTTAGTTATTGATTTAAATATTGATTCAGTTTACAATTGAAGTGTTAATATTGTCATTGTGGGAACAAACATAATATGATAAAACATTCCTCTTATTCCTTTTATGCCATTAAGGCTCCCTGAAAAAAAAACATTTACCCTTCAGACAAATACTTCACTCGACAGACTCGAGGCTGATGAAAAATAATTAATTAGACTGATATGACTTTTTAATAAATGCTGACGATACCCATGCAGCGTGCACAAACTTTAGTAGTGAGACATTTTATCCAATCTGATCAGTTTTACTACAAGAGTATTGATTCATGGGGGCTGAATGCATTTTACCATATTTTAAATTAGTTTTGGTAAAAAACTTTGAAAACCATGAGTTTTTTTTTCCCACTTCACAATAATGTACTACCTTGTGTTGGATATCACATTAAACCTCAATAAAACATTGTTGTTCGTGGTTGTGTTGTGATAAAAAGAGAAAAAGTTCATAGGATATCATAATCCCTTTGCAAGGCACTGTATGTCTCCCACATAGTGACAACAAGCACTTCCTTATTTGATCACCTGTTCACCATTTTTATGACTAGAAGCTCCAATATCTGATCCTGTGTCATTAAAAGCACATTTCCTGTACTTCATGGATTTTTGCCTTCCAACATTATGGCTCTTTTCTTCCTGGTTTGTGTATCATCACTGAGTCATGGGCGTCGGTGGGCCAGTAGGGTCATTGGCTAGAGGAAGGTGTTGTGTTGCACTCTGTGAATGAGATAAGAGGCTCATCTCCTCTCTCCACAATTAGATGATCATTTGATGAATGTGAAAAAAACAGATTCACTATCAGAGCAGAAGAAGCACTAAATACATTGGATTCAAGCATCAGCTCCAAATCATTAATGCTAAGAGAGTCCATAGGAAGAGATGGGCTTGAGATGTAAGATCATGAATCACACACACTAGTTATGAAACATGTTTACTCCAGATTGTTTGAATAAACAGACAGAACAGGCTGTGCTATCTAATAGAGTTTCTCTCTAGGCTGCATGATTTTGGTAACCATCACCTCCCTGAATTAATTTCAAAGCAGTTGTTGAAAGATTGGCTTCATATTCTAGAGTTGTATTAGAAATCAGTTTTTCTATGCAGGAGGAATGACATTCCCAACATCCCATGTTTTGTTTTATGAGCTCTTCCAGCATCACATTCTCACATCCAGCCTTAGAAAATATGCATCATTATATTATTTAATGGTGGTTACTCACAGTGCACTGCAAAAGCATTCATGCTCAGTGTTTTCAAATTTTGTCAAGTTACACCCACATACAGATCTCAATTTGTTTCAGATCTGGACTTTGACTGTGGGACATATGGATTTGCTTTGGATTTGCTTTGATATAAATCTGTCTATTGTAACTTGGTCTGTAGGTTTAGGGTTAGCCTGCCCCACTAATAAAATGTCTAAATTCAGATATATAGCAGCATCAAAACTACAATTCATCTTTTGCTATGCCTAATATGACTCTTTTCAGTTCATTTGGTTCTCATCTTGCTATTTTCTTTTGTGTTTTGTGTTTGTTCTGCCAGGATCCTTGAGCAGCACTTTTACATTTGGATACAAAACACACAATCTGAGTCAACCTGACCTGAGCTGTTCATCCCTGTTGGTTAGATCTGTTCAGGCCATTTAAGGCAGCTGAGCAGCCATGGTAAAGCTGGGCAGTAATCTATCTGATAAGCTGGACAAGCAGCCATCTGCAGATGATGGCTTTGATAACATCCCCCTCATCACACCACTGGAGGCCTGGCAGCTCCAGCAGCCATTGGCAGACAAGGTAGGTATGATCTACTTAGTGCTGCATTTCCGTCCCTCTCCATGTATATGTTTTCCCAAAACTGTTGTGGTTTCAAGTTGGCTATTTTATCTCATTACACTACAGAAATAAAGAAATCGTAGACAGATTACCACTCAGTGCAGAAATTCCGGGACAAATATTATTAAAATTCCCACAGGTACACCAACCTTCCTTTCAGAAGCCTGCTGTATGCTGAGCTTGCTGTGTTTACTTTTGCTTTCCCATCAACCCAGGTTAAAACCTTGGCATCAGCCCACACGATATAAGCACTGCTGTGAATGCATAATGAAAGCAGATAGCCATCACTCATTTTGTAGTTGGATGATGCATTTAGCTCTGCAGCATGTTCCACCGAAGTGGAAGCCGGTGGAGAAATATCATGAAAAAAATATATAGTCCCCAGATGTCCTCTTTAGGGGCTGCAGTAAAGCTGATTGCTTTTACAAATGTGCATTGTGCATCTCAAGGGATAGAAACAATTGATTTGCATGGCTGGTGGATACATTATCATTAGCCTAGTGCTGAAAAAGAGAGGCAACCTAACCCTGAATGTATATTTCAAGCTTTTTCCAAACTGCTCATTCTACTGCTTCATCAATACTCCAGGTCATTGTGAAGACAAAAACACAGTTTCAGCTGAAGCAGGAGCAAAGGAGCTGGTTCTATGTTCCCAACATTAAGAAGCTGAATATCAACTTCTACAATGATGTCTCGGATAAAGTTAAGGTACAGCTTCACATGTCAGGAATCTAAATCTGATCATAACCTGAAACCTGTATGTTATGAGCTGTGAGCATTTTGATTTATAATGAACGTTTTGGGTGTGTTTTAACCACTGTTGGGGGCTTTTAAGTAGAAACCTTTTCATAAAGAGATCAGTTAAGATTCTCTAAATCCTGTAAACATGTTACTGACTTTGTACATGCACTCTGTCTGTTTGTGTTTGTTTTTCTGTTCTCCAGATCACAGGTTTGATCCTCATCACGCTGGCATTTTTGACCAGCCTGCTCCTTCTGCTTATGTACAAAGCCATGTGGTATGACCAGCTTACCTGCCCAGAGGGTTTTGTCCTGAAGGTGGGCTCCACAACTACATTAACTTGGAATATTAACATAGAATTTTTACATGGATTATAAAGCAATTTCACTCTTATATCCTTTTGCCCATACACAATATGTGATTTGCAAAATTGCAACAGTGCAAGCTGTAGATCGTCTCAGTTATTAACAGAGTTAGTCATTTTGTTTAAAATCATCAAGGCAGAGTGCCACCTCTTTTTCAGAAATTAAAATTTCAGCTCTCAATCTCCATCAGTTATTGTTTTATGAATGCCTGCCTGGAGAGGTGTGGTATTATAGAACAATAGGTGGGGGAGGGAATTTGCACTCTGGTGTTCTCAAAAAGCAAGCTCTATACACAAATAAAGCAAACAACACACAAACAGCTTCTCTCCAAATACAAGGACCTATTAACAAAATACTTCAGCCTGAATTTAGTAACATTCAACTAAACTACTAAGTAAAAATGAAAAGAATAAGGAAAACTAATATAAACTATGGGAAAAAATAGTAAAGTGGAACAAATAAGAATAAACTAAAACGCATAACCAATTAAACAATGCAAGCATATCACAGTTTATTGTTAATATGTATGATTAAGAATCAGAGTTTGTTTTGAGGAATTGGGAATGTGGCCAAGTTAGCTTTGCAAGCTAAGAGAGAACAACAGTTGCAATGTGTTCAACAACCAGTTCACAATGCAAAGCACAAGGGAAAATCAAACACTATTTAAATAAAATAATGTTTCAAAAATCATTTGCTCAATTAGAAATCTGTAACATTTCAGACAATTGATTCGTAATGTTGTGTTGACTAGCCATCACAGTGACTGATTGAATGGACTACCAAGATGGCAGCAAAAAATGGTAATAGCCTGACAATTTGGACATCTGGACAGCAGGCTTGATGATGTCACATCCCGAATTAGTGACTCCGCTGAACAATTAACTTAATTAACTGTCTCCGTTCAATATCACAGTGGTGGTATTAAACGTAAATGCAAGAAGGTTTTTAGCGAGATGTAATGGTGTCGAGTCAAGATAGTTCTCTGGCTGTGGAAGTTCTTTCCTGTATTTCTCTGAAACCAGTTGGGAAGCAGCTCTAACATCAATACCGCTTTAGCTCTTGACCCGCTTTGGTGGACAAACCCTTTTATTGTGCTTTGTTTCTCACCACACCCTCATAACACTGACTTCAGAAGGATTCCTTGAAAACTGGTGCTGGAAATCTAAACTCATTATCTCCCAATGACACCTTGGAGGCATCATGTACCGAGCCAGTACTGCCATGCATGTTAAGCTAAAGAGCCTGTCACACAGAAGAAAACCACAGGGTGGAATAGACAGAGGCAGAGGGGGAAGGGAGTGATGGGTCCCACTTTCTGGTCAGGCACAGACTGGGATGCCTGCGTGTGAATCAGAGGGGTCTTTAATTAGGACTCAGCATGACTAAACTGTGATTAAAGGCTTAAAAGTGAGGGGGGGCGCGAGGGGGAGTAAGAGAGGACCTTTGGCAATTCTTTTGAAGTTTTTGCAGGTTACAAGTTTGGCTTTTTTCCCGTTAATGCATTGTCTGAGACATAAAAAGGATATAAAGATGCATTAGTGTTAGCGTGCTTTTGCATCATTAAAAGGATTTATTTCAAACATGTTTCTGGGCAAGTTTTAAATTTATCTTGATGGGTTATTCTTCGCCTTTTTAATAGAGTCACAGTATTGTTAAAATTTAACTTTTCAAGGGTGTTTTTGACAATAAACAATTTAAGTGAAAAACAGTATAAAGTCTAATGACGAGAATCCTTGGCAATGTTCTGTAAATAATACAGCCTCATTTTTGGATTTTTATATTATATTTAATAAGGGCTTTTAAACATACTGGCTGCCTGATTGTATGACATGTGACGTGATCTTCATGTAAAGAGTGGGGGCCTAAATACAATGTAAAAAGCACAGTGCCGTGAAAAAGTATTTGCCCCCTAACAGATTTCTTGTGTTTTCTTTTTTTGTCAAATTTAAATGTTTCTGATCACCAAACAGATCTCTATGATAACTTGAGCAAATAAAAACTGCAGTTTTTAAACTACAATTTCATGTATTATGGGACAAAGATATCATATAGCAAAGGATGGGTCTTTGTGATTTTTTGGTCAGTAGTGGTTTAGTCCTTGGATCTCTCCCATGGATACCATTTTTGCTAGTTCTCTTTCCTATTGTTAAATACTTACTTAAACTGAGGCAAGTGAAGCCTGCAGTGCTTTAGATGTTGTTCTGGGTTATTTTCTGACTTCCTAGATGAGCCGTCGATCTGCACTTAGGGTAAAATTGGTAGATCAGCCACTCCTATAAGCTCTACCACTGTTCCATGTTTACTCCATTTGTGGATAATTGCTCTTACTATTGTTCACCAGAGTCCCAAAGTCTTAAAAAATAGCTTTGTAATCCTTTCCAGGCTGACAGATGTCATCAATGCATCTGTTCTTGAATGTTCCTAGATCATGGCATGGTTTGTTGCTGTTTAGCCTACTACATTTTGTCAGACGAGTTATTTTTGAGTGATTTCTCATTTCTCCACCTCTGGTAGTAATAGGGGTTTGAAATTGACCTCAGTTGTCTCAAAAATGTGATCAATGACAGTTAATTTACCACAGAGGAACAATTATTTTTCACAAAAGGCAAGGTTGGTTTAGATAGCTTTTTTTTCCTTTTAATAAATAAAACTATAATTTGAAAACTGCTTTTTGTATCTACTTAGGATATCTGTGTGTTGATAAACTGCAACATTAAGTGTAACAAAGTAGCAAAAATGGAGCAAATACTTTTTCATAGCATTGTAGGTGTTTCATTTTTACTGAAGTAGCTATTTCCGATTTATAGAACATTAGAGAATGTATTTACGCACAATGATTTTTAATATTACGGTTAATTCTGTAAATAACTGTTCCTGAAACAAACAAGTGTTTCTTCTTTTTCTGCTACAACAGCAGAAGCACTGCACCCCTGCAGCTCTGGAGATGTACTACACCGAGCAGCAGCAGCAGCAGGAGGAGGATCCAGGAGCCCAGAGGAGCACCAATACAGGGCTGTACGCAGCCCTCAGCCACCTCAACCAGGTCAAGAGGACTGGGCCCGGATTGATGTCACAGTGGTTACCAGTAATCAGGCAGGGGGACGAGGAGGCCAAAGAAAGCAGCGAGCCTCTAAAAGAAGAGCTGGAGGGAGAGGAGTGAAGGATATAATGGAAAATATAGTTTGAAACAACAGAAAATGATGGGGTGAATGCGTATATGTCTGTGCATGTGTATATACTTGTTTTTAAAGGTTTTGGGGACCATAACCCAACAGAAAGTCAGCTTGTAGGGTTCTGTTTTACCAGTGAAGATCAAGTAGAGATACCCAAGGAAACAAAGTGAGTTTTTTGGGAAATTTTACTAGATGAGGGTATGATTGTTTATTTTAAATTAGAGATAGGTATATAACTGTGTTTTTGTGTTAATTATCCACATCTTTAAAGCTAGATAGTCTATTTAAAATCTGCAACATAGGATCATGCGTGCCAAACTGTTGTGTTTAGAGACAGCAATGTTGCTTACTTTTAGAACGAGACTAAATCATACAAAAAAAAGTGTGCCACTGCGTCCTAGATTTGCATGCACTCATGTAAATACCCCACACTCTGTAAAGACATATAGGTAGATATGTAGTGCATGCATATTTGCATACATGATTTCATGTGTACATCCCACGTGCACTTATGTGAGAAAGCTGAAGGTGAAAGAAAAGAGGCGGCGTGAGAATTTGCAGTGAGAAGTTGAATTAACACATTTTTAATGAGATTGATGCAAGTTTTGAGACTTGTTATCTTGTTATTTCTTCATTGGTCTTTGAACAGAATGCTTAAAATAATAAATTAATGTGCTCCAAGTTTTACTGTTTAAATATTTTAATTTCCTTCATGTAAGATGACTTTAAATCCTGTAATCTTCTGGGTGTAAATTGCAATTTGTACTGTTTAAGGACATTTTTAAGGAATTGCCCTGTGTTTCTTTTGCAAACTAGATAATTACATTTATTAAAAGGTAATTGTAGGAAAAATAAAGTAAAGCATTTTTTAATCAATAACGCAACTATAAAGGCATCAAATTAAGAAGACCTGATGATTTCAGAGCCATAACTAAATCTGGCCGATCCTATGCTACATAATAATGAACTTCTTACTGTATTGTGAATGTAGCTATTTATGTATTACTGCAGACAAAATTTACATCAATATAATGCTGTAACTTCATGTCAGTTGGCTAAATGCTGTTAAGTGCCATCTTTGTTGTTGCTCCTGTTGGTATTTATATTTTAAAATATTTTCTGTTTTTCTAAGAAAAGTAATTTTTTGTCATAGATGCATAGAATAAAACCCACAGTGCTATGTCATAAATGTGTAAAGTAGCTGCTTTCAGCTTATAAATAGATGTTATCCATAATCATAATGTTTGTACAGAAAGTTTCTGTAATAATTCATCACACATTAACATTCTCTCTAAAAAATGTTTTTTTTTTGCAAATAAATTGTTTACAAGATTGTATAAATGACATAATTCAAAGCCAACCTAAATATTGTTTTTAAAGTAATAGAAAGCACTTACATGACAGATTGTGTTATTTGCCTTATCGTATTTTTAGGTATTCATTTGTTCTTTTGTATTTTAGAATAAAACTCTTCAAGGTATCTGGACAAATCAGCTCCACAATGTTCAGGAGCCAAACACCTCAGGCTACTCTGATTTTACCTACAGGACAGAAATAAAGTATCACATTTACTTGTTCCCAGGGAATTCTACTTCATCCTTCCCTCTCTCCCTCATCCATCCATCCATCCATCCATCCATCCATCCATCCATCCATCCATCCTGTACATGTATTGAGCAGGACCTTACAGTGTGCTACCTAGTTTTATTGGTGCCTGTGGTCTTGGCTTCATTGAGATTGTTAACAAGCTGATTTTGTGTAGTCCAGCCCTGATCCCTCACCTTTCTCAGAATTACCCTGGCCAAATAAAAAAAGATCTTGGATGGAGAGCCAGAGCAATTTTCATATTACTGCACTAACAGTGTTCTCTTTCTCACCAAGCTTGCTTATGGTCTGGTAGCCCTCTCTGGCCTTGTGTAGGTCTACATTTGTGCCCTCTGAGAGTTATTTGCTCTTGCCCATTGTGGTGGAGAGGTTTGAATAGAAGACACTGATTTTGTGACAATTTTTTTCAGGGACATGACAAATTTATGCACCTTATGGGAACATTATTGGCCTCTGTGGGTCAAAATTTGTGTTGGTTGGTAGGGAATCATTTGACTCAAAGGCAAATCAGTTCATAACCTTGATATAAAGTTATTATTTTTTTTTTTCATTGTAAGAGGGTATAATTACATGTTCATGCACTGATACACAGGTCAGTATGAACTTGAGATAAGTGACACAACGACATGTACCATGAGAACTGGAACCAGACCTATGACTTTCTGATTGCAGGACGACTCCCATGTTAAATGTAATGCATTGTTGTGGAATTATGTTATGGAACATGGTGTAAAAATTTAAACCAGATGAACAGAAAGCAATAAAAGAGCTAAAAAAGAAAAAAATCTCAAAATTTTTGGAAGTTGCCTCAAACCTAGTTCCTTTTTTTTTTAAAGTGTGTTGTGTGAACTGTCACATTGTTTTTGGTTTCTTCAGGCCCTTGACAAAAAGTTATCAGGAGCTCATCATTTGTTAATGGTCAACTAGCAATTAGTTCTGGATTTGTCCTTTATTGTTTCTATTGTGTGACCCATATTATAATCTATTGATACCATTTGTCAGGATCTGGGAGAGCATTGTGTTGTTTGCCTGCTGCTTACTGTGCTTGGTCTACAGATGGCGCTGGAGATCACGGGTGTTAGGTGACAGGTGTTCCACATCTTCTAATGATTAATGGTGTATTTAAACGGAGAGCCGCCAGCACCTCATCGCTGGATTACTAGGCCTTTGTGGTAAAAGCTCATGCCAAGACCAAGTCTCTGGTTTAAGTCTAACTTTCGTGTGTCCTCCTTCACAGGCCAAGCTTCGACTCTGAGACCATTCCTGTTCGACTTCGGATTCTGACTGATTCTCTGCTCTAGGACAGAAACCAAACCCTTCTGTGAACCTCTCTGGATTGTAACCAAGCTGGCGGCTTCCTAGCTTTCACCTACCGACACCGTGCATCTGCGAACCCTGTCCACCCTTCGACAAACTAGTCAACTGTTTTCCTCCACCTGGAGCCCCTCGCCCTCTACCCCCACCAAGGAACGGACCAAGACAAGATCTCAGGAACTCGTTGACAAGAATCAAGAGGTTTTACCTGGACCAAGCTTGTTCTTCTAGTCGACCTCTGCAACGTTCTGTCAGATCCCACATCCTTCGTCTTCCCACCTGGCGGTTCTTTTCAGACATCTAGTAAGCAAATAATTTATTCAGTAGATCACTGGGTCAATAAGTCTTCTCACCTGTCCTTATTCCTCCTCACAGTTGGCAGTCTCAATAAACCAACTTTGGAAAAAACATCATCTGTCTCCCAAGTGTCATTCTGCATGTGTGTCAGATCTATTCCAAAAACGATGACGCCATTAAGTTGAGTGAAAACTTTGATGCATTAGTGCATCTTATAACAAAACTATAATAATCTTTACTTAAGAAAGACAAAAAAACACTATAATTTTGGTATAAAATTATATATTTTAGTATAGGGAAAGTGCCACGTTTAGCTTTTTATTTACAAATTAAGATGCTTTCCCAACAGTGCAGACAGCTTCTGAATATTTGAGAAAGAACTCATTGCAATGTTTTAGTATAACATTTGCTATACAGACCCTTGTTTTGAAGCTAAAGAAAAATGTGCAGATCCTTTACACTCCTTTGCTCAGGGATGCTCAGTATGCACAGAATTCAAAATATGACTCCTTCCTTCTCCTCAAACTGTAGTTTAGCAATTCAAAGCCAAGCCACATCCCTCGGTTCTTGCGGTTTTTTTGGGTTCACTGGTGTGAGCCAGTCTGCATCTCATTTGCAGTCACATTTTTTCACACCATTGCTTTAAACCCAGAGATGTGTGGTTCTGAAGTCTCTGTGTATTTGTGTGTGTGTGTGTGTTTCACTATGAAATCATTAACCTAAAACTATGCATTATAAACTTTACGTGTCTGTGTGTGTGAGAGAGACAGAGAGAGAGAGAGAGAGAGAGACAGAGTACATGTTTAGTCTATTAATTAAATCTTCATTACATAGTTTAGCCTGTAGGGTTTTCTTCTCCTCACCATTACAAGGTGACATACTTTAGATGCTGTTGGCCCAGGGCATGGAATTAAATAAAGTGCTAAAAAACATTTACTAGGCCATTTACAGATCCCAGGCTTCATCAAAACATACCAAGTAGTGCCAAAAAGGCCTAAAGTCAAGGCTGGAGGAAAATCATATAAAATCAGTCGAGTAGTCACGTCAATGCAGCCAAGCCCAGTTTTGGGCTTTGTAGCATCAACAGAACCCGAACAGTAAAATAGCAGGTTGGCTTTTAATTTGTCCCTCTCACCCTGTTTTCTTTTACTCCTCCTGAACATTTCATGACCTTGCCAAGGGATATTTAGTTGTTAACATCCCAAACATCACATTCCTCTGAGACCTGATTTAACCAAATCTGAAACACAGAAGGAAGGTTTTATGGTGACGTAACTGCTGCTGTCGATTTGTTTTTTTCTTATCCCACAGTATTTGGCTTTTAAAATATATGAAAGCTGTAGCTGAATTTTGGATGCACTTCAAGAGACAGATATACTTTTGTTCAAAAACTAAAATGAAAAATATTGAAGGAGGCCATTGTTCTGTTATCAGGTTAATTACTGTTAGCAATTGATGCAAATAATGATGTATATCTGGACATTTTTTACAAGAAAACCCTGTCACATGCACATTAAAGAAGGCTGAAAAGTTTTATTGTGTAGCTATCACTACATTTTATATCCAAGGCAGCCATATTGGATTATGAGGGCTGGTAAGAGACCTTTGAGTTTTTCACTTGGAATTCCTATGCAATGGACATTTCTTTTTTTTTATTTCAAATTTGGAAATTTCAATTTCTAAGGGAAAATCCCCATAATCCAACCAGTCAAGCAGTGTCGATAGATAAGTATGTTTTTCTTTTTTTTCTTTTTTACAGTAAAGCCCAGAACACTGAAAAGGCCCTCTCTTTCTACTGTTTTGCAGTGTCTATCAAGATGGCAGTGCTTTAAATAGTTCGTTTTTATTGAGACGGTACTCTGTTTATATATCTCTGCATTTCATTGTAGTTCTGGCTGTATGTTTAGCATTGCTGTCCTGCTGGAAAATGGACCTCTGCCCCAGTCTGAAGTGTCTGCAGCCTCCCTGTCCCTCCTGCAGAAAGCTTCCCTGCTGTATAGTGCTGCACTGTGGGGATGATGTGGCTAGGGCAGAGGTTATCATCTCCAGTCCTTGGCAGCTACTGTCTTGCAACTTTTAGATGCATCGCTTCTCCAACACACTTGAAATGGCTAAATGACCTCCTAAGCATGCCACAAAGTCCTGCAGAGGGCTGACAATGAGCCATTAATTTGATTCTGGTGTGTTGGAACAGGGATGCATCTAGTTGCAGGATAGTGGATCTTGAGGATGAGTTGGAAACCCCTGGTTTAGGGTGATGTGCTGTGTTACTTTGCCATCACACATGGCATTTTGCATGTAAGACAGAAACTTTGATGTTTGATTTCATCTAACCAGAACACCTTATTCCTAACACTGTGTAGCAATATGGCTTAACATGGCAGCAACCGTAAACCTGGACTTCTTATAACTTTCTTTCAACAATGCCTTTCTTTTTGCCTATTTTACATAAATTCCCAATTTGTGGAGTACACCAAAAATATTATTCCTATTAACAGCTTCTTCCAGCAGGGCTGTGGATCTCTGCAGCTCCTCAGAGTTGGGCTACCTGGCTGCTTTTCTGATTAATGCTCACTATACCATTCTGTACATTTCAGTTTAGACGAATGATCATCCCTCTGCAGGTCGTTCGATTTTCATCATTATGGTTGTTCACTAATGCTTATTTAGCAAACCTCTAAAGCCTTCAGAGAATAGCTTTATTTGAGATTAAATCACGCACATGTCCGTTGGTTGCACTGCATTTATTTAGGGGTATCAGAGTAAAGGAGGGTGAAAATATTTAACACTGAGGGTGATTATTTCTATACCCAAACTGACTTTGAGATGTGTCGTGATTTTAATATCTGTTTTTTAACATTGTTTTCTTTACACAGTGCTTTTATATTAATGTTTTCTTATTTTCTTTCTGTCTTTCCTTTGGTGTCCTGAAAAGCACATTGGATTGACCTGTATATGAATAGTGCTATATAAAGTAACTTTGCCTTGCCTGGCAGCACCAGTTTTTCTATAACCTTCAGACATAGTGGAACATCCAGTGATGGTCGTGGTTATTGTTATTGGTTGGACAGTCAAGCTCAAACCAACATTTTTTGCTGGTATCCAACCCTTTAACTTTGTCTTACAATCAGAGATGCGCTTGCTGGGCTGTCCAAAACCTGCCAAAACAAATCTGGAAGAGCAAACAAAAATGTCATGTTTACTTGTATTGGTTATTTAAAGTTTGCATATTTATCAAAATTATATCATAAGTGTTATCTCTTGTTGAAGCTTCTGTATAACTACACCTAAACAACTGCAGCATGAGCGATGAGTGGTCTCAATCAACTGTGCCTTGGCCACAAACATGTAGCTTGGAGCTTGGCAGTATGGATTCTGGTGAGAATCCAGCTGTTTTGCTGCATAGGGAGGGACATAAAAGTGCTTTATTGGAAGCCAAATTAGAGTACGTGATTTCGTTTTTATTGTTTTTCCAGGAAATGGCAATCTCTAACATACCATGAAGAATACCTCCAAAACCACATCCATATATTGACCAACAGTGGAAACCTTAGCAAAAGCACAACATATTTGGAATGATGAACACTTGGAAAAGGGAAAAAAGAGGGTTTCTGATTGGCTCCTGCATGATGAACCACATGACCTCATACTTTGCTCCAAACTAAAGTCTCTTGATAAATATTTTACTGATTGCCCTCACTCGGCACAGTGATAAAGGTGGCTCCTCATAGATTCTTTAAATGCAGTTTTAGAAGTTTATTCAAAACTCAAAAGGGAAAAGAGTTGGTGAATTTAAGACAAGAGAGAAATAAAAAAAAAAAAAGATAAAGATAGAAGACTGGAGCAGATGAGAGGCAGCCATGCCTGGGAACTGAAGGTGGTGGTGGTTGGGGGGGGTCTGAGCAGAGAAAGAGGAGGTGGAGGAGGAAGAGGGTGGATCCAAGCTGACCCCCATGTCTGTGTGTGTTGTTGTGTGTCTCAGTGGGTTTCCTCTGCCCTGGCGCCAGCTGGAAATGCCTCCACTAAGCACAGGGAGCGCACACATCTTCCTCCATTCACCATCGCTCAGTCCCCTTTGATGAGGGTAACACTATACATGCTCAGCAAGCCTCACAGATCATATCAGGCTGCTGTTTAAAGGCTGCGAGGAAGAGCCGGGCAGTTGATCATAATTTATAGAAATCTCTGTATCATGCAGGCTGTTTTTTCCTTGCAGAAATTATAAAGTGAGCACAAATGAGGAGGTTTTATAATTGCATTGATAATCTAAGCACAGTTTTTATGATATGCACTGCCACCTAGAGGGCATTTCAGGTTATTGCTCTCTGTTTACTTTGAAGGAGTAGTAGTGTTAAAAAGCCTTTAATCTTAATGTGATTGTTTTCTTAACTTCACAGTAATTTTACATCTTTGGTCCTAACCAAAATATCTACGATCAGATGAACCCCAGGTGCTGTTGACCAAATTAATAGTCCCTTTTGTAAAATGACTCAACAGGCATGAAATTAGTCATTACTTTGTTATCCTGCAGTGATGTTACCCTCACGCAACAAAAAAACGTTGCCAGTAAACAATCATCCGACTTACATGGCCCAAAGCTGCAACCCAGACACTCAGCAGAAAAAAACAAGCAACTTTACTTTTCTTAGTTCAGTGTGCTTTGTTCTGGCTATTACAGAGCTGAAATATTGTCATTACTCACAGACCAAGTCACTTTACGATATCCTGCAATTAAACTTTAGAGGAATAGGTTAATGAGACAAATTAAATTTGAATGCTGAGAGTTGCTTTCTTTTAGTGACAGCATTATTGCAGGGAAGACTGGGATATTGTATCCACACACACACACACACACACACACACACACACACACACACACACACACACACACACACACACACACACACACCAGGGAACAGACTGGTTTGATTTAGGTATTGTGGTCCCCTCCTGGTGCAGTGTTAGACAGCCAGAAAGGACCAGAGAGCAGTGAACTCCAGTTCAGCCCAGGTCTGACTGTCTCTGCTCAGCTTCAAGCAGAAACCTCTCAGATTGGGTTTAATCTGTGTTTTGCTTTGCCAATTATCGACCCTCAGACCTGCATGGCAAACAGGGATGGATGATGCTTTCGATGGGCCTGGTTAAGAGGAAGGTCACGCTGTGATTTATGGTGATCTGCTGAATCCACGGCTCGGTCGGTTAAAAAAGTAAGATGGGTCGAGTTATCGCCAAATGAACATCTGCAGGACAAATGCAGAACACTGTGCAGCAGAAATGTAGCTGGAAACTTAATATAACACAAAATGAATTGTTCCGATAACCAAAATGGTTGTGCAAACACATTTGTTTTTCAGCAAACTTGGTTTGTAAATGTATCCAGACAGGATATCTGGTTTCTGTCTCCTGTTATACTGGAGCTGTGGTATGAGCAGTTTAATAAAGATTAACTTGCTGTTTAGTAGCCTAATGTTCATTATAATCACTGTTAATTAGTCAGAAAACCATATGACCATATGACAGATTGATCTTGGATGAGTCAGGTTTTTTTTTGCTAGTTATACTATAAATATTGTTTTCAGGATAGTATTTAACCAAGCTCATATGTAATATTTGGTTTACACAACAATAAATCATCAGTGTAGAATTTGCCAAACAGAGCTGCTGTTGTACAGGTCATATTCCGACCTGATTCCCAGTATAACACCACCTCTGTGCTTGTCTCCAACTGGATTTAAGGTTTCCATTTGATTGGTCAATCTCTGATCCCAGAAAACATTTTTGAAATAACACCAAACTAATTTTCAAACTTGATTTTAAGGTTCTTTGTAAATCTCATGAATACCTTAACTCCGCTGAGTCCTTGGAAATGTTTATTGTTTTTAAAATTTTAATCTGGAACAACTTTAGCTGTGTTAATGTAAATTATATAAGATTTGGCCATGTTGTGTACTTTGCGATGATTTTCAATTTTTCATGATTTCTTTCTTTAAGTCTTTCCTGTGTCTTTCAAACTAAACGGAGCAGTCTGTTACCGAAGTCAGCAGACCTGTCAGCATGGAACAAATATTAATGTGTGGATATTATGAATGCCCATGTTTTGTAATTTCCCTATAATAATCATCATAATCTCCCTTTAATCTTTTTAAATTTCTTTTAGATCATTGTAATCCCTCTTGCCTTATCTTGTCACTTGGTACTGGCATTATAGAATAGAAATATCTAGAATAAAGATATAATTTATTGTCCATTAGTGGGGAAATTCAGGTGTATCAGGAACAAAGTGACAGGAAAATGGAAGCATGCAGATTCCCGCAAAGTTAATATATAAAACATATATATATATACTGTATATATATATATATATATATACAGGGGTTGGACAATGAAACTGAACCCTGTCATGTAGTGTGGAGTTTTCTGGCTAAATTGGACGCAGCCTGTAGCCATGTCTTTATTGATTGCACATTGCCACCATAAGAGCAGAGTGAGAAGGTTCATTATCAAGGGTAAGAGCACAGTTTTGCTCAAAATATTGAAATTGCACACAACATTATGTGCCATACCAAAATTTTCAAAGCGGAACCAGTTGTTGGTCTGCACGTCTTCTGGCGCATCTGTGACCAACAGCAAGTCTTTGTGATGTATCAAGAGCCACTTATCCAGAGTAATATCGCATACACCAAGAAGGACGAACCACTCCACAGGATTAACTGTGGACCAAGAAGGAAGCTGTCCTGAAATGGATGTTTCGGGTGCTAACCCGGATTGTAAAATCCAAAAAACTTAAACCACAAAAGCGGCTGCCACAAATCACGGCAGAATTAAATCAACTCTCCTGTTTCCACCAGAACTGTCCATCGGGAGCTCCACAGGGTTAATATACACGGCCGGGCTGCTATAGCCAAACCTTTGGTCACTCATGCCAATGCCAAACGTCGGTTTCAGTGGTGCAAGGAGCCATACTGGTTCAATAGCCTGTTTAAGCCTGAGATTTCAGTTTATTTTTTTATTGATCTTATGCAATAATTCTATTTTTCTAAGACGCTGAATTTTGGCTTTTCATTATCCGTAAGCCATATTCATCAGCTTATAAGAAAAAAAAAAAAACGCTTGAAATACTTCACTCTATGTGTAATAAATCTATATAATAGATTTTACGATATTCAAATTTTTGCGATGTAGCTGAATATGCTCAGTTTGACAGGTTCAAGCAAATAAACAATACCTTTTGTCCCCCTAACAAGTTTCTGACACTTCGTTTTCCAGAGAAACATCCCAGAATTTGTGTTTCCCATAAAGGGTGTTCATAAACCAAGCCCAAAACCCAAATTTAACCATTTAACATTTTTCACTGGTAATAATGGAACAGCCACCAAGTAGCATCTGTGTTCTCGGAAATTTGAAATATTTTAAAACTTTGGAGGGAGAAGATATATTGGAGTTTTAGTGGGTGATAATTCATTTCATCCTTGTTCATATTTAACATGCATTGTGGTGTACTAATTCCTATCTGATAATAGGACCCTTCTCCACATGTGTTCCTACTTTTTTTCTCTGTCTTGTTTGCACAATAAAAACAAAGACCCTAAATCCTTTGAAATACAAACAAGCAAACTCAAGAGCCCAGAATTGGTATTTGTTGCCTCTAAGCACTCCATCTCTACACCAGAATTCATTATGATACTTCTCACATTTTACTACCACTCAGAGATGAGAAATTTCAGTACCAGACTCTGATTTTAATAACCTTCATCTTTATGTCTGCATTTAATCTGCTGCATGCGTCACATTATTCAAAAATATTCCTTGGATAATATTCTAAATATTTTAAATATCTCATGAAAACCTTTTGTTTACTGGTCTCAAAGTAGTGTTGAATTTTTTTAGTCCGCAGTCCCCACACTACTCCTGACATTTTGTTTAAGTTCTTAGACAAATCCTAAGTTGTAGAATAAAGATGAAAAGATCCTGCAAGAAGACAGGATTTCTGTAGGAAAACTGTATAGGAAGAAAACAGTCATTATCAGGGTTTAAGTCCTCACTGTGAAGTTGCAATATTTTGCAACATTAACTCTGTTTGGGTTATATGTATATTGAAACATACAAGGGAAGCTAATGAACTACAGGAAAAAAAAATTGTAAAAAGGAACAAATAAGAATAAAACTGAAACACTATTTAACCAATAAAATTGTGTAGTGAAATCAGAGTTCAGTCTGGAGATGTATGATTAAGAACCAATGTTTGTTTTGAGGAATTGGGAATAAGCCAAATTAGCTTTAAAAGCTAAAAAAAACAGTTGCTATATGTTCAGGCAATCTGTTCACAATGCAATGCACCAGGGAAAATAAAACACTATTTTAATAAAAATAGAAATCTCTAACAATCTGAAGAATTTATTTCACATCCGGAAGTAGTGCCTCAGCTTAACAACGAAGAAAATAGCAGCTGTGGCGCTCCTTAGCAACCCCTCTAAGTCCCACATTTATCTTTAAGTACCATTAATACAAATATTAATGCACTCATATGTGTGCATGAGTGCTGGCTGCGCGCTATGGCTGATGGCCTCGTAAACAGAATGAGCTGTGTTGCAAACACAGCAGAGCTAATGGTGGCTGTTGTATAAGCATTAGCAATTGAAATAACAAAGGGTACAATTTAGCATGTTTATGACACTATGTGGACATATTTTTAGATGGGTTAGTAAGAGGAAATGAAGGGAAAACACAGACAAAACGGCGCAAGCACACTTTACCGGATCTTCAGTGTTTAAACATCTCATTAAATTAAAGTTTGTTGCAACTTTTAAATGCAACCCAAAAACTTTTGTAGCATTAGGCTTAGTGAACTAATTCATTTTAAAAGTTAAGCAGCACAAGCAAAGCAAAACACAATGAAATTAAAAATATTTAACTTGATTTATCCCAAACTAATATTCTTTGCCAAGACACAACCTCGTACTGTGAGCCATTCTGATGAACAGGAGAACACGTTGAGTGTTGCAGCTGCAGTTTTAAATGCTGTCTTTTTCAGGGTAGTAAAAGAAAAACCACTTCATAATTAGAGACAACCCGTCTCTTCTTGGAGAGTCTTTGGCTCAGATTATTTTCTGCAGAAGCTCAGACAGCCAATTTCAGGAGGCTAGTCTTATTTTTGACCAGGGTACAGTCACCAGACACACAAAGAGCAAACTGTATCTTATGATCCAAGGTTTCTTCAAAGATGAAGTCGTTTACTCAACCAGCACTCATGTCCTTCCCAGTGCAGCCTGGGGAGAGCTGCGGGCAAGGAAGACATGCTGCTCTGCTCATGATTTTCTACTTCTAACACATCATGGGGATTCCAGTTATGGAGGAACTCCTCCTGCCGGGAAGCTGTCATGAAAATGGGTTTATACTGTGCATTCTGGGATTCAGAGCTTTTACCATTTTTTTTATCTCTGTGTGCAGATCAGTCCTTGTTACTCCCATGGCTGGGTCCAACAATTGCCTTGTATATTGAGTACAATATCAAACTATATTTCATTACTATTACATGGTCTACATTAGTACTGAGATTATGTAACACTTAACTTGCTCACGAACAATGTTTGGGATGGTGCAGTCTCTGCTGTTTTCTAAGTAACAATAAATATTTTGTCCCAAACAAAGTTTCTACAGGGCAGCCTTCACCCCTTTAAGAATATTGTTGTGAATGTGTCTTAAGCCACTATTCAGCCAGTGTGGCATATGTACCACTAATGCCTGTTGATCCATATTCTACAGATAGCAAGGAGATCGCTACCTGTAGCCATCTAGTGGTCAGAGTTATTTATATGCAAATGAGTGAATTTATCCCTAATTTCACTCATTTGCATATACATTACGATATTTTGTATTTTTTCTATTTACACAAACAATCTGTTTAATTTAGAATTATTGCACACAGACAGATGATGCCAAGCCTTTGTTTCTGTTAAGACATTCTGCTTAAAGCTAATAAAAACATTTAAGACTAGAATATTACATCAGACCAATAAAAATTGTTTTTAATATAGCAGTGTGGGCTTTATGAAAAGTATTTTTGATACGTGCTTAAAGGGAGTTATTTGCAAAAGGTACTTTTAACCTGACAGAGTCTTATCGTAATGTATATTATTGAATATGACTGTATATATTTAATTTAATTATCAGCATCCAGCTTCAGTAATCACTTAGTTATTTCACGACACTTATTGAATCCTTTCTTGCAGATTACTTCACGTGGGTCCAATGCTAAACCCGCTTTAGGAGCACCAACCTGCATCAGTACCTCACCAGCTGAACATCTGATCTGCAAATTAGAGTCCTTTTGAAGTTAAGAGGCAGCTGTGGTCAATTTCTTTAGGAATAATTTTGAATGTAACTGCTGATGGCTTGATTACCTGAAGCCCCACAGTGAGGGGACTAGGGGTCACTCACACAGTGAGCGGTCTGTCAGCAAAGCCCACTGAGACTCAGCTCACCCACATAGGACACAACAATCCTGCTTCTGTGTTATAAGAAGCATCACTGTCTGCATGCAGATCTTCTGTCCTTATCTTTTATGAAGAAAATTAAAATGTCACTGTCTCTTTCAGACATAGTTTCAGTTAGCTGGCTCTTCGTGGTGCAGCACACAAGCCAAATGTGAGACAATAAACTGTTGTAGAAGTTTTATTGATATTTATTGATTCAGTGAAGGGTTAGTGAAGGAATCTCTGCACTACAAGGAAAATCCCTCCTAACATGTCACGTCCTGTGGGTTAATTCCTGCCAGCTTTTCACCCCTCACCTAATGAGACCACAGCCATAACTGTGCAGAAAACAAAGAAATACTTTTAGAAAAAAAAAAAAATAAATAAATAAATCTGGAGAGTATGATGAACTGTCAACAAATAATGATAGTCGCTATTAAAAATCCGAAGAGTCCCACTTGCCACAAGCCTCCCTGGAGGGGGTAGCGAAGGAAGCCAAGAATAAATTGCCTGTCTGTAGTAATTTGAATACAACATTTAGCTATGATTTATGTGAAAGCAAAAAAACATTATGAGAAAACATTTTCCAAGTGCAACAGCTTGCAGCAATTTACATTATATGGGGGGAAAACCGCTGAAACAAATATTTGACCGGACTCCCATAATGAAATGGATATATTTATACATGCTGAATTGAGTCAAAGGCTGAGTAACGAAGGCACGGCCTCAAAGAACTAATCTGCGTTTTTGTTGTAAACATTTTACTGATGCTTCGGGGACCTCAAATGAAAGTTATTAGAGCCATAACTTATCCAGCTGACCCAGAAATGCAAAGATATTCCTCATATAGAGAGGGGGGGTTATGCCTGCAGGAAGTCGCTGCTGTTGGTTTGTATCTGTGAAGAAAAAACATTTAGAGATTTACACATTTTAATCCTGTTTAAGCTTAAATTGACTTCTTTTTGCTTTTTTATTTATGTTATGTTTTGATGTGCCACTTTTTCAAAGCATACATTTTTCAAAGGATTTTAAAAATGTCAATAAGTTTGATAAAAGGGTAATTTCATATTCACAGAGCTATTTAGTCATTAAAGACTGTTAGGGATAAACCCTTGATTTTATAATTTAGAAAAAGAAAACGTAGTAAATTAATAATTTGATTGATTCAACTCAATCATCACATTTTACGAGATGTTTCGTTTGTTGTGCACTACCCTTCATATAATCTTCTTACAAATACTTAGGAACCTAAAAAAGTATATAAAGAAAATTCAATGCTCGAATCCATAATCCATCAAGTTATTTAAACTATTAAAATGACAATGGGTCAAATCGTCTCGAGTTTAGAAAACATGATAATTTTCATAACGATGTGCTAACTGGGTTAAAGTTAGAATAACAGGGTTGAATAGATCATGTTTGTATGAAGATTATTACAATTAAAGGGTTGGAAATCTATGCTTATTATTATAATCTTATCTTATTTTCAGGAATAGATGATAGCTGTAGAATATAAGGTTACTGAAAAGACCATGGCACAACAACTTGGAATTTCCACATGGCTTGTGACCCTGTCAGCAGATGACATGCAGTGGCCTTGCTGGACGTCTGCATTCTCTGCTTTGTAGTTGGAATTTTTCTGTTAGATCGCTGTTAGATTTTCCCCTTGGTTTTATCATCTCTTTGTGTTTAGTTCGGCTCCATCCATGTTTTTTGTCTCCCCCCATCAGTCTTCATACTTTCCTTCTACTTCAACTGCTCACCATTATCCCCTGATTAACCCACCTGCATTCTATGTCTTTCTCCACACCTCCCTCAGTATGTAGGCTTACCAGTTCTCATTGTTCATCACTGCATCCTTCCATTACCATGCCTGTTACTCGTCGATTGTACTGCCTGTTCCTCTTTTTATGCTCCATGGCCTGTTCTCCTTGTGCTTTGCTGTAAGTTTTTATCTTTTGCTTTTATTAAATCTTTCAACTCACCATCCTGCTCCCAAGTTCCAGTCTGCACTTTGTTTCCACGAACACCCCACAAAACCTGACGCAGACTCAGCCAAGGCTGAAAAGATTGGAAAGGATACAAACAAATTGCAAACACAACTGAACCTTGGTCCATTCATAGTTTCAGCTTAAGGCTTAATTATGTAATTATATCTGTGTCTTGTGATTCACTGCTTATCCTCAGCGTTTACCATGCTAAATGTCATAACGCTGGGTTGTTTTGGACCATAATGCAGATGAACACTGAAGCATATTGAGAGGATTCTTCTCTTTTAATAGTAAAGGTAAGCAACACTTACATAGATCTTCAGTACTATTCACGAAGCAGGATGGCAACATGGGGCGTAAACAGGAGGACCCAGTGAGGAACAATGAAAACAACCAAACTAATATACAGAGGGAGGTGGAGTATGGACCAATGAGAGAGAGGGGAAAGCAATCAGAGGAAAATGGTAACAGGTGAGGAACCGTGTAACAGGGAGACGGAGGGGAATGTGACTAATTGCAACTGATGAGACCTGACTGCAGGGAAGGGTAAACAAGAGGTACAGAGCAAAAGGAAACTGGGCTAGATAACAAAACCTGGGGAAACTCTGACCTAAAACGAAGAATCTAGAAAGTGATAACTTAACAGAAGTAACTACTTAATCAGAAGGAACAGAAAAAAACCTAACAGTGAAAAAGTACACTAACAAAAAAAAACCAAAATGGCAGATCCTGACACTAAATAGGTTGAGGTAACAAAGTTGGACGCATGTTGTGGGAAATAACTTCAATGTATCATTACTTTGATCTAAGAAATGTTGACTGTTAAACCAATTGTTTAACAGTTACAAGAGAAATATTTTAACAAAATCATACCAAAAAGTGGCCTTTTGTAATGGATTTTATTTGGTATTAAAGTTTGTAGAACGCATTTTTCCTACAACAAAATTTACATTTTTGTCTAAGGATAAGTATAATTTACTAGACAAGTGCATGTGTTTATGTTTTTGCATGAATAATTTATGGGTGGGACAGAAAATGTTGCTCAGCTCTGGAATAGCCCAAAAACTTTAAGGTTTACAGTTTTTACTGAACCCAAAGAAAATTATCACACTCAGTTGTCCCTGCCTTAGCTTGTTGTTTTTGCTGTTTGGTTCAAGTCAATTATATCGGGTTGCCATTAAATTTTTTTTTTCTTCTAAGAGAAAATAAAACACAGGAGAGTAAATACCAGGACAAATATCAGTCATACTTGTTTATGCTGGAGTCTTGGGTATCATTGTGCAAAAATGTGGGTAATTTGTCACAGGGATGGTCACTGTGTGTAATTTGTATTTCTGGATATTTTTGGCAGAGTCTAAATATTTTAGCGTGCAATCAGAAATCACAGACAGAAGCAGCATTATGGCAGCTCTGATTGGTTCTGAGACTTTAAACTTTGTTATCTGAGTAAAGATGGCTATTTCAGAAAATAAAATAAATGGCCTGGTGATTATTTATTTATTTATTGTGAAATGTATTGTATATGAATTTACTTTACAGCATCGGTTAGAGACATTTTGCCACTTCACAATTGAGTACTTTGCACTTTTGGTCTGTTCATGTGCAATTTAAAGCAGTTGAGTCTGGACAGACTGAATATGGAAAGACCAGGTATGTTTGGCACAACTGCCTTGCAATATTTTGTAACAGCATGTTTCACTTCATACCCAACTTGGCGATGTTTTTTAACCACTTTAATTTAAAGTAATTTTTTATAATCTACTAAGAATCTACTGTAAGTAAATGTGATTTTGTGACTTAAATAAATAATGTGGTCAGTTAATGTTCAAGTTATTTATTTATATGGCACATTTAATAACTGCAACATTCTGACACTGATGGATACTGTGCTCTCATCTTGTGGAAGATTACTTTAAAAAACCTGAGCGAGTGAATCTTATAACAGCTTTTTAACAGGACAATGTTATTTTTTTACACTTTACACTTTGTACACTTGAGCAGATGCAAATATTTTGACAGAAAACCCTGAAAACAAACAGGTGTTCATCAATACATCTAAATAGACTGGACATTCTGAGAACAAATTTCAGAAAAACAGAAAAAATTTCACTGGTATTCTGAAAGCACATATTTTTATAAAGTACTTAACGGAGTAACTGGTCCACCCTGCAAGCATTATTAGACTGACGACAAAATGTATACCTCATAATCCTTTTGTTTTAACCTCTTAAGAGCCAAGTGGTTTTGCGTTTTAAAATAATAATTTAATAATCAATATGTTAATATTTATGTTTTTTAAACATGAGTGAGATCTCTGCTTTCAGCAGACATGCTGGTTGTGTGTATAGAAACTGTGTGGTCAACAGCTGAGACCTAGTTTTGCGGTGACACCATTTTGTTTATGTTGTTTACTTTCTGATTCAACTGCTTATGGTGTCATTCAATAAATCTATGGGTATGTTGGATCACTTGTGTTGGATCACTACCACAAAATGTAAGGGAAACAAAGACAAAGTGCACTAACAGGCAATAAAACCATATGAATGATAACAGCACAGAATGTTTCACTGCAAAACAGTTTAAAGTAAATGTGTGGGAAAAAGCTTCAACATTTGTGTAAATTTGACACTCATCAATTCAAATTTTACATTACTGTTGCTGCATCTGATGGGGCCGATCTGATAAAACTCAGCTGTGAATAAAGTCACGTCACATCAGCAATGAAAGTGTTTAAAAGAACTTTGTAAAGGAATATCATGTGCCATGTTGTGTTCAGGAAATGTTATGCTGCATAAAAAAACATCAGTTGATACTTTCAAGTTTGCAGGCCAGAAAAAATAAAAACCACAAAAAGCCATACATGAAAACTTCAGTGTGTATGTCGTGATCCACACCTGTTTTTGTTGATTGCACTCACTTGACTTCTGTTATTCCCTGAAGTATTTAAGTCGGGCTTTTCTGTTCCCTCGTTGTCTGATCATCTGTTATCATTCTGTGATTATCCTGTTGTCATCCTCGGTTCCCGTTACCTTCATTAAAATGTATCCGTCTTCGATGTGTCTGCTGATGTCCTGTTACTACTTCAGTACGTCACCACCACCCACTGTGATATTATATCTTATTCCTGATTTTTTCCATTATCTTAAAGGTATTATTCAATAGAGAATCATATAAAAATTAAAATAAGCATTTTAAAAACAGTTGCACCCCCTCCCCCCAAAAACAACAGCTTTAGCAACCTTCTAAAGTCATGTGTGTCTGTTTCTGCAGTAGGTCGATGAGTAACAAACACTTTAAACTGATGAATTGCTGTCTTGTCCCCTTTCAGATCAGCACAAATGACTCTGCATGCAAACATTTGTTATCAAGCACGCAGAACTTTGGCACTCTTCAGGCGCAGGCGGAAAGACGAACAGAACTCTGTAATTAATATGTCACAGAGAAAATATTTTAATGACTTACAAATGGGGGTGACTGCAAGCTGCCCAGTGCCATTTCCTTATGCTGAGGCTGAGACTTCCTGGCATGAGGCAACACATACAGCAAATTCTTAGACATCTAAATTAGAGGGGACAAAGAGTGTCACGGCTTCAGATACATGTGTGTTACCCCTGTGGTCCTCAAATCCTCCCGCTTCCAATTTGCGTCTTCCCTAATCAATGCCAAATGGGATTTTTCTTTCTTTTTCCATGTTAAATGATACAGCTACACAGAGTGGAAGGTTCAGCAAGCGCCTTCCATTTTAGTTTTTCACTTACCTTCCCCCACAACCTTTCACATAAGCCTTACAATTGCCAGTGCTTTTATGTGTCACAGTCAGCGGTTGGTGGAGAAGAAGGGCCAATTGGATTTAATTAAGAGGTATTTGTTTGGTAGCTGTGGGGTGCTAGATTCTTCACGCACATGGGCTCTTTTTCTGTCATATTGTGCAGCATTGACTGGCGCTGCAGGGAAGGAAACAGGCCAATGATGTCTTTGTCAGAAAGCTTGTGCTTTTTAAAGATGTTAAATAATTTACATAATTACATATTTTTAAGAAACTAAATGTGAGATAAACATATTGTTGCTATTTTAAAAAGGTAAAACATGCTGTCAGAGGGCCTAAACAACATTTAGAGCACTTCTAATCTCATTTGCACCCAATGCCACAGTAAAAGAATTCCACTCTTCACCCGGCATATGCAAACCATTATTAATTAAGTGTTTTTTTCTGCCTGCATTTTTAATGAGAGGGAAAGCCCGTAAAAATGCTCTCCCTCATACCCAAGGCAAATGCCTTGCAATTAAACTTTACTATGTGTTTGTTTTTCTATAGATTTTTAATGTCCGGCTGATGCAACAACTTGGCAGACGTACACTCAAAGCAACTTAAGTCTCTAATGTGAAGCAAACTGAGCAGCAGCGAGTCCTAAGGGTGAAGAAAGTGGTTAAGGAATGATGTTTTAAAATTTCTTTGAGGGATATAAAGGTCATTATAAGCATCATGGGTTTTTATATGCATTCACCAGTTCTTCATATGCTATCAAACATGTTAGTGGCTCAAATTAGAAAGGTTTGTACCTTTAAATGGTTTCACTCTTTGACCTTTGCATTTTATTGGTTGAAGAATTATATAAACAAAAATATTTGAAAAAGTGTAATTCTCTCTTCGGAAACACAGCTGACATAATATTCTACTAAAATGAGTAGTTTACACTTTTCGAGAAAGTTTCTGTTAAAATATAGAAATCAGTTCACATCTTACCTGCAGTAGTCATATCCACGGGGCCGTGTGTGGGGCTGTGTGTGTTTTCCTTACCTCTTCTAATTGCAGGGTGTTACTGGCAGGTGCGTCCTTACAGCTGGAGCTCCTCTTGATCCAATCAGAAAGAGCTTAGAGAGGAGCGAATTACCTGAGGTAGATGCCAGATTGTTCTTCAGTGAGTGGACCAGTCCACGGTCCGTTCCTGGATTCTATTTATCTGCCTACCTGTTCTCAGAGTTCATTGGAAAACTCACCATAAGATCCCCTCCACGAATCTCCTCACTGGTCCTCTGGTTGCTCCCCTGGATTTGCCGTCTCAACTCCTCCACATGCCTAAACCTAAAACTTACGTGCCTATACATCTCCCAACACTCCACCATCATCTCCTTTTTCTCCTGTAAGGAGGAAAAAGAAAACTTTCCCAACCTGCACCGTTCACCACAAGCTGCCAATCTCCTCTATGGTACTCAGTCCTTCCTGGAATCTCCACCATCTCATAAACAGTAAGAAATTTGCCTTTTTCTTCATCATACATCATCAAACATTACTTTCCTCAGTAACTACTTACCTCTCCTCCTCAGTGCCATCCTGGATTTCTCCCCTGAAGCTGGAAGATACATTCATTTCATTCCAGTCAATGAACTGTTCAAACTTATTATTATTGTCCGTAGTTGCTACCTGCACGAGGGTCTTGAACAAATCCACAAATCCAGATTAGTTGGTCCCAGATGCTGAAGCTAAACTCTGCTGAGAGGGGTCGGGACCAAAACAGACATCTGTAATCATAAAACATATCAAAAACATCATAGAAGTTTATGTGGACGTTATTTTATGAACTGTTGTCATGTTTCTTGCTACCTGTTATCATGTCCAATTTAGACTGAAAAATGGAGGTTGGAGCCTGTGCGCCACCAATGATCTTCCTGTGTGAAAGCCATACTGTGA
Organism: Crenichthys baileyi; assembly: GCA_036173005.1. Taxonomy (NCBI): domain Eukaryota; kingdom Metazoa; phylum Chordata; class Actinopteri; order Cyprinodontiformes; family Goodeidae; genus Crenichthys; species Crenichthys baileyi. Next base: position 65,771 of record JAHHUM010002153.1, on the reverse strand, counting down.
ACACGTAAATCAAGCCTGGTCAGAGTAATCATCTCATATAAAAGTAAAGGAGTAAACATCTAAAATATTGTAGCTGTAAAACTGAACACATGGACATACTTTCTATACTTTCTATGATCAGGTATTTACTCTGACCTGAAACATTCTTCTCAGTGTGTGTTTCACACAGGAAGACCACTGATGGTGCACCTCCACCTCCTTCCATTTTCTGTGTAAATAATCACTTACTTCTGTGTAATTAACCATCCAACGCATACATGACAGCAAACAGAAAGTTCATTAAATAGTGTTCTCATGAACTAGCAAAGGTGTCTTAACAGTGGAGCAACTGTTACACCAATTTTAAAAATGGGGGTTCAAACTTGTTTCTCGGTTTACAAAGTCTCTTTTTATTCTCATTATACTTTTTTTAACCAGTAAACAAAAAGTAAATCTAGAAATAATTCACCCCATTTATTATAAAGTCATCTCTGGTAGTTTACAGCCATGGATAGGAGAGATGAAATAAACAGAATCTGAAACAGCTTTTTAAGCATTTTAACAGTGATGCATCTTGCTCACTGGCCATTAATCAGATAAAATACAATAGAAACCGTTTCACGGCATTGCAGGTGGAGGCTGAAGGCCACAAATGGCTTCCAACAGGAACAGGTGAAAACAAGCAGGTGTCTGTTGCTCCCCACCAGTCTTAGAAACAGTATCTTACAGACTGTTTTTTAAATAAATAATTACAACCTTTGAACTTGGGATCTTTAGCACAATAGTGAAGCGTACTAGACCGCTAAGCCACCAAGAGACCATTTCACCTATTGTGTGGCAGGGTAATATTGACAGTTTCACCACCTGAATTGTTTCATAAACTGCTTGATTATTGGTTTATATTCAAGATGCACGTATACATTGAACACAGAGTTGTGCTGCAGGCAGATGACATCGGTGGGTGTGTGAGGGGACCAAAATGAAACTGTGACATTAGCTTTGGGACCAGCTAATCTGAATTTTAACAAATTAACTACTACCTTTTAGAGAAACATCCACTCAGATTTCCTGAACTAACTCTTTGGGGGAATATATTAGGTTTTAAGTTGAATTTTTGGGATAGTTTGTAAAATATATCACTTGTGAATTGATTTTATGTGTATCTCTACTCTTCTAAAACCCCCCTTCCCAAATGATGTCAAGAGTCCCTGGTAAAGGAATGTTGTACAAATCCCTTTCAACAATGGTTGTTTAAAACATCACGATGGCGCAACTCTTTGCTGCAAGTGCTCTAACAAGTGGAGCCTTTGAGTTGTTTTAGCTTTCACACAACACAACGTTGGGACCCCCTTACCATCCATCTCTTCTGTATGGTGTCAACATAACTTGATCGTCATTAAAGCCTTGTCCAGTTTCCATTGTTTTAAACATTTTAATTATTACACTTAATGTGTGTACACACCCTGGGGCCAAGTCTTTGGTTGAATCGTCTTGTGTGGTAATTTCTGACATTAAAATCAAAAGTCCACGACATCTGTCTGTAAAAAAAGAGGCTCTGTTTAACTTGTTCTTTCCATTTTGAAGAGACAAACGTCTCCTCTGTTTTACGTCATTTCTAACCTAAGAAAACAGGGAGTCATGGATTTCTATAGTAAAGCTCTTACACTCTGCTCAACCTAAGAGTAAAGTACAAATTAAAAAAAAATGCTTTGATTACAACATACTTATTGGACCTCCAAAGATTTTGTTAAAAACAAATAGTTATAAATAAGGGATTTTTATCCTCCATCACATAAATGTCCATAAAAGATTTGATTTTTCAAAATTGTTAAGTGTGAGAACATCTTACTTTAATGAAAGCTAAATATATTTTAAGTCATTTTACACATCTTTTTCCTGGCAGTTCACAATTATTAAAAAGTTGTTGTTGTGTTCTTTCTATGCTACACCACTACCATACAGTTGTTTATCAAACGCCGGGTGATCAGCATACTGCTCAAACATTGTATACTTCCTGCCCCTACAACCAGAAGACGAAAACACAATAAATAAAAAAAATTTTCTGTCTTTGACTGGTTTTTATAATTTATTTTACCTTGTTGGAGGTACTCCTTTAACAGACACAGAAGCTTTTGTTGCTGCTGCTATCTCATCCTGAAGGTACAAACAAGAGTCACTTCTTCTCCCCTCATCTCTAGGGGCAGCACAGTTAGTCAGATCAACAGAGAAGATGTCTGATTCTCCGGCAGGCGACAGCGTCTGCTCGTTATGCGTATCTGTGGTATTTGTATGGTGTCCAAGGAGAAGGTGGTATTGACTGCCGCAGTGTCCATTATTGGTCCCCGCTGAACACTGCGCAAGAAAAGCGTTCTCCGCTTGGTCCACAGAGTCAGCTGGCACCAGAGCTAATGGGCCTCTGTGTGCATTTGTGAGTGTGTGTGAATGTGGACACAGAATCTTTCTCTTGGTATCTCAATGTGTGATATTGTGTGTGTGGTGAGATAGGTCTGGGGTGTGTAGTTGTGTGTGTGTGTGTGTGTGTTTTACAGAGAGTCCCTCCCGGACCCCTTAGCTCTTGACTTCATACACACAATGGCTGGACGTTCTGAACATGGAAGGTCCCGCGTGATGACAGGCCAGATCGTGGTCGGAGCCATATGTGCTGTGATTTGTGTGAATGGGCCCCTTCGCGCAGTTGAGGAATGACATGGGTAAATGTAGAAGAGGGTGAGGACCACTGAAGATGTTGTGGTGGGCTCGGTTAAAGGCAACAGGTGATTGGCTGTATTTACCGAAGAGCCAACAAACCCTCCTCCGGTTCTCCGATACATTCTGCTTCCCTGTTCTTTTTCACACTCAGTACTTGGGCCAATTCTCTTTACTATATATATGCTTCCAATAGGTAAACTTAATCTATGCCAGCTAGAATAAAACTTTCACTGTTTACAGCATGATGACACTCAGCTTTGACTTATTCATAATCCTGATGAGCCCACCATTTAGATAGACTACCGCATGTCTTGAAATATTAAAACTTGATGACTTTAAATTCTGTCTGCTTCTAAAATTCAGACAAGACGAAGTTGTCTTCCTTTGGACCGGACAGTCTTTAAAAAAAGAACTGCTTAGTCAATCACTTTACCTGGATGGCACTTCAAATTGACCTCCGCCTAACATCAAGTAAAAAACTTGGTGTTATTTTGTGACCAGGCCCTGTCATTTAAATCCCATATAAACAGGTTTCCAGGATTTCTTCTTTCAATCTTCCGGGAACATTGCCAAAATCTAGAAATATCCTGTCCAGGAGTTGATGCTGCGAAAAACTAGTCCATGCCTTTGATGTTCTTCAAGGCTGGACTATTGTAATTTCTTTACTATCAGGATGTCCAACAAAATGCAGTTACAACGCCTTCCAGACTGATATTCAGAACTAGATGCAGCAAGAGTTTCTGATGAAATTAATAAGAAAGGAAGATCATATTTCCCCTACTTTAGTCTTTCCCGTCATTTGTGGGCTCCCTGTTAGATCCAGGAATAAGATGTTAAAATTCTCCCTCCTCATATAAGCCCTATAATGATTTTTTTAGCTCCATCATACATCAGAGAGCTGATTGTTCCATATGTTTTCGCTACAGAGCACTTCGTTCTCAGACTGCAGATTTACTGTGGGGGGTTTCCTAAAGTCTCTAGCAAATAAATGGGAGGCAGATCCCTTTAGTTATCAGGCTCCTCTCCTGTGGAACCAGCTCCCAGTTTTAACCCTGAGGCGGACACCCTGTCTACTTTTTAAGGCTAGGCTTAAACTTTCCTTTTTGATAAAGCTTATAGTTAGAGTGGCTTAGGTTATCCTGAGCTATCTCTGTAGTTATGCTGCTATAGGCTTAGGCTGCTGGAGGACATAATGACCACTTTCACCCTCTTCGCTACTTTCTCACACTACTCTTCAATTTTGTATTATTTGCTGTTATTTCAGCTTTTAACTTTGTTCTCTCTCTTCTCTCTTCCTAGAAGCTACACCTGGCCTGACTCTGTGTCTACCTGTGACAACTGTCTGGAGAGGGGCATCGTCCGAGCTTCTGCTGGCAACAACTTGGTGCTCACCCTCTAACGATGATCCACATGGCCCTGTCCCTTTTCAGTGTTTAACCCTTTCTCTCTCCTAGACATAGCTACTGACGGAGCTTTTACTGTAACTAACTCTATGTGCTCTCTTTCAGACTCTAACCTTGAAAACTGGCTCAGAGTTTATCTGTTCTTTCTTTCTAGGTGAAACGACTAAAGGAGCTACATCCATTAACATTTAACTTTTCCTTCCCATAGAAAGTACTCCTGGATTAGTGCTTCTTTGTTCTCTTTGTGTCTCTGCTCTGTTCTCTCTAACCCCCAGTCGGTCGTGGCAGATGGCCGCTCACACTGAGCCTGGTTCTGCTAGAGGTTTCTTCCTGTTAAAAGGGAGTTTTTCCTCTCCACTGTCGCTACATGCATGCTCAGTATGAGGGATTGCTGCAAAGTCAACGCCAGTGACTGTCCACTGTCTCTACATGCTCATCCAGGAGGAGTGAATGCTGCAAGTCACTGACTGGATGCAATCTGCTGGGTTTCCTTAGATAGAAAAAATTTTTATCCAATTTGAATAAATAACAGAATCTGACTGCACTGTTCAATGATTTGGATTAATTGTAATGCATGTACCTGACTTTTGTGAAGTGCCTTGAGACGACATGTGTTGTGAATTGGCGCTATATAAATAAACTGAATTGAATTGAATTGAATTGAATTGAATTGAATTGAATTGAATTGAATTGAATTGAATTGAATTGAATTTTGATGTTTATTTTAAAGTGTTGTCTTTGTTTTTTTGGTTTTACTTTGATTATAATCTTGGGTGATGGTTATGAAGAATTTTCCTTTTAGTTGTGATTATCTTGTAATCAGAAGAAAGGAGTTGTTATGGAAATTCTTCATTTAGTGCTCCAAAGTATTCCAAATTGTTGTGAACTTTCATTAACCTCTCTCCTCTGACCTATGTGTTTGAATAGTGTTCTGTCTTCTTAGAGCAGATGGCCTCTAGCCATTTGTTGATGAATGATGGTCAGCACTCCCTAAGGGGGGGCAGATGGGGTCTTCATTCATGATTGTCTTATCTCTGTCCTGGGGAGGTTTAGGGGCCATAAAGTTAAACTCTTTGAAGCTGAGGTAACACCCACATACTGTTTAAATACTGTCTGTAAACTGTGTTCTGGGCCTCTGTTTCACTGACACGTCAGTGACAGGGTCTTCAAACGCAGAAATGCCTTTGAATAAAACTTATAAAGACAAAGTCCGGATTTTCTCTTATTGTGAGTTCATTTCTCTCCCACTTTGATAAGAAAAATTCTATTATACCTCTGTCAGTGATAAATCTGGAAATAGTTTATGACTTTAAAATGTCATCATTGAAATCTCCCATTAATCATATTGTGTCACTTCGTTGCTCAAGCCAATCAAACAACTTTCCTAAATTTGTTTTAAATAATGACAGGATGTAGTGGTGGTCGATAAATAATCACCATTACTATGTTAAAAGTAAAGAACCTACACACTAAAGCTCGGCTTTTACATGCCGATTCAAACTTTGAACATTCACCAAAAACACAGTAAAAACAGATGTATTAAATGTCTTCAACTGTGTAGCTTCACTCAAAAGGGTTGTCATACTCTGAACAGCAACCGTTATGTCATCCTTTTCTACTGTTAGAGTTAGAAAGCTGATAAATACAGACAAGTGTAAAATAAGACACAAGTTAACCAAGTAAATTTGACTTGCAAAGGTGAGACAGTCCTCTGCCAGAACAGCGACTTCCTTCTTACAAAGGGAAAATCTTTGCACCAGCCTTTTATTTACAACTCACATTCCTACAATCAAAAATCAGGAATTGGTTCAGCCAATTCTTACAGAGATTTTAACCTAAAAGAGTAGTCATTCCCATATATGGTATAAGCTTGTCATGTCCAGGGAGTGATCCACTCCAGACCACATTCCTTAACCTTCCACAAACCCTTTTTCACACTAAAAACAATCATAGGAATCATCTTAACTATAGTAGAACTTCAAACATAAACACGATTTAAACTGAACAATGATAACTTATATACATTTTCCAACAATTCCCTCCTGTTTATTATTGGTTAGTTTAATATCACATCCATGTATACATTCCAAAAGGCTTTTTGATACACCTCATTAAACATTAAAAATATTGTTAAGTTTAGTGACTTCTCCTCCATAATGTCAACATAGTCTTGGTTCTTGTCCAGAAGCTGGTAATCCTGGGACAACATTGTATCAACAATTTCTCCAACCATCCTTAATATCATTGCTCTGATACAGAGAACAACGCACAGAGTAAAAAGGCAGACAAAAATAACACAGCGATGACAGGGGTCATGATTTTCAAAAACAGTTGCCACCACGGTCCTGAAGTAATCCACAAAAAAAAAATCCTCGGCCGGGATGGACATCCTGCTGCATATCCCTTTTAATTTCATTTTTTGGTGTATAGCATCACTCACTCTGTGTCCATCTTCGCCGTTGGTCTCATCAGGGGCTGTAGGTGCAGCAGGTCTCGTTCAGGAGAGTGCAAACTCCCCCAACCGAAGCCGTCAGCAGGTCCAACACCATCCTGTTCTGCAACACCACGGTTTGATCAGCTGTGACTTCTGTGGGCAGTCCTGTAAGAGCTTTTGTGGTTGCATTAACAAACAGTCCCAGTCGATAATCTATAGTTTCTAATTTAAGCATGTTCTTTCCTACTCCCAACCATGGGAATAAATTTAGCAAAATCTTATTTCCTGTTGATCTACGCTTGAATTCCTCAGGAACATCTGATCCCCACACACTATCATGTGGCTTCACACGGATGGGTTCCCTCTTACTCCTATTTAGGGACGGTTGAACTGAAATGACATAAGTGTGATTAGTGACATAAACAGGTGCACAAAAACCACTCCAACTTGGAGGCAACTGCAAATAAATGGCAATTCCACACATCCAGTGAAATCCATCTATTGCATATGTGTCCTTTAGATCATGGAGCTTTCCCCCTGGTCCAGCTTGGTGGAAAGAATAATAGTAAGTCGTGTTACACATGCACATTTGCTCTAGTTTATTATTATTATTCCGCTGGGTTTGTCCAGATGATAGTGGGTTTGTTGAAGCAGGTGTATGATAGCATCTTCTTGACTTCCTAGACTTTCTAAAAGTAGAATGGCACATATGTTAGTTATCAGGCTCTTCTCATGTGGAACAGCTCCTAATTTTGTTCCATGAGACAGACACCCTGTCTACTTTTAAGACTAGACTTAAAACCTCTCTTTTTGATAAAGCTTATACTTAGAGTGGCTTATGATATCTTAAGCTATCTCTGTACATATGCTGATATTGTCATAGTTTTTACTGCTGCTTTGACCCACATGCAGAAGTACACTCAGGAGGCAGAAGAAGGTTTAACAGGTTTATTGTGAAGATTTGTTAACTGGAATCTGGAACCGGGAACTCATCAACTGTACGGGGAGGAGGACAGGATGGTTAGAATAAGTCTGAGAATTTCTGTGAAGATATTGCTGAATATTGAGCTTACAGTTGATTGAGAGGACTACTGCCAGAGGGGAAACGATGTGGGTCTGGGAGTGGAGAGTTTGATGGCCTTGATCCGGAACTGCCAACTGCTTTGCTGGAGGAGTATGGATTCCAGGAGGGTAACAGAGGAGCACGGGATGGAGGTTGATGGAGAGCACGGTGGAGGGTGAGCAGGGTTCGCTATTTAGTCCAGGAGTAAGAGGAGCCAGGATGCTGTCAGCTAGAGTCTTGTCCGGGAGGGTGTCAGAATCAGAGAAGGAGGCTTGGGATCAGATGGTGAACTGGAGGAGAATCCAGTGCACACGAGCAACCTGAGGAGGAGCACAAAACAAGGATAAGAATCTTCTTAAGTAAGTCTAAAAGTTTCTTCAAAGGGCTAGAGTTTTACCATGTTGGTTAACACTCAGACGTCGAAGTACTGCCAGCAGGCTCCTTTTATACTGCTCAGTAGATGAGGCTTAATGGGCGACACCTGTCACACCTCCAGTAACCGTGCTCAGGCGCCATCTAAAGGAAAACAGGGGAAGCAGCAGGCAGAAAAAGGAGACAGTCTCCCAGACCCTGACAGATATAGGCCTTGGCTTCTAAAGGACAAAATGACCACTTTTCCTCACTGTGCTACATTCTCCTACTACACCAGCATTCCATTTTGCCTGATGTTTAAATGGCAAATTTTATGTTCTCTCTCTATTTGCTCCTCATAGAAGCTATGTGGCATAGTGTTTTGTTTACCTGTGGAACCGTCCTGGAAGGAGCCATTGCCTTAGCTACTGATGTGGCCCTGTCTTTCAGTGTTTAACCCTTTCTCTCTCCTAGACATAGCTACTGACTGAGCTTTTACTGTAACTAACTCTATGTGCTCTCTTCAGACTCTAAACTTGAAAACTGGTAAAGGTTTATCTGTTCCTTTTTTCTAGGTGAAACGACTAAAGGAGCTACATCCATTAACATTTACCTTTTTTCCTTCCTTAAGAAAAATACTCCTGGATCAGTGCTTCTTTGTTTTCTTTGTGTCTCTGCTCTGTTCTCTCTAACCCCCAGTCGGTCGTGGCAGATGGGGCCCCTCACACTGAGCCTGGTTCTGCTGGAGGTTTTTTTCCTGTTAAAAAAGGGGTTTTTCCTCTCCACTTTGCTACATGCATGCTCAGTATGAGGGATTGCTGCAAAGTCAACGCCAGTGACTGTCCACTGTCTCTACATGCTCATCCGGGAGGGGGGAATGCTGCAAAACCTGACTGGATGCAATCTGGGGGTTTTCCCTTAGATAGACAAACTTTTTATCCAATTTGAATAAATAACAGAATCTGACTGCACTGTTCAATGATTAAGATTAATTGGAATGTATGTACCTGACTTTTGTGAAGTGCCTTGAGATGACGTGAGACGATGTGTTGTGAATTGGCGCTATATAAATAAACTGAATTGAACACCCTAACGGTTTTCTTCTTTAGATGATACACTTGATGCTGCTTGTTACGACCCCAGGTCTAGGGGATCAGGGGGTGGTAACATAAAAATGAGTCCAGAGCTAAAAGGAGAACATTTAAGGGGACCAAAGCAGGGGGCCAGCTGTACAAAACCTCTTCCAAAAGCTACCCCACTGAAAGAATGAATCCAGGAGCCTTTTGTAGGATGCAGGTGGTCTCATCATCCACTGATTGGCTTGGTGATTCAGCAGGTCCAATCAGGTTCCTCAGCAGCCAATCATCTGACTGTGCTCCCACACCTGAATCTGCATAAAAGAAAAAACTGCAAGGCCAGAGGCCATAACACTCCCCCCGTTAAATTACAAAACCAGGTTTTGTAAATACCTAGTATCAATGGGGTAAAAAAAAACAAATGAGGCATACTCACACCCTGGAAAGGCCATCGGCGAGAACATTCTGTTCCTTTCTTATGCTTTATATTCAAATTGTATTCTTGCATAAGGGGCTGGTTGTGGTTAGACATGCATGAGAGAAAAACCAATGGATAGTGATCAGTGAATACATCAATCAGTAAACTGCTGGACCCAAGCTGCACATGGAAATGCTGAAGGGCCAACAAAAAGGCCAAGGTTTCTTTTTCAATAGTCGAATAGTTCAGCTGGTTGTTGTTAAACTTGCGGGAGAAATAACAAACAGGGTGGTCTAAACCTTGCAAGTCTGTTTACAACAGCACTGCGCCAGCCCCAACAGCGCTGGCGTCAACCTCCAGTTTGAAAAGTCGGGTCAAATCCGGTGCAGCTAGCACTGGAGAATGGCAAAGAAGAGCCTTAGCACTTTCAAAAGCACTCTGACATTCATCTGACCAAACAAAATCAAGTTTTGGGCTAAGTAAATTGGTTAATGGTTGGACAACAGGAGAAATTTCGGCTAAAGTTTCTGTAATAACCAACCATTCCAAGAAATCTGCGTACATCCTCCCAATGTTTAGGGGACAAGTGGTCAAGTTGATACTTCAGAGATTTTAACATCTCTAAATTTGTAAGTTGAGGACTAGAACAGATGGGATAATTCATTTTTATACCATCAACATCACCCAGTTCATCTACTTCTAATTGAGCAGTAGCTGCAACCGGAGCACACACCCCAGTGGTTTCTGATGCAGGCCAGGGGTGGTATAACTTGAGCATGTTCACATGGCAAACACGAGACTTGCGTCGCCGATTTGGGGTACCAATTACGTAATAATTCTCTCCCATTTTCTTTAGGACTTCATAAGTTCCATCAAGTTTGGCAGATAAGGCTGAGCCAAGAACAGGAAGGAGAGCAACAACCTGATCTCCCATTTGGAACTCCCTTTTAACAGATGTTTTATCATAATTATTTTTCATTCTCTTTTAAGAATCAGCTAAGTGTTTCTTAGCCAGGGTGTTAGCATGACAGAGGCGCTCACGAAACATTTGTACATATTTAGTCACTGTATTCTTAGAGCCTTCTGCAGGAACAATGAAAGTTTCTTTCAAAGCTCTGAGGTCCGCGAGGTGTGTGACCAAAGACCAACTCAGCAGGACTGAAACCAAGAGACTCCTGAACAGCTTCTCTAGCAGCAAACACTACAAATGGGACCCCCTCATCCCAACTCCTCCCAGTGTTCAAACAGTATTTGCGCAGCATGGACTGGGTTTGATGCCACCGTTCTAATGCTCCCTGTGACTCCTGGTGGTATGCAGAGGAGACAACGTGCTTAATATTTAGAGTTTGGGCCACCTGCTTGAACAATTTCGATTGGAAATTTGTTCCTTGGTCAGTCCGTAAGGTTTTTGGCAGGCCAAATACAGAAAAAAATTTGTCAATGCTCTAACAACTGATTTTGGCGTAATCTTATTCAAAGGAATGGCTTCAGAGAAGCGCATAGCAGCACACATGATTGTGAGCAAATATTGGTTTCCACACTTTGTTCTTGGTAATGGTCCAACACAGTCTGCTATGACATGGTCAAATGGCTGCTCCATAACCGGAATAGGGCACAGTGGAGCAGGGGGTATTACCTGATTTGGTTTATCAGCTATTTGGCACACGTGGCAACTGCGACAGAACCTGGAGACATCCCGTTTCATACAAGGCCAGAAAAATGCTTTAACAGAAGCTGGTATGTCTTGGTAACACCCAAGTGACCAGACCACTGGCTTTCATGAGCCAGAGAAAAAATTTTGTCTATATGTAGTTGGCATAACAGTTTTTTTTAATTTCCCTTAGTCTGAACTTTCTGCACCTGATGGAGACCATTGATGCATTAAGACACCTTGTTCCAAAATGTAGGCTTGTTTTTCTTTATTGGCTTCTTCAGCACTTACCACATTCTTGAAACATTTTTTTAATGTTTAATCAGCTTGCTGAGCAGATGACAAATGTTTTTTGGTCAAGGGAATGGATGCTTTCTCCCAGAGAGGACTAGGCTCCTCCAGCTCCACCAAATCTGGAAGTAACAAAACATTGTCACTTACAGTTTGTATATTACTCTTCCTAGAAAATGGAGACATTAACACAGTCAGAGATCGAAACATTAGGATCTGCCCGCGCCTGTGCACGAGTAACCACGCAAGCCGGATACAGCCCAGAGTTTGAAGTAAAGTCTGGGGTTGCATTATTTAAACGATTGTCTAAAACATCCAGACTTGGAAATACTAAACCTCCAGCAATATCGTTCCCCATTAGCATAGCCACGCCGTCTATTGACAACTCCAGGCAGACAGCGACAAGGAAAAGTCCTGTGACAAGTTTAGATTTTATATAAACTCGGTGGACTGGTCTGGGAGTGTAACCCATCTCTATCCCCCTCAGAACAGAGTTAAAACCACATGCACTTTCATTTGAGAAAGGTAGGACTCCGGAGAGAATAACTGACTGGGAACCTCCTGTATCTCTCAAGATGCGTACCGGCTTTAGATCAGAAGAGTCAGGAGACAATGAAATCAAACCACCAAAGATGAATGGCTCAAAACAAGGATCAGGCTTTTTGTCACCACAACCAGGGCTCTCATTACGGGGTTCTGTTTTCACAAAACCAACACCTTTAGTTTGCTGAGAATTTGACTGACTTTTACGTTTCAAAGGTAAACAATTAGCGATGACATGTCCAGGTTTGTGACAGTAAAAACACTCACGACTGTCTTTTTGAACAGCAGTTGTGACCAGGTGGGTCTGAGGTAAAGGGCCAACACATGACCTCTCATTAACAATGAAGGCTGACTTATGAGTAAGCACATACTCATCAGCAAAAACAGCAGCAGATGCAAGAGTAGTCACTTTCTGTTCTTTTAAATACAACACCACAGGATCAGGAATGCGCTTTTTAAAGTCTTCTAACAGCATTAACTCACGTAACGAGTCATATTGGCTAGCCTTTGAGGCAGCACACCATTTACCAAAAAGGATGCCTTTCTCTCTAGCAAACTCGACATCCGTTTGTCCAATAGCTTTCTTGTGTTGTCAAAATTTTTGTCGAGCTCCATATCGGCTTATGGAGCTCACATAAGACATCGGATCATAACGAGGAAGCGTGTGAGGTGTTTTTCCCTGCGCACCCACCTCAGAATCCACACCAGAGCCATGTTTGTGCTCCTCCTTAGGTAAGGCAGATTGGATTGGCACCGCAACAGCAGCCTCAGGCAGATCAGGCACTCTAATCACACCAGCTTCCATCAATTTACCCACTAAGAGAGCCTTTAATTCACATTTAAGGATCTGTTTTGGGACCTGCAGTTTAAAGTGGTCCACAATCTGCAGCAATTCACACTTGCGGCAGCTATTGATAAGCTCAATAGATGGTGCAGCTAGAAAGTGCCCAAAACTGAATGTAACTAGCATAGCAGCTAATTAATCTCTCCTAGACATAGCTACTGACGGAGCTTTTACTGTAACTAACTCTATGTGCTCTCTTTCAGACTCTAACCTTGAAAACTGGCTCAGAGTTTATCTGTTCTTTCTTTCTAGGTGAAACGACTAAAGGAGCTACATCCATTAACATTTACCTTTTCCTTCCCATAGAAAGTACTCCTTGATCAGTGCTTCTTTGTTCTCTTTGTGTCTCTGCTCTGTTCTCTCTAACCCCCAGTCGGTCGTGGCAGATGGCCGCTCACACTGAGCCTGGTTCTGCTGGAGGTTTCTTCCTGTTAAAAGGGAGTTTTTCCTCTCCACTGTCGCTACATGCATGCTCAGTATGAGGGATTGCTGCAAAGTCAATGCCAGTGACTGTCCACTGTCTCTACATGCTCATCCAGGAGGAGTGAATGCTGCAAGTCACTGACTGGATGCAATCTGCTGGGTTTCCTTAGATAGACAAACCTTTTATCCAATTTGAATAAATAACAGAATCTGACTGCACTGTTCAATGATTTGGATTAATTGTAATGCATGTACCTGACTTTTGTGAAGTGCCTTGAGACAACATGTGTTGTGAATTGGCGCTATATAAATAAACTGAATTGAATTGAATTGAATTACTGACAAACTCGCCAACTCTGGACACAGGGATCCTCTTTAACAAGTATCCTGGACGAGCCTCCACTTACGACCCCAGGTCTAGGGGATCAGGGGGTGGTAACATAAAAATGAGTTATTTAGGAGCAGGGTTCCAACATACAATACAGCTGACAGAAAATGACAAAGCCAGCCCAATCTTCTCAAATACAACACTCTAGATTGAACTAGAAAACAAACAAGCACTTAACCAAACCGGTAAGCAGAGCAAGGTGGGTCAGCAGTACCAAAATAATGTGCAACTGCCAAAACAGTCTCCAAACAAACCAAAGCAAGGGTCAGCTGTACAAAACCTCTTCCAAAAGCTGCCCCACTGAAAGAATGAATCCAGGAGCCTTTTGTAGGATGCAAGTGGTCTCATCATCCACTGATTGGCTTGGTGATTCAGCAGGTCCAATCAGGTTCCTCAGCAGCCTCCAGGCAGCCAATCATCTGAGTGTGCTCCCACATGTGAATCTGCATAAAAGAAAAGACTGCAAGGCCAGAGGCCGTAACACTGCTTTTCATTGTTTAACCCTGTCTCTCTCATAAGCATTGCTGTTGGCTGAGTTTTTAGTCCAGCTTTGTGCTCTCTTATTTCTTACTGACTTGAAAACTGACTAAAAGGTTATCTGCTAGCTTTATTCCTTTTCTACAAAGGAACACAGCTTTTTCCCACATGCAGAGTACACTAGATGAAAAACTAGTGACAGTGTTTCATATTTGTGAAAAATATTTAAACAAAATAAATAACTACAAACGACATGATTTAATTGAAAAACAGAATATCTGAATTAGCTATTATAAAGTTTTTTAAATTTCTAATAACTGTCATATTTAGCAGTATCTTTCTGATTCACATGCACAGGGGATTAAATTAAAATGTCTTTACTTTCAACAGAATAGTCCCAGACCAATCAATAGCTACAACTCTTTTGAATATTTAATCCTTAGTTTTCCTCATCCAAATTGCAAACCACTAAAACCACTTCTGTTTGTTGTTTTGTACCGTCCACCAGGCCCTTACTCTCAATTTTTAGATCAGTTTTCAGACCTTTTATCTGATTTAGTGTTAAATACAGATAAAGTTATTATAGTGGGGGATTTTAACATTCATGTTGACACTGACAATGCTGTAACAACCTTTAAAGAATCTGTTCCACTTTTAATCTCCTCATTATCACTAAAAAGCACATTGGAGGGCAATAATTCTGTTTCTACCCCTTCACAAATTGATTCTCTTGTTCATAGTGTTACTTCATCATTGTGTGGTGCATTAGACAATGCAGCCCTCTTGAAAAAAAGGTAATTATTCATAGGAGGCAGGCTCCTTGGTATAATTTAGATCTGCGTAATTTAAAGCACAATGTTAGAAAATTGGAGAGAAAATGGCGCTCTACACAACTAGAGGATTCCTACTTAATCTGGAAAAATAGCCTACTGTTGTATAAAAAGAAACTTCGCCAAGCCAGAACAGCTTATTTCTCATCATTAATAGAAGAGAATAAGATTAATCCTAGGTTTCTCTTTAGTACAGTTGCTAAACTTACACAGAGTCATAGCTCTGTTGAGCCATCCATTCCCTTAGCTCTCAGCAGCCATGACTTTATGGGATTCTTCTTAAATAAAATTGATTCTATTAAAAATCAAATCTTTGACATACTCCCAAAGATGCTTACTTCATCCTCAGGAAGTGAGACAACATTGGAAATAACTGTAGAACCTGATCTGTGTTTGGACTGTTTTGATCCTATAGAGCTTCCTGAGTTATCAGAAATATTAGCTTCATCTAAACCTTCAACTTGTTAGACCCAATCCCAACCAAATTATTTAAGGAAGTGTTCCCTCTGATTACCAGCCCCATTTTAGATATGATTATTCTATCTTTAGTAAATGGATATGTACCACAGGCTTTTAAGGTAGCTATAATTAAACCTTTACTTAAGAAACCTTCGCTTTATCGAGATGACTTGAAAAATTACAGACCTATATCCAATCTTCCACTCTTATCTAAAATCCTTGAGAAAATAGTTGCTAATCAAATGTGAGAGCATTTACACAGCATTGACCTGTTTGAAGAGTTTCAGTCAGGCTTCAGAGCTCATCATAGCAATGAAACAGCTCTGCTGAAAGTCACTAATGATATTCTTATGGCCTTTAGATAATGGACTTGGGTCTGTACTGGTTTCTGTTTGATCTCAGTGCTGCATTTGATACAGTCGACCATAATATTCTCTTAAAAAGGCTGGAATATGCTGTAGGGATCAGGGGAACAGTGCTAGGCTGGTTTAGATCTTATCTGTCTGACAGATTCCAGTTTGTTCATGTAAATGATAAATCATCTTTAAACTCCAGGGTTAATTGTGGAGAACCACAGGGTTCAGTACTTGGGCCAGTTCTCTTTACTATATATATGCTTCCAATAGGTCAAATTATCAGGCAGCATGGGATAAATTTTCACTGTTACGCTGATGATACTCAGCTTTACTTATCCATAAATCCTGATGAGCCCAACCAGTTAGATAGACTACAAGCATGTCTTGAAGACATAAAAACTTGGATGACTTTAAATTTTTTGCTTCTAAATTCAGACAAGACAGAAGTTGTCGTCTTTGGACCGGAGTCTGTAAAAAAGAAGCTGCTTAGTCAATCACTTAACCTGGATGGCATCAAATTGACCTCCGGTAATAAAGTAAAAAACCTTGGTGTTATTTTTGACCAGGACATGTCATTTAAATCCCATATTAAACAGGTTTCTAGGATTTCCTTCTTTCACCTCCGGAACATTGCCAAAATTAGAAATATCCTATCCAGGAGTGACACTGAAAAACTAGTCCATGCATTTGTTACTTCAAGGCTGGACTATTGTAATTCTTTACTATTAGGATGTCCACAAAATGCAGTTAAAAGCCTTTAGCTGATTCAAAATGCTGCAGCAAGAGTTCTGATGAAAATTAAAAAGAGAGATTATATTTCTCCTATTGTCTACTTTTAAGGCTAGGCTTAAAACTTTCGTTTTTGATAAAGCTTATAGTTAGAGTGGCTTAGTTTATCAGGGAGGGAGCCTTCCTCCCTCCCTGTTGGATGGAGTAAGGGAGAGTCAGGTTTAGCCTAAACCGGCTCAGTTATGGTTGAGGTGCAAACTAGAGGGTGACAGGGGAGTGGATTTTCTCTCCTGTCCCATCCCACTCCTGGTAAATTGACTCCCACTCCCATCCCGCTCCCATTTAGAACGACTCCCACTCCTATGCCACTTCCCATTTTTGTTTTCTTCATTTAGTCTTTTGGCAATTTCTTTGTTTGAAGGACCAGTTAAGTCCCTGTTTTTAGCTGTAGTAAAGGCCAGTTAAAGTAAAAAGAATAATAATGAAGAAATAATAAAATATCAAACAAGGAAACAGACCATGCCTATCTTAGCTGAATAAACAAAATGTACATAGTTGGATTTTACTCATTTATTAAGTGTTTCCTTTGAACAATGACATTATGTTTATGTTTGAAGTTGCTGGAACGAAAGAAAAATGCACCTAGCAAGAGAACTGTACTTGGTGAACAAAAGTACAAAAAGGCATTACCTTCATAATTTAGAAACTGTACCTCAATGGTTCACAGCCCTGGTCCTCAGGGACCCCTTCCCTGCAAGTTTTAGATGTGTGTCTGCTCCAGCACACCTGATTCAAATTCTGACATGACCTCCTATACAGGCATCAAGAATGGAGGGTCAAACTGGACAAAATTAATACAATAAAGTCATAATTAAATAAATAAATGTTGTGAATGTCCCATGAGTGAAGTAAATGTAACATGAAAGAAATGTAACATTAAATTAAAGGTACCACTTATTTATTTATACATCATTAGAAACAATAAATGTACCATTATATCATGAAATGGACTATTATGCAATTAATAAGTATAATTTTAAAGACAACATGACGTAATTAGTGGTACGCTTAATATTTAATGATGTATTAAAATAAATTGTACATTTAATGGTAAATTAGATTTTTTTCTATTTCACAACATATTTATTTAATATCTTCCCCTGATGAAGCCTTTCTACGGAGCCCGTGAGGGGACATGGGGGAATTTTCTTTTCTTTTGCGCAATACTTTTTGCGTTCTCATGCAACAGTCTTTGCGTTATCTTGCAATACTTTGTGGGATAGTTTCCAAACCAGATAACTGCAAAAATGGAACAAACACTACACCTGTTTTTGAGATTTATTGAGTTTTATTTTGAAATCGGCCTTAAATAAAATGATCTTCAATCAGACTTAAAGACAGTTATTATCCACAAGCTGTCAAACTACTGAACTCTGGACAATAATACTGCACGAAACCACATCTGTGACACTTTATTTGCTTATTGCTGCTGCATGATGTGTACTTTTTTTGGTTGCCATAAGTGCTTTTGTTTTTATCGTGATTTTAACGGTTCTTCTGATCCTAAGCATTTAATCGCATTGTTGACTGCGTGTTAACCTGCATATGACAAATAAACCATATCAATGCCATATCAGTGCTGTTAGTTTTGTGAGCAGTTTTTCATCTGTGCTGCTGTTCCAAGATGCACAGCTTTCTCAAGGTGATTAACAACTTTTGCGAGCGAACGCAAAAGTATTGCGTGGGGACGCGAAAGAAAAAAAAATTCCCCCATGTCCCCTCGCTTGCTCCGTACCTTTCCCCTCTACTGTGGCAAAAGCTCTTAAATCTTTAGTGGAAATGCAGCAACTTTGTTGGTCAGATGAGACTTGAGACGTGATGGTACTTTTGGTTTGACGAATGAAGAGATGCAGCTGATTCAATCCAGAATTTGCCTTATTTGGCTTGTGGGTCATGTAGTTCGTTTGACTCGCATTGTAGTATAGGCTTCTTGGAAAAAAACTACACAATGGCGGTGTCGATCCAAGTTTTTTTTTCTTAAAGTTTATAACAAAGTCTCAGTTTTACATTTCCAAAGAAAATTGATCCTAGTTTATTTTCCCTCCTATTGGTTAGCTCCCGCTCCCGTCTGCTCCCGTTCATTTTTTATCCTGTACCGTCCCAATCACGTGATCTTTACTGATGCTGTCTCCCATCCTACCGTGACCCGTGGGATTCCCGAAAAAATGTCAGCCTCTAGTGCAAACACACCCTCCATTTCTGCTACCTGTATGACCTCTTCTCTTTTCCAATGGCTATAATCAGTCTGACAGAGAGAGGTATCCCAATCCTTGTGGTTTTTGTATAACAATGACCATCAGTGGGACCCTTTGTGGGGTGCCTTGAAACGACGTTGTTGAAAATAAGTGCTCTTTAACTAAATAATCTGAACTGAAACTTTCTGTGTAGTTATGCTGCTATAGGCTTAGGCTGCTGGAGGACATAATGACCACTTTTACCCTCTTCGCTACATTCTCACACTATTCCCCAATTTTACATTATTTGCTGTTATTTCAACTTTTAACTGATCTCTCTCTTTTCTCTTGCTAGAAGCTACACCTGGCCTGGCTCTGTGTCTACCTGTGACACCTTTCTGGAGAGGGGCATCGTCCGAGCTTCTGCTGGCAACAACTTAATGCTCACCCTCTACCGATGATCCACATGGCCCTGTCTTCCAGTGTTTAACCCTTTCTCTCTCCTAGACATGGCGATTGACTGAGCTTTTACTGTGACAAACTCTATGTGCTCTCTTTCAGACCTTGAAAACTGGCCGCTCACACTGAGCCTGGTTCTGCTGGAGGTTTCTTCCTGTTCAAAGGGAGTTTTTCCTCTCCACTGTCGCTACATGCATGCTTAGTATGATGGATTACTGCAAAGTCAACGCCAGTGACTGTCCACTGTCTCTACATGCTCATCCGGGAGGAGTGAATGCTGCAAGTCACTGACTGGATGCAATCTGCTGGGTTTCCTTAGACAGAAAAACTTTTTATCCAATTTGAATAAATCGCTGGCACTGACTGCACTGTTCAATGGTTAGGATTAATTGGAATGCATGTACCTGACTTTTGTGAAGTGCCTTGAGACAACATGTGTTGTGAATTGGCGCTATACAAATAAACTGAATTGAATTGAATTGAATTGAATTGAATTGAATTGAATTGAACAGAACTGGGATCTTGATGCATCTTATGATGTTTGGTGTGGTTTGTGTTGAAAACTCAGCTATCTTAGTGCTAGCAGAGTAGATGTTCAGCACGTGTTCAGTTTAAGTGTTCTGTGTCCTGTGTTTTTAAAGTTAAGACAAACTTTATTTAGAGGGTGATTCTAAACATAGAAGATCGGCCATAATGTGCTGTCCACGCTTATGCATTTTAACCCTTTTATTAGTGGTGTTTTAAAGGTATGTGTTTGATTCTGATGATAAGCTACAAGTTTCTTTTGTTAGGCCCAACCGCTAACAGCTAAGAACACGTGCTTGCCTACTATGAGTTAGCTAAAGATAATTTACCCAAAAAGGTTGCTAGTTTTCAATCTAGGAAATAATATTTCCCTAAATATTATTACTAAACTTGATAACTAAATAAACACCATTAAGACCCACTTATCCAGAAAGATTTGGTTCTTATTCAAAATAATATTTTCTTAAATATTATTTCACTATTTCCTTAATGATATTTCTTTAAATGTTATTTTAATAAATAAACGCAGCTAATTAAACACCGTTGAGAATTGGTCATCCAGAAGGTTGGTTTTTTTCAGCAAATCAGTCTTTAAAATATTATTTTATTAAAATAATGTTTTATCTGATTTTGCATTGTTAATGGTTGTTTGAAGGTATACCAATTATTGCCTAAGTTAGTTCCAAGACTAACTTAACTTCATCTCCAGATTCCTCAAGATAATCCTTGGTTCTCAAACATAAATATTGCATGGTAATATTTCATCACTCTTTCGGTCATGGTTTTCAACCATTTTTGGTTCACTAGTTTATATTGGACATAGCCCATTAGTCTTCCTTATTCTTTCATTTTGGTTGGTAGTTTAGTTGGGTTGTTTTAGCAAAGTAATTTAGAGTTTGTTGATTGAAATATGTTTCATTTTGAGTTGACTCATTTTTGTTAATAAATTCTTGTATTTTAAGAAATTGTGTGAATTCATTCATGTGTGTGGATAGTTTTGCTGTTGAATAATGCCAGAGCTCAGCTCACCCCTTTTAATTTTGTCCTAAAACCACCGCCTTATTGGGCTGATGTTGGTGTGGCACCCTTAAGTTTCAATGTGTTATTAATTTTATTCATCAACAAGGACTAGATTTTTCAAGCCTCACCTGTTTTAGGCACAAAAAGTGGCAATACTTATTTCCGCCAATAGATGGCAGTAGTGATTTAGTGACTGACTGATGCTCCTAGGCATTCTACAGCAGAAACAGTAGGTGAGCGTTGAGCGTCAGGAACGTGTATACTGTTGTCTATCTGAAGCTCTGTTTTGTTTTGCAGAACAAATAAATACGTGTGGCACCGGAATTACAGTTGTCCTCATTCCATGTGTAACATAATTTGGCGAGCCAGCCAGGAGAGACGAACATCAACAACAAAATTCAAGCAAAAAAACCAAAGATGGAAGAACAAAAGGATGAAATCACCAGAGCCCTGTGGACACTTGAAAAAACACGACTCATTGAGGTGCCAGTATTTAAAGTGCAGTGAACCAGGAGGCGAGGGATTCAAAGGACAGCCTCGATGTGCTTTAATTCGTCTAGCAGAAGACACCTTGGATGAGATCGAGAAGTGTGAGGAATCTCATGTTCTCCAGCAGCTCATAAGTAATCTCCTCGCATTTATTCAGTCATCACCAGAACAGCCCATTTTCGAACCATCAAAGCAACAAACTGACACCAGCGAAATAGCGAGACTGAAGCAAGAATACATACAGCTCCAGCAGGCTCAAGCAAATGAACGTTGCCACCTGGAGGAGAAAATGGAAGCTCTAAGTGTCCAATTTAAGAGCACAGTAGAACAAAGAGAAAAGGGAGCAAGGCAGCTTACACAGGTCACAACATCGAACTTACTTTAAGAAAAGATTTTCGCATTTGGGGCCAAATAGGGGAGGCTGGACAAAAAGAGAAATTATCATTCACAAGTCTGACCAACCAGATTGAATCTGTCCTTAAAAGGGGCTACCAAGAAACTGAAATTATCGAGGCTGTGATAAAAGCAGTGAGCCCTGGACTTCACTTAAGATACCTACTGGAAGTTAAACGAGATCTGACACACAGAACCATACTAAGGGGACATTATAAAGTAGATTCTTCCTCTGACTTACTCCATAGACTAATGAACATCTATCAAGACCCCAAGGAGTCTGCTCAGGACTTTTTATTTAGAGCAATAGAGCTACGAGAGAAACTATTATGGAAGTAAGGTGATGATGACGAAGGAGAACAGTTTAGTCCTGACTTAATCCAGCGTAAGTTTCTGCGCTCATTAGAGACTGGTCTATTCAGTGAGGCTGTGAAGTTTCAGCTAAAACCCAACCTGAGCAACACCAAAGTTACAGATGAGGTGTTGATAGAAAAAATAAATGAGGCCTCCAGTCTCGAGATGGAGAGACAGAACAAACTCAGACGAAAGATGGCTGTCAAGCCACCAAGGATTAATGAGGTCCACACAGCCACCCTTCCTGACCATACCCACTTGCCTTCCGGTTGTGGAGATGTCATGTTAAATGAAAGACAAATTAAAGGGAACGAAGTCATCCCGACCAAAAAAAAAACAGGAACAAAACAACAGAACACAACCAGACACTGAGACGACCAAACTAATCGAAAGCCTCAGGGCTGATGTCCTGGAAGTTAAAAAAATTTTCAATGAAACAATGGAGGCAACAAAATTGAAGCCAAAAATGGAGACTCGCCCATCATCATCTTCAAGATTTGCTAGAGGGTGCCATTTCTGCAGAGAGGCTCAGGTTGGTGACACATGTAGACACTGCTACCGCTGTGGCCAGGAAGGTCCCCTGTCTCGTGGATGCAGACAAACTAGACTCACTCAGGGAAACGAGAGGAGGCTACTGAGTCGGGACCGACAGTAGCCTTTTTATCCCCTGGGTCCCATGTAAACCTTAATTCATGGGAAAAATTTTATCACAGTCTGAAAAGACCGCATTCCAGAAAAGTCCCCACAGTGTTACTGCAAATTTGGACAACTATGAGCACAAAAGTGACAAACCTACCAGCTTTGTACCTTCTCAGCGCCAAGCCAAGCTCATAAACCTGATTGGGAAAAGATGCATTGTGCAGTGTCATCTTGATGGTGTGCCAGTGGAGGTTTTATGGGACACTGGAGCCCAAGCAAGCATCATCAACAATGAATGGAGGAAATAACACCTGCCACACATGACTATTAAACCATTGGCTGAGCTATTGGGAACAGAATCTTTTGTGGCCATAGCAGCAAATGGGGGTGAAATCCCATATGATAGGTGGATAGAAACAATGTTTTTCTTGGACTGTGGCAGACACCCAGCAGAGACACTGCTTGTCTCCATATTAGTATCCAGTGACCCCAACGTTGCTGAACAACCCATAATTGGGTTCAACGTCATTGAAGAGCTGGTTGGTAAGTGGGACAAATACCATGCTAAATCCCAGAATATTAAGAAAATCAGCACCATTTTCTCTGTGTCAGTGAACATTGCTAAGTCTATGTTAAACATACTACATACTCATCATCATGGGAGAAGTGTGGGGACAGTGGTGTCGGGAAAAAGAGGAACACAATTAGTTGCTGAACAGATTACCACTGTGCGTGTACGTGCACATGTAGGAACACAGTTTGTGGGACAGAGCCTGTTGTTTGTTCCAGAAATACTACTACAGCTACCTGAGGGTCTTATCATCCAGGATGGACTAGTCACCTGTAGTAAGGGGAAGTCAGCATACAATACCATCTCTATTGCTAATACCACCAAACAGGACATTATCTTCTGGGGTACCTTGAAGAGATAAAATCACCTTATCCTCTTGTGACAGATTTCAGGGAACAAAATACATTGTCAGAGAGTCAGGATCAATGAAAGTCTCGCAACAGAATGAATGCAATGGCCACCAACTCGCTGCAAAATCAGAAGCCATGTCAATGGGATCCCCAGTTAACATAGACCACCTCAGTGATGACCAACAAGAGGTTGTGAGACAGCTATCTAGAGAAGAATGTCATGCTTTTGCATATGACGACAAGGATGTTGGGTGTATACCCAGCTTGAACATGCACATCACCCTTCACGATACAACACCTTTGCGGAAGACATACATTTCACTACCAAAACCTCTTCACCAAGAAGTGAAGGACTATCTTCAAGATCTGCTGAACCGTGGATGGATCTCAGAGTCCAGGTCATCCTACTCATCTCCAATTGTGTGTGTTCTTCAAAAGTCTGGCAAATTGAGACTGTGTTGTGATTACAGGGAACTCAATAGGAAATCTGTACCAGACAGACACCCAATTCCGAGAATCCAGGACATGTTAGACTCCCTACATTGTAGCTCCTGGTTTTCAGTGCTGGACTAGGGTAAAGCATACCACCAGGGATTTCTGGACTCTGAAAGCCGGCCTCTCACAGCCTTTATAACCCCGCGGGGTTTATATCAGTGGAACCGGATACCCTTTGGTTTGAGCTCAGCACCTGCTGAATTTCAGAGGAGTATGGAGGACTGTTTGAGGGGTCTCCGGGATGTCATCTGCCAGCCATACTTGGACGATAACCTTTTACACTCTCCATTATTTGACATTCATGTTGATCACCTCCGTGCTGTCCTACAACGTTACCAGAAACATGGGGTGAAGCTCAGCCCACACAAATGTGCTGTTTTCAAGAGGAGATCCTTGGTCGAATGGTAACAGAAGAGGGATATACCATGGACCCAGCTGAAATCGCTCCTGTGCAAGCACTGAAAAACAAACCACCAATGACAGTTGGGGAGTTGAGCAAGGTTCTGGGTTTCCTCTCATATTACAGAGCTTACATTCTCAACTTTTCAAGCTTGGCAAAGCCTCTGTATCAGCTATTGACCCTGCCAAAAGAGAAACCACCTCAGTCTGTTTTAAACTCAAAGACAAAAAAACATTGTGAAAAACTCAGTGGAAGACCAGCTTCCAGCACACCCATCAGTTGGACAGAGAGTCATCAGGATGCCTTAAACAAACTGACAGACTGCCTTTCAGAACCACCTGTTTTAGGCTATCCTGATTTTGAACAACCATTTATCCTCCACTGTGACGCTTCACAAGAGGGTCTGGGAGCTGTCTTATATCAGAAACAAGCAGGAAATATGAGGGTGATTGCATATGGGTCACGGACATTAACACCTCCAGAAAAAAACTACTATATGCATTCTGGGAAGCTAGAGTTCCTCGCCCTCAAGTGGTCAATATGTGAGCGATTTCGGGATTATCTGTATTATGCTCCACATTTTATGGTCTATACAGACAACAATCCCTTGACATATGTCCTCACAACAGCAAGGCTGAATGCAACAGGACATCATTGGGTGGCTGAACTTGCGGATTTCAACTTCACAATCAAATATCGGCCAGGAACGAAAAATGGGGATGCAGATGGTTTGTCCAGATTGCCTCTTGACATCAACCAGTATATGACCCAGTGCACTGCAGAGGCCACTCAGGATGTGATCAGAGCTACTGTGGAAGGTGTAGTGTTGCAGAAGACAGGTTCCTTCAATGGGATCGCTTTGCTAAAGCAGGAAGCCATTAGCTTAGTACAGGACACCACCATACTCTCTAAAGGAAAGTGTCTGTCACAGCAAGACATCAGGCTGAGCCAGGAAAGGGATGCTGTAATTGGCCGTCTCCTTCAATACAAAGCAAGGAATCACTTACCCAAAGGTCCTGCCTTCAAAGATGAACCAACAGATGTCAAAATATTGCTAAGACAATGGAATCGGTTGTTTTTAAATGATGACGGCATCCTCTACAGAAGAGCTAATGGCATAGAACAACTTGTCCTTCCAAAGAACATCACAACACAGTATTTACACAACTGCACAAAGAGATGGGTCATTTGGGAACTGAACGACCCTTGGTGTTAATCAGAGACAGGTTTTTTTGGCCTCACATGCAAACTGATGTGGAGCACTTTGTGTTGCATTTGAGTGAGTGCCTGAAGAGGAAAAACCAAGCAGAGCTGGTAGGGTTCCTCTGACCTCCATCGCAACTATCTACCCATTCGAGTTGGTGTCCATAGACTTTTTGCATTTTGAAACCTGCAAACATGGTTATGAATACATTTTAGTTGTGATGGATCACTTCACGCGCTTTGCGCAGGCGTATGCAACAAAGAACAAGTCAGCAAAGACTGTGGTCGACAAGGTCTTCAATCAGTTTGCTTTAAACTTTGGATTCCCCACAAGAATCCACCATGACATGGGCAGAGAGTTTGAGAATCAAATGTTTTCTCAGTTGCAGAGGATCTGTGGCCTGCAGGGCTCCCATACCACCCCATATCATCCGCAAGGAAATGGCCAAGTAGGGCATTTTAATAGAACGCTGCTGTCTATGTTGAGAACATTGACTGATATGGAAAAAGCAGATTGGAAGGAGTCCTTAGCAAAAGTAGTGCATGCTTACAACTGCACACGAAGTGAGGCCACAGGGTTTTCACCTTACTTTTTGCTGTTTGGACGTACTCCACGACTCCCTGTGGATATTCTATTCAACTTGCCTTTACAGAAACAGCAGTTACAGTATGGGGAGTATGTGGAAAAATGGCACCTGCAAATGAAAGAAGCCTATGAGATAGCGACAGAAACTGCTCAGAAGGAAGCTGCAAGGGGAAAGAAATATTATGACCAAAAGCACCTGTGCTGCACAGGTTTATCCCAGAAACCGAGTCATTCTCCGCAATCTCACAGAAAGAGGAGGGCCTGGGAAGATCCGCTCACACTGGGAGGACACTGTGTATGTTATTGTGAGTCAAAAGAACCAGGACATCCCAGTTTACGAGATCAAACCAGAGAGGGGTGGCAAAAGCCGGATTGTTCACAGAAATTTGTTGCTCCAGTGTGACAGCTTCCCAGTGGAAAAGGTGAAGCCAAAAGGACAAAAAAGAGAAAGAAAGGTAAAGAATCAGAGGAGGATCACTCCACCTGAGACACAACCTCTGGACTTCGAATGTGGAGAGTGAGGATGACGAGGAACATGGTCTCGTATGGAGGTTTCCTCACAGATACTGCCATGAAGATTACACAACAACTCCAGTCCTGGAAACTGATGCCTGCAACGAGGAGGAAGTGGAGGCTGTCACAGCGTATCATGAACCTGTGCTTCAGGATGGGGGTCAGGATATGGAGCAGGAGCTTGGGACAGCGCAGGAGTATCACAGTGAACCCCTAAGACAACATGAGCTCAGTCATGATGAAACCAGCAACTGCTTGGAGAGAGACAAAGACTCTGTAGTCACATATGTTCATCCTCAGAGAGAGCACCGTCAGCCGAGGATGCTGACGTATGAGAGACTGGGACAACCAACCATCAGGGCTATTGGAGTTGACAATATGCACATGGACAGAAAAACATCTTGTTTCCAGGTGCTGTGGAGACCCTGGGTGCAAGAGAATGAACACCATTTGAGGTGTTAATTAAAGCCTGATAGTGGTGGCTGGTGAACTGACAGATCTGACGGGGTTAAACAAAAAAGAAAAAAAAAAGAAAACAATCCTCCAACAATAATAGATATACATATAGAAAAACATTGAGGATACATACAGATTTTTCTAATGAAGGGCACACTGTAATTTTATAGCTTCAAATGAAGATGCTGGAGGTCATGTGGTAGTAACCTAGAGGGTAAACATGATTTTAGTGACAGACTAGAGTTAAAGGTTGGCCGAAAATGGAGTCTGGTTACGTGGCAGGATTTATCAGTTAGATAAATGTGTTTACTTATTGGAACCCACAAGAACATGTTACTTGTCTACAACAGGACTTGGCAATACATATAATTTGGGCCTAATTCTCACAGATGTTGGTTTTGACCAACAAGGCATGAACAGTGTTTCTTTTTATGTATGGGACAGCATAACTGTAACCAAGATATGTCAGGTACACTTAAAGGGAAAAATGGTGTATATCTCTGTTATATTATATAATATATTATATATATATATATATATATATATATATATATATATATATATATATACTTTATATTCAATTCAATTCAGTTCAGTTCAGTTTATTTATATAGCGCCAATTCACAACACATGTCGTCTCAAGGCACTTCACAAAAGTCAGGTACATGCATTACAATTAATCCGAATCATTGAACAGTGCAGTCAGATTCTGTTATTTATTCAAATTGGATAAAAAGTTTGTCTATCTAAGGAAACCCAGCAGATTGCATCCAGTCAGTGACTTGCAGCATTCACTCCTCCCGGATGAGCATGTAGAGACAGTGGACAGTCACTGGCATTGACTTTGCAGCAATCCGTCATACTAAGCATGCATGTAGCGACAGTGCAGAGGAAAAACTCCCTTTTAACAGGAAGAAACCTCCAGCAGAACCAGGCTCAGAGTGAGCGGCCATCTGCCACGACCGACTGGGGGTTAGAGAGAACAGAGCAGAGACACAAAGAGAACAAAGAAGCACTGATCAAGGAGTACTTTCTATGGGAAGGAAAAGGTAAATGTTAATGGATGTAGCTCCTTTAGTCGTTTCACCTAGAAAGAAAGAACAGATAAACTCTGAGCCAGTTTTCAATATTAGAGTCTAAAGACAGCACATAGAGTTAGTTACAGTAAAAGCTCAGTCAGTAGCTATGTCTAGGAGAGAAAAAGGGTTAAACACTGAAAGACAGGGCAATGTGGATCATCGGTAGAGGGTGAGCATTAAGTTGTTGCCAGCAGAAGCTCGGACGATGCCCCTCTCCAGAAAGTTGTTACAGGTAGACACAGAGTCAGGCTAGGTGTAGCTTCTAGGAAGAGAAAAGAAAGAGAACAAAGTTAAAAGCTGAAATAACAGCAAATAATACAAAATTGAAGAGTAGTGTGAGAATGTAGCGAAGAGGGTGAAAGTGGTCATTATGTCCTCCAGCAGCCTAAGCCTATAGCAGCATAACTACAGAGATAGCTCAGGATAACCTAAGCCACTCTAACTATAAGTTTTATCAAAAAGGAAAGTTTTAAGCCTAGCCTTAAAAGTAAACAATTTGTCCATCTAGAGCCCACTGATGGTCATTGTTATACTAAAAACCACATCAATTGGGATACCTCTCTCTGTCAGATTGACCATAACCATTGGAAAAGAGAGGGGGTCATACAGGTAGCAGAAATGGAGGGTGTTTTTGCACCTCAACCATAACTGAGCCGGTTTAGGCTAAACCTGACTCCCCCTTACTCCATCCAACAAGGGGAGAAGAAGACGGAGGTAAAATAAGGAAGATAGCTCAGGATAACCTAAGCCACTCTAACTATAAACTTTATCAAAAAGGAAAGTTTTAAGCCTAGCCTTAAAAGTAGACAAGGTGTCCGCCTCACGGACTAAAACTGGGAGCTGGTTCCACAGGAGAGGAGCCTGATAACTAAAGGATCTGCCTCCCATTCTACTTCTAGAGACTCTAGGAACCACCAGTAAACCTGCAGTCTGAGAACGAAGTGCTCTGTTAGGAACATATGGAACATATGGAAACATATATATATATATATATATATATATATATATTTTTTATTTATTTTTTTCTACATTTAGAGGGGGAGGGTGTGGCACCCTTAAGTTTCAACGTGTTATTAATTTTATTCATCAACAAGGACTAGATTTTTCAAGCCTCACCTGTTTTAGGCACAAAAAGCGGCAATACTTATTTTTGCCAATAGATGGCAGTAGTGATTTAGTGACTGACTGACACTCCTAGGCATTCTACAGCAGAAACACTAGGTGAGCGTTGAGCGTCAGGAACGTGTGTACTGTTGTCTATCTGAAGCTCTGTTTTGTGTTGCAGTTGAGGTTAAACGCATAGATTTTTCACAATATTGTTTGAGTGCATTACCGAAGTTCGGTTATTATCAGTGATGTATCATAGTGTCGTCTTTTGAAGTTCCAAAGAAATTGACCATATTATCTGGGTGCATTAGCAAAGTTCGGTTAGCCTGGGGAGCTAAGTTGCTGCTCCTCTATTGTGTTGTTCCATGTCGATGTTATCATGTATTATTTGAGGCGGGAATAGTGCCCTAAAACAGTATTTTACTTTCAGAAAAGACATGTATTCATTAATGTTAGAATATAATATGTTTGCTACACATTGTTAATACAGCACACTGATAGTTGAATGCTCCTAGGCATTCTACAGCAGAAACAGTAGGTGAGCGTTGAGCGTCAGGAACGTGTGTACTGTTGTCTATCTGAAGCTCTGTTTTGTGTTGCAGAACAAATAAATATGTGTGGCATCAGAATTACAGTTGTCCTCATTCTGTGTGTCTTTTGGACTGTGGGAGGAAGCCGGAGTACCCAGTGAGAACCCACGCATGCATGGGGAGAACACGCAAACTCCATGTAGAAAGATCCCTGGCCGGAAATCGAACCCAGGACCTTCTTGCTGCAAGGCAACAGTGCCACCAACTGCGCCACCGTGCAGCCCTGGCATGCCTGTTAGGTTAATTGGTCACTCTAAATTGCCCTTAGGTGTATGAATGAGTGTGTGCAGGGCTGTTTGTGTGTTGCCCTGCGATGGACTGGCGACCTGTCCAGGGTGTACCCAGCCTCTCGCCCATAGACTGCTGGAGATAGGCACCAGCTCCCCCGCGACCCACTATGGAATAAGCGGTAGAAAATGACTGACTGACTGACTCATTCCCTGTGTAACATTCACAGGACAACCCTTAACAGGCGGAAATATTATTTAATAAATTATTAAAGTATTAATATTAAATGTTAAATAATATATTAATATTCATAATCACAACAACTTTTTCAACAGTGTGTCTGGGGAAGAAATCCGAACCAATAGGTGACTCCAACCTGAGAGCATAGAGAGCAAGAGAGTCAGTAAAGGAATAAAAATCTTTCTCAGATGGTTTTCAAAAAAACTCAAAAGGAACGACTTGATTAGACCAACTAAACTTGTCACTCTGCAGCTCCTTTTAACACCACCAGCCTGAGTGAGCTTGTTTGAGAGCAGGTCCATGGCAGGCTTTGCAGTCGCACACTCCAGCAGAGATCCTCTAAGAGGAAAGTGACTCACACGAACACGAAAAACACAGACTAACACCAGGATGTGTACCGCCTAGTGGCAATGTGCAGAATCAAGTGGCGGCCTCGTTGGTGGCCTAAAGACGGTGATGCCAGGCTCCCACGGTCGCTAAACAGGCCGAGCGGCGCAGAGCTGCGAGGGCCACCCAATGCTGCTTGCAGCTTTAGTTTGAATTTGTGTTCATCTGTTCTAAAGTTTCAACACAGTACAAAACAATTATATTTTATGTTGTTTTTTTGCACTTCTTATTGTTTGAAGATGGTCTTATGAACATATATGTTTGCTCATAGGTCTCTGACACACTTAAGATTTGTTTACACTACTGTAAATAGTTTATTTTGATGCACATATCTTTTCTCAAATTGTTCACAAAGCACATTTTATTTCCATTTTTGTGTTTGTTTATAAAAATTTGTGTATTTCAAAAATGAAGTTAAGGACACACTCCAAATAAATTTTGTGTGGCTTGAAAGGGCTTCCAGAAGGGCTTCCGGAAGTCTTGCCCTGCTTCAACTGGTAGTTTGGACAACCGGGTAACCCACAGTAGTCATCCACTCTTCGACAGTCACTTCTGTTAATGGCTGCTCATTCCCTTATTTTACAACTTGCACTTGGTATATGGGTTAGGTTGATTTTAGTGACTTGGCACGAGCCCCAAGGGCGTTGTTTTAACTAGTTTGTGTTGGGGTCATCCATTTTGGGGGGATAGACTGGCTGGGCTGCGCAGTTCGACATGGGCAGCTCTGATGCCATCAGGGATTATAAAACCCACGGAAAATAAACTTTCGTAGCCATTTCCAATGTGTCTCACGGGACGACGCAACAGAGGCGTATATCTGGAAAGACAAAAGGTCGCAGGCAAACTTTTCCTCCACACGGCCATTCCTGGAAGAGCTTGAAAGCTGGAAATCTGTCTGATACAAGAAGGTCAGAAGATTCATATAGCGATCGAAGACCCTGACGACACTCCGGCACAGGTGATTCAGTCGACTAAACGGTGCATCATGTTTTCCCCATTTTCGACGAATGAAAAGTTGAGCTTTTCTTTTTTTTTCTTTTTTTTTGAGTTGATCATGGATGCGTCAGTTTGGAGAGGCTTTGAAGATGGAGGCTCATCCATGCACCCGATGGGGATGTTTCTTCTGGAGACAATGAGTGGATTTTCTTGGATGAAAGGCAACTTAAATCTTCAGTTTTCTTCCTATGTGGACAGACACTGATGCTCCAGGTTTCGATGGTCAAACAGGAATTTTGTTGTCATAAGTCTCAGAAAAGAGCAACTTTCAGAGGCTGAGGAGTTGAAAGAAACCCTAGAGGTATAAATGAGATTGGTTCAGGGCTTCCTGAAGCCTGAAACGTAGAGCAATCAGTTGTTCACCAACCAAGTTCACTTCAGTTGTCTGGGTAAAAAGGCAATAGATGAAATCAGATTCTCAATTTCGAGCCACAGTCCTTTCAGGGCACATGGGTTGATCCTCTTTTTAATGCAGAATTATCAGCTGTGTTGTGTCTCTGGTCCTCTGATTCATCTTTAGCATCTTTCTCCATCTGATCTTGTTTGCTGGTCTTCTGGGAGGGAAACAACCAACTAGTTCCTCTACTCTTTTATATTATATCATTTTATAGAGCATTTTCACCAAACACTTTGTGCTTATTGGCCAGTGGTTGTTGCCATGGCCGTCCCATTGGTCACCCGTGACATAAGGTGATCTTTTCCTTGGAATTCCCCGAGTCGTGTGCTTCACATCAGACATGCCATCATCACCTCAGTCGTGAGCCGTCTGCTGACCTATCCTCTGACCTGGCCCTCGCCTAAGTCATCAACCTTGTACTGTAAGATACAGCTCCCACTTCCCCAATTCCTCAACATCTGCTCTATTCCTGTCTCGCTCAACATTATACTTCCTTTTAAACAGAGGCTTTAATTCTTACATCGGTGCTGCTCAAACTTTTAGTTACAGCCTTTACTTTACATTTACAGTTCAAAACCATTACTTCAACTTCATCCTTTCTTACTCATACATCAAAACTGATTATCATTATATCTCTTTCATATATAGTTGATTAATAATCTTTAAATCTTAATGCTTTTTAATCATCAGTTCACAATCATACTTTGATCATATTACTATTTATATGTGTTTTAACTTGATAGTTAAAGTCATTACATTTAATACTTGTAGAAAATAGAAAATTATCATACATCATTTCTTTGGTTACATTTTCCATGAGGGGTGGTGTCAACAGTGCTATACAGAGGTGAGAGCACTGGAGGAAAGGAAGGAGGGGGAGGGAAGAAGTGATGGGGAGGGATTGCTGACATGACCTCGGCCAGCAATGCATCAGATAGTCATGGAGGATCCATGGCGTTTTGCAGGATGTCTTTACTCGTGGAAGTCTGGGAGATCAGATCTTCTAATGAGACAGACTGGTGTTGCTCTTCGTCATCACCAGTAGAGGTGACGTCTTGGTGGTGACAGAAGTTTGAGTGCTGCTGTTCACAGTAGCAACTGACACCTGGCATCCTCTGTTTTCAGTATCCAGAGAAGGTGAATCAGGGGACCATGGGTGCCAGTAGCGACAATCCTCCTGTCGAGTAGATCCAGGGTGGGCAACCAGAATTGATCTGTAGGGTCTTCTCAGATATATCTGATGACAAGGGCCCCAAATGCCGAGGTACAGGTCACCTTGTATCATGTCTGGAGGGTTTGGATCATGGTCATGGAGCTATAGGGAAGATCCCCAGGACCCTTGATGCAGAAGACCAATTTGTCACTGTAGCATAGTTGACAGCAATAGAAAGACAATGGTGGCACCAGTGGGCTGTAGGCATAACCCACAGGTATCTAAGAACACAGGCAACAACCTATCCACAATCCTTCCCCACAATTCTTCCAAGTTTCTTTAGGTGGCTTACATGTGAGGTTGAAGTAAAAAAGATTATGTCCTACCCAATCTAATCTATGTTTCCAGTGCTGTCTTAAAGCATACAATTCAGCTAAAGCAATCACCGAATGAATCGCCTCAGATTATGTCCCAGTATGACTTGAGCGCAGGTCGAACCTCCACCAAGAGATCTTCGCGACACTCCTTTGATCTTCTTCAACACAACTTCATGTACCTAGGTGTTGTATTCATTGCCATAATGGGACCTGCACAACTCGTTCCATCCTGTGAGTTTTTGACAGGGTCTGCGGGGTAGGCCTATGTTACACCGAGTACGGTCGGCGTTACACTCCATACACCAGGGCCTTGGATGAACAAATCTTTCCGGCCAATAGAAGGGTTGCGGCCAAATGTCCCATTGTTTGGACTAAATTGTTGCTAAATATTTGACCAAGTAGTGATCTGATTGAGACAAGTGAAATGAGCCATTCTTTAAACTCATACTCCTGGAACCCCCACCAGGGTCGGGACCAATCTCTGCTGTATCCTTCTGCCCAGGCCTGCAGGAGCACTTTTGCTGTTTAAAGTTTGGTTAAGATGATGCAGTCATATCGCCAGGTTCACATGATTGAAATGTCTGCTTGCCACAGGTCACATCGAGGAGAGGCTCCATTGCTTGACCACACAGTGTTGTTAAGACTTTCAAAAACTTGTTGGGCCACACACAGGTCAAATTTGTGAAAATCTCCCTTTGTTACATTCAGCGGTTCATCTGGTTTAGGTAGTTTTTGAATATACATATCTGCATAATAATATCCACAAAGTTACTAAACCCCATTTTCATTACACACTTTTAGCATGGAGTCCTCATCCTCAGCTGATTTTGGCCACCAACTTTTAAGTGAAGCTCCTCGGTTCCAACCTCATGGCTTCTTGGATTGCTTCTTTGAGCTTATCCAGGTCGTTCTGGTTTGATGTAGTCCATGTCCAGTTTTTATTTGTCACCTTTTCTTCTTCTCCCTCTTGTTTCTTTAGGCAGGCATATAATGGCTTAGCATATCTTTGATAATAAGGGACATGATCTCTCTCATAGTTGCAAAGTCCTAAAAACTTATTCAGATCATTTTCGGATTCAGGTGGCTGGATTTGTGCCAATTTCTCTCGATATCCTTCTGAGTCCCAAATCTGTTGTTACTTGGAATCCTAGGTAGTTCACCTTTTTTTTTTTTCTTGCCCTGCTCTCGGTGAAGGACGCACGCGTTTTCTCTCCCTCCCTCTTGCCTGCTTCTGCATCTGCTTTTGTCTGTGTTTTTCTCAGAGCCTCATTTTACATATCTTCCAAACTTGCAAATTATGGATTTGGTCAGCTAGTCTCTCAACGCAATTGATCAAATTTTTTCCACGGGAAAACAGGGTAAAGGAGAACCCTCTTGCCCAGCCGGTACATTCTTCTCTGGATAAACAATGGATTCCTGGCAACACTGGAAGATTGTGTGCTTGACTACAATGTCGGTTGAGGACGCAGAAGATGTTTATATATTTGGATTTTTGATAACAGGATTTCTGCTTTTTGGAGCCGGAGGTTACCTGACTTATCCAATGAGTAGCAAAACGTGGGCAGCTTTTCAAAGCATCCCAAAGCTGCCTGCGATGCTGGATTGAATCTGTAGAGTGATCAATGGTCAGACTGAATTGTTAAGAAAGCTAAGCTGGATACGGTTCTTGAACAGAATCATAGCCTGGAAGCGGCTTTTGGACTCAGAGGTGAAAGGATTTAATCATGGAGAAGGTTGTTCGCTCCAGAGCTGCGGGAAAGTCCCAGAAATTTTGAAATTTGGATTCACAATTGAGAGATAACAGTAAAAACTCTTAAAGTGGTTGGAAATCCACACAACTGCTTGAACCAGAACACTTATTGTTTTTCTAAATCTGGTGCCCCAAAGTGGCCTTGGCAACTTCTGCTAAGTGGTTATCGACAAAATATCTAATGGATGTTATGTAAACATGGCACTCTTTCCCAGCACCCCCGAACAGCTGTGACCCAGATAAGACTTTGGGGCCGATTGAGAAAACTTCCATCTCTCTCCTCAAAGACAATGCCAAGGACAAGGCGCTCTATCTGTGTTGACAGTCTAATTCTTGCACACACATTCACAGTTATATATTAGCACCCCCAGGATTCCACCGCTCTCTTGCAAAATCTTTGCTTCTTGTGTGTTGCTTAGCCCTGCACCTAATTGCGTGATTTTATTACTTTTTCATAGATTTTTAGTTTTATCAGAAGGATTACCAGCGAAAACCAAACATTATTAGTAATTTGGACTATAGCTGCTCTTGCACCAATGGCCCAGCTTTCTTAATTAGACTATAATGGACTGTTATTACTTAGTGATAAGATATCACTGCTTGGTCCATCTGTGGAACTGTCGCACCCTGCATCGGCATTTGTGACGTGCCACGGGAAAACCAGGAACAAGTCGGCAAAGCACAAATGGAGAAAATTAGGAAAAACCATCAATTTCTGAGAAAATTGTGATTTTCGTTTTATTGCAAGTGTGCAAGTTGAAATTATGAAGTATCCACTCAGTTCTTTAAATGACAGTTTCGGAGGTTTAAAAATAGTAAATTTCATGTTTAAACTCCGCTTGTTTTCAGCCTAAAACTCAGCCAGCTCGTATTTACATTTTGGGGAGGGGAAAAGCCTCAGCTCATTTCTGTAGCGGCTATGTTTGGCTCCGCGCTGGCTTTTGTTCTGCTTGTCGACCAATAACCAGCATGCTTCAAGAAACCTTGTGGCTACTTAACAGCTCCTATGAAAAATAATGTGTTTCTTCACGATGGACCAAGCTCAACGTGTTGCAAACAAACTGAATCGCGGCTGTTACAGCGCTTTGCTGTAGGAGTACATGTT
This sequence comes from Crenichthys baileyi, assembly GCA_036173005.1. Taxonomy (NCBI): domain Eukaryota; kingdom Metazoa; phylum Chordata; class Actinopteri; order Cyprinodontiformes; family Goodeidae; genus Crenichthys; species Crenichthys baileyi. The sequence goes on along the minus strand of JAHHUM010002153.1, from coordinate 29,251 downwards.
CAGCAGTACCGCCGCTGCCGGACTCTCTTCAGATTCTGAATCAGAAGGATATGAAGCAGAAGATGATAGCAACTGGATTACTTTGGAGAACATTCCTAGTTTGCAGCTGTCTTCAACCCAAGACGAGGATGACGAAGAAAGCTTTGGACTGGTGGCTGAGGAGCTAGAACGTAAAATATCAGAAGCTATTGCCATCACAACATTGGAGGAAAACAGGGACAGTGAAATGGAGAAGATAGGTAACTATGACTGTAAATGCTACGGAAGAAGAACTCTTCACTTGGGACACAGTCCTGTAGCTGCAAACTTTCTCCAGAGCTCATGTACAACATACGGATGGATTCTTTAGCAGCAGAAAGGGAGTGGCAGGACATTAGAATAATCAGACATCTTGAAGCTGTTGGAACCCTAAGCCATGAATTTCAACATTAAACTCCGGTACGGACTCTTCTGGAATTTTCAGAATAAAGTGCATTTAACTGACCTCCAGCAACTGAGGAAAGGGGCTTAGCAGCAGACTTCCCATGATGCCACTGTCTGAATAAGAGCACCCCCTCTCCCACAAGCCGATCTCTTCCATCCGGAACTCTGCTGAGAGGCTGGCCGGAGAGACAAGCACGCTAATGTCTTTGCTGGCAAAAAGACATAATCTCTTCAAACTGGATCCAAGAGTCTCATATGATCACCGATCATATGCAAAGATAAGTATGAGTAAATAACTGTTTGTGTACCCAGTATTCATTCAGAAAATGGGAATTAAGGTACACGCCTGGCTTTACTTTCTCTCCGAGGCCTGCTGAAGAGAAGGACGAGAAGCCGCATCACCGGTAACGTGCAGTTTTGGCCGGCTGACAGAACGGGCCGCCCACCCACAGCTTCGTTAGTTTAGCCGAAGGCTAACCGCTTGTTGACTGTGGACGTTTCTTCAAACTTCGCCGCCCCGGACATCTTTTCCTCAACATGGTCAGAGGTTAGGGTTTGGGCAGAATAAAAGTTAGGATGAAATGATCTAAACGTTTTTCATTTTATGAAGTTTGGTTTTGTTTGTGTGAAACTGCTATCTTAGTACTCGCAGGCTATCTGCACACGTGATCAGCTTTGTGTTCTGTGTTTATCTGTTTTTAAAGTTAAGACAAACTTTATTTAAAGGGTGATTTTAAACACAGAAGGTTGCTCATAACGCGCCGTCCGCGCTTATGGATTTTAACCCTTTTGTTGACGGTATTTTAAGCGTGTGTGTTTTGATTCTGGATGCTAAGCTATCAGCCTCCTTTGTTAGCTTAACTGCTAACAGCCTAGGCCACGTGCTTGCTGCTGAAGAGTATCTATCCAGAACGGTGTAGTTTTCAATCCAGTAAATGTCCCTAACATCATTTTACTACATTTGATAACTAAGTAAACACCATTAAGCCCCATTTCTCCAGAAAGATTTGGTTCCTTTCAAAGATATTTCTTTAAATAATTTTACCGTTACCTTTAATATATTTCTTTTAAATATTATTTCAATAAATAAAGGCAGCTAATGAGACACCGTTGAGAATTAGCATCCAGAAGGTTTGGTTTTTATTCAGCAGATCATTCTTTAAAAACATTATTTTATTAAAATAATATTTTATCTGATCTTGCATTGTGAATGGTTGTCTATTCATTCAATTCAGTTTATTTATATAGCGCCAATTCACAACACACATGTCGTCTCAAGGCACTTCACAAAAGTCAGGTACATGCATTACAATTAATCCAAATCATTGAACAGTGCAGTCAGATTCTGTTATTTATTCAAATTGGATAAAAGTTTTTCTATCTAAGGAAACCCGACAGATTGCATCCAGTCAGTGACTTGCAGCATTCACTCCTCCTGGATGAGCATGTAGAGACAGTGGACAGTCACTGGCGTTGACTTTGCAGCAATCCCTCATACTGAGCATGCAAAATGTAGCGACAGTGGAGAGGAAAAACTCCCTTTTAACAGGAAGAACCTCTAGCAGAACCAGGCTCAGTGTGAGCGGCCATCTGCCACGACCGACTGGGGGTTAGAGAGAACAGAGCAGCAGAGACACAAAAGAGAACAAAGAAGCACTGATCCAGGAGTCCTTTCTATGGGAAGGAAAAGTTTAAATGTTAATGGATGTAGCTCCTTTAGTCGTTTCACCTAGAAAGAAAGAACAGATAAACTCTGAGCCAAGTTTTCAAGGTTAGAGTCTGAAAGAGGCCATAGAGTTAGTTACAGTAAAAGCTCCGTCAGTAGCTATGTCTAGGAGAGAGAAAGGGTTAAACACTGAAAGACAGGGCCATGTGGATCATCGTTAGAGGGTGAGCACCAAGTTGTTGCCAGCAGAAGCCCGGAAGATGCCCCTCTCCAGACAGTTGTCACAGGTAGACACAGAGTCAGGCCAGGTGTAGCTTCTAGAAGAGAGAAGAGAGAGAACAAAGTTAAAAGCTGAAATAACAGCAAATAATACAAAGTGAAGAGTAGTTAGAAAGTAGCGAAGAGGGTGAAAGTGGTCATTATGTCCTCCAGCAGCCTAAGCCTATAGCAGCATAACTACAGAGATAGCTCAGGATAACCTAACCCACTCTAACTATAAGCTTTAATCAAAAAGGAAAGTTTTAAGCTAGCCCCTTAAAGTAGACAGGTGTCCCGCCTCACGGATTAAAAACTGGGAGCTGGTTCCACAGGAGAGGAGCCTGATAACTAAAGGATCTGCCTCCCATTCTACTTCTAGAGCCTTTAGGAACCACCAGTAAACCTGCAGTCTGAGAACGAAGTGCTCTGTTAGGAACATATGGAACAATCAGCTCTCTGATGTATGATGGAGCTAAATCATTAAGGGCTTTATATGTGAGGAGGAGAAATTTTAAATTCTATTCTGGATTTAACAGGGAACCAATGAAGGAAGCTAAAGTAGGGGAAATATGATCTCTCTTTTTATTTTCATCAGAACTCTTTTGCTGCAGCATTTTGAATCAGCTGAAGGCTTTTAACTGCATTTTGTGGACATCCTGATAGTAAAGAATTACAATAGTCCAGCCCTTGAAGTAACAATGCATGGACTAGTTTTTTCAGCATCAATCCTGGACAGGATATTTCTAATTTTTTGGCAATGTTCCGGAGATGAAAGAAGGAAATCCTGGAAAACCTGTTTAATATGGGATTTAAATGACATGTCCTGGTCAAAATAAACCAAGGTTTTTACTTTATTATCGAGGTCAATTTAATGCCATCCAGGTTAAGTGATTGACTAGTCAGTTTCTTTTTTAAAACTCCGGTCCAAAAGACGACAACTTCTGTCTTGTCTGAATTTAGAAGCAGAAAATTTTTAAAGTCATCCAAGTTTTTATGTCTTCAAGACATGCTTGTAGTCTATCTAACTGGTTGGGCTCATCAGGATTTATGGATAAGTAAAGCTGAGTGTCATCAGCGTAACAGTGAAAATTTATTCTATGCTGCCTGATAATTTTATACCTATTGGAAGCATATATATAGTAAAGAGAATTGGGCCCCAAGTACTGAACCCTGTGGTACTCCACAATTAACCCTGGAGTTTAAAGATGATTTATCATTTACATGAAAAAACTGGAATCTGTCAGACAAATAAGATTTAAACCAGCCTAGTGCTGTTCCCCTGATCCCTACAGCATATTCCAGCCTTTCTAAGAGAATTTATGATCGACTGTATCAAATGCAGCACTGAGATCTAAAGAAACCCAGTACAGACACAAGTCCATTATCTGAGGCAATAAAAATATCATTAGTGACTTTTCAGCAGAGCTTTTTTCAGTGCTATGATGAGCTCTGAAACCTGACTGAAACTCTTCAACAGGTCCATTGCTGTGTAAATGCTCACACATTTGATTAGGAACTATTTTCTCAAGAATTTTAGATAAGAACGGAAGATTGGGTATCGGTCTGTAATTTATTAAGTCATCTCGATCAAGCGAAGGTTTCTTAAGCAAAGTTTTTAATTACAGCTACCTTAAAAGCTTGTTGGTAAATAACCCTCTTTACTAAGGATAAATTAATCATATCTAAAATGGGGCTGGTAATCAGAGGAACACTTCCTTAAATAATTTGGTTTGGGATTGGGTCTAACATACAAGTTGAAGGTTTAGATGAAGCTAATATTTCTGATAACTCAGGAAGCTCCAAGGATCAAAACAGTCCAAACACAGATCAGGTTCTACAGTTATTTCCAATGTTTCTCACTTGTTGAGGATGAAGTAATCATCTCTGGGAGATTGTCAAAGATTTTTCTTCTTAATAGAATCAATTTTTATTTTGGAAGAATCCAATAAAATCATGACTGCTGAGAGCTAAGGGAATGGTTGCTCAACAGAGCTATGACTCTGTGTAAGTTTAGCAACTGTACTAAAGAGAAACCTAGGATTATTCTTGTTCTCTTCTATTAAGGATGAGAAATAAGCTGTTCTAGCTTGGTGAAGTGTCTTTTATACAACAGTAGGCTATTTTTCCAGATTAAGTAGGAATCCTCTAGGTGTGTAGAGCGCCATTTTCGCTCCAATTTTCTAACATTGTGCTTTAAAGTACGCAGCTCTGAATTAAACCAGGGAGCCTGCCTCCTATGAATAATTTCCTTCTTTTCAGGGGGCTGCATTGTCTAATGCCCAACGCAATGATGAAGTAACACTCTGAACAAAGAGAATCATTTGTGAAGGAGAAGAAACAAAATTATTGCCCTCCACTGTGTTTTTCTGTGATAATGAGCAAATTAAAAAGTGGAACAGATTCTTTAAAGTTGTTACAGCATCGTCTGATAATGATCTACTATAATGAAATTTTCTTTCAGTGTGGAGTACTCGGTTAAATTTAAACTCAAGGTTATTAAAAATGGTCGGACAGCACAGGGTTTGTGAGAAAATATTGTAATGTCTGTACACTCAATGCCATATGTCAGCACAAGGTCCAGAGAATGAAGACAACGTGGGTAGGTTGGTTAATGTTTTACAGTAAAGCCAATTGAGTCTAAGATACCATTAAAGGCTAAATTTAAGCTATCACTTTCAGTGTCAACATGAATGTTAAAATCCCCCCACTATAATAACTTTATCTGTATTTAACACTAAATCAGATTAAAAGGTCTGAAAACTGATCTATAAATTGAGAGTAAGGGCCTGGTGACGGTACACAACAACAAACAGAAGTGGTTTTTAGTGCTTTGCAATTTTGGATGAGGAAAACTGAGGATTAAATATTCAAAAGAGTTGTAGCTATTGATTGGTCTGGGACTAGTCATAAATCGGACTGAAAGATGGTTGCTACTCCTCCTCCTCGCCCAGTATTTCGAGGAATGTGAAAAATTTAAATAATTAGTAGGAGTTGACCTCATTTATAGTAACATAATCCTCTTGCTGCAGCCAGGTTTTTCTGTGAGGCAAAATAAATCAATCTGATTGTCACAAATTAGGTCACTAACTAGCAAAGTCTTTGAAGAGAGAGATCTTAGATTCAGTAAGCCACATTTAATTGTTTTATTTTTAATTTTTGATCTGTGTTGGTGTTTAGTTTTTATGAGATTTTCCTGATTTCCTCTTTTTAGATTATTTTTTTTAATCTATTCCAATTTTGGCCGTGGGCGAGACACTGTCTAATAGGGTAATGGGTGGGTAGCAGTACAGAAGCTGCAGAGAGGATTGTTAAACTACGACCCTGCTTCCTGGTCCTGAACCCGGGTTGTCAGAGGTTTGGAGAAACTAATAAATTCGGCCAATTCCTAGAAAGAAGAGCTGCTCCATCCAAAGTGGGATGGATGCCGTCTCTCCGGATCAGACCAGGTTTTCCCCAAAATGTTCGCCAATTATCAATGTAGCCCACATCGTTTTCTGGACACCACCTAGACAGCCAGCGGTTGAATGACAGCATGCGGCTAAACATGTCGTCACTGGTCAGATCGGGGAGGGGACCAGAGAAAATTTACGGAGTCCGACATTGTTTTTGGCAAACTTACACACCGAAGCAACACTAACTTTAGTGACCTCCGATTGACGTAACCGGGTGTCATTACCGCCAGCGTGATAACAATCTTACTGTATTTACGCTTATCCTTAGCCAGCAGTTTCAGGTAGGATTTGATGTCGCCCGTTCTGGCCCCTGGCAGACATTTGACTATGGTCGCTGGTGTCTCTAGTGCCACGTTTCTGACTATGGAGCTGCCAATTACCAGAGTTGGCTTCTCAGCCGGTGTGTGTCGCTGAGCGGTCGAGGAAATCTATTAGAAACACCAGACGGGTTGGTGGTGACCTGTGGGCTGAGTCCTAAGACTTTGCTTCCTACGTACCGTCACCCAGCCGGCCTGAGATCCCGGCTGCGCGGGCTCTGCCGGAGGACTGCTACGGGGAGCTACCCTCGGTGGCTCCGCGCTGGCTAAGGGGCCTCGGCTATCTGCTGGTTTTTCAACAGCGCGGAGCCGGGCCTCCAAATCCGACACCCTCGCCTCCAAAGCTACAAAAATGCTACATTTATTACACGTACCATTATCACTAAAGGAGGCAGAGGAGTAACTGAACATCTGACACAGAGAGCAAGAGAGAGGAGGAGACTCAGAAAGAGAAACAGCAGAACGGGTAGCCATGGTGGAGCTAAAGCTAACGCTAAGCTAGAGGTATGCTAAAGGTATGCTGATTATTGCCTAAGTTGGTTCCAAGACTAACTTAACTTCATTTCCAGATTCTTCAAGATAATTCTTGGTTCTCAGACATAATTAACATTGCATGGTAATGTTGCATCACTCTTTTGGTCATGATTTTCAATCATCTTTAATCAACTTGTTTATATTGTACATAGCCCATTAGTCTTCGTCATTCTTTAATTCTGCTTGGTAGTTAGTTGGATTGTTTTAGCATAGTAAAGAGTTTGTTGATTGAAATATGTTTGACTTTGAGTTGACTTATTTTTGTTAATAAATTCTTGTATTTTAAGAAATTGTGTGAATTCATTCCATGTGTGTGCAGAGTTTATGCTGTTCAATAATGTCAGAGCTTGGCTCACACCTTTCAACTTTGTCCTAATACCATCGCCTTACTGGGCTGGTATTCACAGGACAACCCTTAACAGACCGAAATATTATTTGATACAATATTAAAATATTATTAAATATTAAATAATATTGTCAGATTAATAATCACAACAAAGCAAACCGGCGTACGCTAGAAACTTCAGCAATGACCACATCCACCAAGAAGACACCAAGGAAAAGAAAACACGCCAGGACAACTTATTCCATCGGAGGCATCAAAGTCTGCTGGAATACCTTTCAGTTTCTCATGGGGTGAGTTTGATAACTTTTTAAAAAACTATTAAGATGCATCATATTGTAAATAAATCATGTACTGAAGAGGACAAATCACATAGCCTGACCAGTCAAATATTAAAATCGACTTGAGTGGGGTTTGTGTTTGTATTTTTATTCTAAGGTTGAGGTTGTGTTTTTTTTCTTTCCCCTGCGCTGGGTGATCGGTCGTCACAACAGTTTTTTGGCTAGCGTAGATACACGAGGTTAGCAGGCAATCACTGTATCCCATGTGAAAATTTACTTGAGTCGGGGGAGGAGGGTTGTATTTTTAATCTAAGCTTGAGGTTGTGTTTTTTTTCTTCCCCCTGCACTAGGTGATCAGTGGTCACAACAAGAGTTTTTTGGTTAGCATAGCTACACGAGGTTAGCAGGCAACCACAACCATTAACAATGTGATAATCGACTTGAGTGGGGTTTTTGTTTTGTATTTTTAATCTAAGCTTGAGATGTGTTTTTTCTTCCCCCTGCGCTGGGTGATCAGTGTTCACAACAACAGTTTTTTGGCTAGAGTAGCTACATGAGGTTAGCATCTATTGCATACAGTTGCATACAATAGGACCAGGGTCAGCACATTGGCAGATATCGCCAAAGTAAGTCTATTCCATCTGAAAGAAAAACGTAGAAGAAAGTCAGTCATATGCATGAAAACTGATATGCTTATTTCTATTATGGTCCTTCTGTGTACAGGTAGTGGAAAACAGCTCTCCTGAAAGTCACCTCAACATCCCACAGTTGGTCGGACTGGAAGATGGCGCGGTGTTAGTCAACACGTTTGACTGGCAGGCACACCTGAGTCCCTACTTCCGAAAGCTCCCACAGATCAAGAGTTATCAGCATTTCAGGTATCTATTATGCAGACTTCCACAATCTGTATTTGTCAATAACAAAGAGACATGCAATATTTAAATTGTCTTTTGTGTGCTTTTATTAACAGCTTTAATGCCAACAGACCTGGTGTGGTCCTAGCTGGGACTCACAGCGACGCAGAGCCTGTTAGTTTTCAGCTGCTGTATGACTGGGAGTTCTACCCCCTGTTGTCTGTTTTCCTGCCCTGCCTGCACCCGGACTGGCCACGGACAGGCAGACTTATCTTTATTCAAAGATCAGGCCTTTCTGTTCCGATGAAGCGAAGGACATTACATGCCCAGCACCACAAAGCACAACACAGAATAGCACACAGAAGAGGATGATGGTGTGACACTGTGACATTGGTGTTTTGGCAATTTGTAATGTGTATGGAGCTGTAAATAAAAATCACATTTGTGACATGATCAAAGTCAAATTATTGCCCATTTCTCTTCCTGGGTCCAAGCTGTCATTTGTGAAAACCAACAGTCCGTCTCCTTCTATGTCCCAGGGGAGAGTCGAGTCCGATTTAGCAGGGAAATTCGTCTTGCATCCGGTGGCATCGGGTCTAGGACTCTCCTTATTGTGACTCTGTCTGACTTTTGAGTAACCTTTCTTGGCCCCTCTTCTTCGGCATCTATCTTTCTTGTCATTTTGTGTTGGTTAATGTTACTGTTCTCTTTGGCGTCTTGTTCAAATTGGGAGGCAAGGTCTCTTACTTTACTTTTTGTGGTGTCCTGTTCCATGTGGCTTGGGATGTTGGTCATATGTTTTAGGGCTCCCCCATGTCGCTCGATGGCTGCTGACAAGAGGGCTCCCTGTCTGGTAGTCTCCTGCAGTTCTTGTCTGGTCCCGGTAATCAGCTGAAGGATGTTTTCCTTCTGCCTTACGATGTAGGGGGTGAATTGCTCCCTGGCTGGATTCATCTTCCCTCTGGTCTTGCTCTTGTTCTGACTTGTTACCCTCGTCATCACTCTCTGTATCTACTGTTAAGTCATAAGTTGTTATGTCTGAGTCAGCTTTGTGGTCTGGTTTTCGTTCGGGTCTGCCATCCTCACTGTACTCTTCAAGCAAACTCTCTTTGTCGTCATTTTGGATGGCTTGGATCTTTTCTTTGAACTGGGTCATCTTTCTGATCTCTAGTTCATAATCCTTCAACCTTGCAGTGGCCCTGGCAATGGGGTTAGTGAGGTACCCGTTCAGTCCAGACATATTGGCAGCCATCTTGACAATCTGGTAATTTTTTTCAGATGGACTGTACAGTGAGACCAGCTTCCCCAGTCCCCACAGATCAAGAAGCCCTGCCCACCTACGTATCCATTGATGAATGTCTTCCTTCTTCGGGACTGCCTTAGGGCATGTTATGACGAACAGTCTGATCCATGCTTTATCTCAGAAGTAGTATATGTCATCATTTTGGAGGTGGTTTGTCAGCTGACTCACTAGTGTTTCTTTTGATTGCTCTTGGTTGAAGCTGAGTAACAGTTTCTTTATTGATGAAGTCCATGTTGAATATCCATACCACCTAGCAGGAACTCAGTAGGTATGCGGTGTAGCTCTAATCATGCTGATGTCGATTGTTCTGTTGACGAAAGTGGTCCTTCAGCTCCCCGCTCCATCAGTTCCTGTATTTCAATGTCTTCGTCCATCGCTATGTCTTTGTCGTCTCAAGTTGTCTGTCTCCAAAGCCTCTCATGGCACCTTCAAGTCGGGATGGGTTCAGACTGTTTGGCTTCTAGCTTTACGGTCTGGGTCTAATCAGTCTACCCACAATAAAGTCCTATCCTCACCTGCACGCTATGCAGTTACGAGGGTTGTGACTGATGGCCTTATTAGTCACAGACAACCTTACTCCCTTTCAGGCTTGTCGGTCCGGGGTGCTCAGGCAGAGACATCCTTATGCTGAGCTCCCATCTTCTGGGGCCCCTTTATCTCTTGTCAGGGTCCCTGTTGAGTTGCCACCTTTCGTTGTCCAATGAGCTAACCCCTCCCTCCTACTTCCCTTTTCTGAGAGGATTGCTCAATCCAGCTCTCCATCCAACGGGACTTCCCTAAACCTGGAAGGTCTCACTAAGGTTTACTGAAAGATCTGTTTAAGCTGGTGTCGGAAAATGGCATGCCTAATCTCTAACAGCCTACATCCAGAAATCTCGCCCTTCTTCAACTGGTAGTTTGGACAACCGAGTAGCCCACAGCAGTCATCCATTCCTCGACAGTCACTTCTGTTAACGGCTGCTCATTCCCTAATTTTAGAACTTGCACTTGGTATATGGTATATATATGGTATATGTTTTCTTCTGCGAGGAAACAACCAACAAGTTCCTCTATTCTTGCCCATTTTATGGAGCATTTTCACCAAACACTTTGTGCTTATTGGCCAGTGGTTGTTGCCATGGCCGTCCCATTGGTCACCCGTGACATAAGGTAATCTTTTCCTTGGAATTCCCCGAGTCGTGTGCTTCACATCAGACATGCCATCATCACCTTAGTTCTGAGCCGTCTGCTGACTTTTCCTCTGACCTGACCTCACCTCAGTCATCAGCCTTGTACTGTAAGCTACAGCTCTCCCAATTCCTCAACACCTGCTCTATTCCTGTCTCACTCAACATTACACTTCCTTTTAAACAGAGGCTTTAATTCTTAAATCGGTGCTGCTCAAATTTTTAGTTACAGCCTTTAATTCATTTACAGTTCAAAACCATTACTGCAACTTTATCCCTTTTTATTCATACATCACAACTGATTATCATTATATCTCTTTCATATATAGTTGATTAATAATCTTTAAACCTTAATTATTTTTAATCATTGTCACTTGATAGTCAAAGATCACTCATTACATTTAATACTTGTAGAAAATAGAAAATCATAATACATAATTTCTTTGGTTACACTTGTAATTTCTACTTCTGCAAAATATAGTTTTTTCTGCAAATGACAGTTAATACATGACTCCATACAGGATTTTTCAGTCTTTTAGTCCTAGAAGAATATGAAAACATACAAATTTTTCTTTTTCTTGATTTAATTGTGTGTATTTCATAATTGTTGCATAGGTTGTATGGAAAGATCTCACCTTATTTTGAAACAGGTTTACCAGTTCATCCAGGGTCTCAGGTTTGTCTCGACTGGCCAATTTATCCTTAATGCTGTAAGTATTATGATTTTTGAGTAATTCATACTTATCAAAAATTATAATTAAAAATCATAATTCAGGAAAATAATTTCTTAACCAAAATAATTTCTTACAAATAGAAATCAGAAATGTCCTCTGGTGTTGTGATTATGGGCTCAAAGCTCTTAATAATTACAATTAGCTATTCATCATCATAATTGATAAATTATTAACCAGAACCACAAAATGTCACTGTTTCTTCAACCGCTTTACCAAAGGTGGGGGAACTTTGACATTGTTTTTACGGATAAATCACTCTTGCACAAAATAAACACAATGCTTGCCTTGTGCCTCTGCAAATGGTCACGCGCTTAACCTTTACACCACCAGCACCGCACCTAATCTTCTCAAAATTTTTGAAACAAATGGCAGCTTAGAAAAAGGTATATAATTAGCAAACACAGAGTGATCCAAACCAGGTTTCACAAGAAAAGGTTGAACTACTGCGTCTTTTAATTTGGCACACAGCAGAGGACACAGCAGAGGACAAACTACAATTTATATGGTACGAACACACTGTGTCATACTTGGAAAGACTTCGTGGAGGAACAGGATCTTGTGAGGAGCCTGATGGTTTAAGATACCTAACCACATTTTCTTAAAAAAGCAAGTCACAGGCTCAAACTGATGAAACACAGAGCAAGGGTCAGAGTAAGGAGATGTAATAAGAGTGCTTGTGCACATTTCAGGAAAGGCCTCCAAACAAGGGTCCTGGGAAGGGTTAAGAATTTAACATTGTGTTAAATAACACATGAGGGTTATGTCTGTTGGATGTCACAACATTTCTAAAGTATGTTCTTTTAGTTCTTTAACTGTGTTCTAGTACTGATGCCAGCACTCTCACAATTTAATGTGACACCTGCAGTTTGTCCTTTTTTCCACCTTCGTTTTGCTCGGCCACATTCCCTCCTGACAATAAACCAAGTTTTGGGTTTAGACTTAAGCTACCTGGTTTTTAATGGAACCACAAAGTCCAGGATGGTTTTACAAGAAGAATAAAACCAGGAGATAAACTACATCAGAGGATGAAAAATCAGAAGGGACAGAAAGCTGATTAAAAACCACAGGAAACCAAGGGGCAGATAAAAGTTAAAAATTAGAAAGCACCGAGCTGGAGCACAAGGAATAACTAGAGTTCATTTAAATACAACTAAAGCAAATAAAACAAAGTCCAGAGTCACATATTTTCATGTTAGACACATGGCAGACGATATGAAAGAACCAGATCCAGTGTGTGTGACTTAGCTCATATGTGGGGCTATTTACTGACTGTTCCAAGCTAAAAGAGTCAATGAGGTCTAATAGTAAAAGGTCCTTTAACAGTGGTTTATCAGGGCAACACACGTGAAAATTAAAATCTCCAATTTGGCATAATCCCAGTTAGAAAGCCTGAGAAATCATTTATGAACTTTTTATTGTACAATCACAATTCCAGTGAAGTTGGGACATTGTGTAAAACGTAAATAAAAACAGAATGCAATTGATTTTCAAAACCTGTTCAACCTATATGGAACTAAATACACTACAAAGACAACATATTAAATGTTTAATCTGATGAACTTAATTGTTTTTTTGCACATTTTGAGACAGGGGCAGCGTTTGGGAACTGAGGAGACTATTTTTTAAGCTTTCAGGTGAAATTCTTTCCCATTCTTGCTTGATGTACAGCTTCAGTTGCTCAACAGTCCAGGGTTTCCGTTGTATTTGGCTCTTTATAATGTGCCACACATTTCATTGGGAGACAGGTCTGAACTGCAGGCAGGCCAATCTAGAACCTGCACTCTTTTACTACGAAGCCACGCTGTTGTAACATGTGCAGAGTGAGACTTGGTATTGTCTTGCTGAAATAAGTAGGGACGTCTCTGAAGAAGACGTTGCTTGGATGGCAGCAGATATTGCTATAAAATCTTTATGTACCTGTCAGCATTAATGGCGCCTTAACAGATGTGCAAGTTACTCATGACATGAGCACTAACACACCCCCATACCATCACAGATGCTGACTTTAAACTTTGCGCTGATAACAATCCTTTTCCTCATTGGCCTGGAGGACACGAAGCCCATGATTTCTAAAAACAAACTTAAATGTTGAAAGACCACAGCACACCACTTTGAGTCAGTCCATTTCTTGGACCCAGAAAAGCGGCCCGGTTCTAGGTGGCTTTGGTTTGCATGGTAGTTTTAATTTGCACTTGTAGATGTAGCGACTAACTGGGTTAACAGACAATGGTTTTCTGAAGTGTTCCTGAGCCCACCTGGTGTTACAGAATGATGCCAGTTTTTAATGCAGTGCCTCCTGAGGGGCCCAATGCCATGAACATTCGTTGTTGTCTTTTGGCCTTGCTGCGTATGTGCAGAGATTTCTCCAGATTCTCTGAATCTTTTCATCATATTATGGGCTGTAGATGATGAAATCCCCAAATTCCATGCAATTGTAGGTTGAGAAATGTTGTTCTTAAGCTGTTGGACTATTTGCTCACGCTGTTGTTCACAAAGTGGTGAACCATGCCCCATCCTTGCTTGTGAATGACTGAGCCTTTCAGGGATACTATTTTTATACCCAATCGTGACACTGTTAGGAATAACCTTTATTAATATTACTCATAGCTGTTTTTCCCATTTATACCATAGTAATATAAAGCATAAGTTCTAATGTTCCCTTTTGTTAGAATAGGATAAGAATGCTCATCAACACACAGTACAAGGATAAATGGCCCAAGGGTTGTCATGAATGACCTGAAGCTGGGGCAGTGGGTTTGATAGTGGAGCAGCCGGTATCTGGTTTGATTAGAATGCCTCGGCACACTTAGGTTAAAAATGGACACCCGCTACTACACAACCTACCAGATAGACACCAGATTGGTGACACATAGTCTACTGATAATCACTGAGGGAGGCCACATCCATTGCATTGCAGTGCCAGATATAAAACTACATGTGACCTTTTTTCGGGGCTCTTTCGTCATCCTTTCACAGACGGCGACGGTCCGAGACGGGAGCCTCAGCACTGATCTCTGTAATCATTCCTCTACCTAATTTAGATTAAAGGAGCTGAAAGTTAGAAACTGAGAGTCGTTCATTTGAGAGTCAGTGTTAGATAGAGTGTGAGATTGCTTCTGAGGACCAAGGACCGGAGGAACTCAGAGACACCTGACCGCCAACAGGGTGCGTAGCTCGGACAAATTGGTGATTCCACCCGCGCCCTGGAAGCGAAACACCACTTCTGGATAGGGCTGCCACAGAAGAACATCACAGCAGCGGCCGTAAACCAAAAGGTAAGGAGATTCCTATTAAAAATCTCCAGTGTTTTTTCCTGTGTTGTTAGTTCTGAGTGAGCTGTTTTTGTAATTCTTGGAGGCAGAGAAATGGTTCAGAATAATTGTTGCAAAAGCGTTAAGAAGTGATAAGAAGTGTTAATAAGCGGTGCGACTTCAACGGTGTCAGTCCGGGAAGAACGGTACAGTCTTCTAAAAGAGACTAAAGTCTAAGGCAGAAGGTTTGAAGTTCCTTTATTGCATGCGAGGGAAGAAAGTTTTCCCTCGCACGCAATATAAAAGTGACCTCCCTGAATGAAGGCACGCTAATACTTGGCTAAGTTTCATGGTCCTGAGTTCTCTTAAGGAACTCGAAAGCGCCGCCAAGGCGAAGTATTAGGTTTCAATGGCTCCTTGGACTTCTTAAGAGTCCTTAAAGTTGCTTACTTCCTTGTGAGTAAACACACAGAGATAGATGGGCATCCTTGGCATGGTTTCAAGGTCCTGCGGTTCTCTTAAAGAACCCGAAAGCGCCGCCAAGAGGGGGTCTTGAGTTTCATTGGCTCTCGTAATTTTTCCTTAAAAAAATTTAAAAGCTGCTGGCTCCCTTTTTTTTTGAGTAAACAGCTGTATAAATATAAAAGTGTAACATCAACTGGCCAGCGTGAATGTTTGTGAATCGATAAAAGTGAACTGACGGAGGTTTTGGGGGACACATTACACTGATGGACTGCTACAAAATCTAAGCTAACAGACCCAAGCTCACTGAATAAACTCTACTGTGAATAAGCTTTTGTGTCTGAAAGATAACAAAATAAGCTCTCACTTGAACCAGTAAACAGTGCTGTACTGCCTGTTTGGCCAGAGTGAGTGAAAGTGTGTGTGAAGTGAGAAAATGACTGAGACATCAGTAGAAAATGAGCTCCCTGCTTGTTCTCTAGTAGCATGCTTGGAGACAGGGAGGAGAAACATATTAGCAAGTTTCACCCACAAAGATGCTTTAACAAGTTAAAACAACAGTTTAATGGAGCTTGTTAGGGTGATGACATAATTGTAGAGTCACCAGAAAATGGTAAGAAATTATTTTTAACCATTAAGAGAAACAAAGTGGTTCCACTCTAAAATTTGGTATTTGCAGTTCAATCGAACTTTTATGTGGCCAATGTCTGTCCATTTTGTCTGTCCGTTTTGTGAAATGAATGACTGTTTTAAAATTAGGGTATATGTGGCAGGATACATTTAATTTGAATTGTTTTCTGATATGAAACTAATTGGAATTTTGAGTTTTTAGGTCTGGGGAAACAGTTCAAACAAGAGGTAAACTGGAGAAGCAGTCCTGGCCAGGCCATGGACCGCCTGCTTTAAGGGTAAAAACATTTTAAACTGTCTGATGCTCAGCGTTATTTGTTAAATAAATAACTAAGGGTTGCCACAATAATAATCAGAGACTACAAGAGCAGGTCTGATCCTCAACAGTTCCATAATAATATTAGGTCAGTTATTCATGATAAAACAAAAGGAATTACAGTCAGGTTCAGAATGTTCAAATTAGACTCAAATTTAACACAAGATGAAATGCACCTTGACAGAATTACTGGACTGGACTGAAATGAAGAAAACTTGGGTTAACTGAAACAAACTTTAGTTACTTGAAATAAATACAAAGTGTAATTAAATGGGAATAACTATAGCTGACTGAAACTGTACAGTGTGTTTATAAAACTGGGTAAGACAAACTAAGCTTATAAGACATCCTTTTTTTGTGTTCATCAATTTTATTAAGCATTTTAAACTGATGAGCATTTTAAACTCACTCACTGATGAGTGAGTTTTTTCCACAGGACTCAGAGTTAAATGTAATTGAACCAGATTTTGAAAATGGTATCTATGGTTGAGATTTAATACTTACATTCACAATTTAATGAACACAATACTCTGACCCTTTTTGAATCTTACACATAAAAAGAGACCAATCGAGGTATGGAAAGACATAACAACAAGCACTAAAACTAATGAGACCTAAACTAAACCAAGCATTATTAAAATAATAGCAACTAATAAAAACTAGTGACCCATTCTTAAATATAATAAATACTTCTGCATTACAAAAAATATAGATACATCTAAATAAAGCTAGATTAGAATAAAACATTCAAAGCCATTATAATCTTGCTGATGAATACCACAAAAATTGTTATGGAACCAGATGATTAAAAGAAAGCAGCTTTATCATGGCCAAACAGAAACATTTGTAGGGAAGATCCAATGTCCTTCGACCTGATTTTGACTTTATTTAACCCTATCTATCATGGCACTGTACGAGTAGTGCCAGGTCTTATTAACATCTTGGATGGCACATATTATGTATGGAAAGAAATAAAAGGTATAATTGGCAGCACTGACAACTGATTATTTCAAGGGTAACCCCTTGAGATGTACCATCTCATGTTTTAGAGGGTCCTTGCAGAACATGAAGATAAACAACAGTAATGCGAATCAAAAAAATATGAAAAAATCACACAGAAATACACACAACATTCTCAAGGACACACGCACACAAACACACACTCTCACAAACACGCACTCACACACTCACAACCACCAGCATAGCAACTGCATGGCACATACACTTAACATCAAGACACAAAATAAGACAACACATACAGATGCAGATTTCATGTGCATATCTCTGTGAGGATTAAGTCCAGAATAAATTGTTCTTACTGAAAGCAAGAGCAAGATGTTTTACAATAAAGTAAGTAAAGGCAACTTAGAAATATGAATAGCAGTGATACAACTAAGTAAGTGAGGCAAAGTATTCTAAACTGATGCAGCTTTAAACTGAAATGCAAAACGTCAAATTTTTCCCAATTCTTGGTGTAAAACACAAAAGATAACTGATCAGTATTTCTCATGCCATATTGTGAATTAAATTGGATTAAGTATTTCCAAATATGCAATATTTCAAAGTTTGAGGGGATAAATATTACTTTCTGTGGCATGGCCTTAATAAAATCTGCGAGTTCTATGATTGGCAGCACCAGCTGTGTGAAAACTCTTTTACGAGCTGGAAGGGAAAAACACTCTCAGAACGATAATGTGACAATTTTAAGGCAACAGACTTCCAAACAATAATACATTTAGGATTTTAGCTCGACCATTTATACTCAGATTTTATCCGACCCCAAAAGATGATTTTTCACAAACTTTACAACAAATAATTGCAGTGATTAAACTTGGAAAAACTTTCACTCATTTAAGACTTACAGTAGGAGGAAAAATGCTATTAACTCTATAATTTGAAAAGAATAAACATACCAATAAACATACCATTTAAACTTGGTTTTCACCAAAAGTGGTAGTTGCATTAAATGATACAGTTGTTGTAATTGATGGAATTAAAAACAAAAAAATCCCTGGCGGATTATACATATCGATTTATGCATAAATAGGTTTATTGTGGTAGGCAGAAGTACAAAATACGTTTTTCAACTTTCACTACTTGATGCCACAAAAGGGTGACGAGGGTGTTTGCATCAGACCACCAGGTGCTACAAAGATAGGCTATCCTTTCCTTTTTCCCGAACGGAATGATTCTGTTTATAACTAATCTATTTGCTTTTTTATCTTCTTTTATTCCTTCATAAACTGGAACACGGCAAGACTGGAATGTTGTTTATTTTTGTCTTCTTTGTATTTAATAATAATGGAAAAAACAATGTACAAATATGATTATATGTTGTGAAATGAAGATGGCGAAAGAAAGAAAAATGCTGATTTCACTACCCAAGTTTGTGATTTCTTGTTTGTGTTAATTTGATGTACTTGGATGGCTGTATGATCAAACTGTTTATTTTCAGGCATTGCCGGACACAATACTCATGATTTCTCTGGAAAGTTTAATGAAGAGTATATATTATACTATATTGCCTGATGATGTGAGCGATAACCCTAAACATATATTTGTAAGAATTATGATTCTTGATTAATTAATATTTATCAAGAATTATAATTTTAAATCATAACTTGAAAAAATTTATTTCTTAACCAAAAATCATTACTTACGAATCGAAATCAGAGATGTCCTCTGGTGTTGTAATTTTGGCTCAAGGCCCTTGATAATTACAATTATTAAATTCTCAGTAATAATTGATAACTATTACTAGATTTCACTGTTTAATCAACCGCTTCACCGAAGGTGGGGGAACTTTGACCTTATTTTGACAGACAAATCACTCTTGCTCAAAATAAACACAAACGCTTTCTCTTTATCTACGTAAATATTTATTAAATCAATAGCCCTGATACACCTCGCTATTCTGATTCAATAATCTTTACCTAATCAAACATGCAAAAATTCTACACAAAAGGGGTAAAATAACTAACTAAACAAGATAAAACAGCATTGAGTGTGTATGAAAGTCAAACCAGCAGTTATGGCAAAAACAAGGGAAAATATGGTACTGGGCTCAGTGAAACGGAGGGTCATAAAACTTTTAGGCAGCAACCAGTGGAAAAACACTATTAGTGAAGACAATGGAACAGTGAGTGTTCCACCATGAGGTTCTAGCAGTCCAACATTAAGTTCACCTGAGTCTGCGCTCAGGTGTTCAAACACAGTGAGACACGGACAGCTTCAAAGCGCGGCGGCTTTCAGAGTCCAACAGCAATCAAAGTTTCAATAAGACATTGCATGCATATACAACTTAGAACACATTGGACTATGAGTGGCGATTCTAGAATCCTACTCTATCCTGCCCAAGCTATTTCTAATAGAAATCGTGTCGTCTTCTCTGGAGCAGGGGGAGAGGGTGGAGTTTGTTACGCGTCCGTAACAAACTCAAAGACGGTCAGCGTTCCTCCTTTGGCAAAAGGGGAAAAATATGATAGACCGTCAGAAGTCGACTGGAACAAAAAACAGAGGAAAATCTTGTCTCCTTGGAAAACCTCCGTGGGTTTTTCTTGGGTAACGTGTTAAATCCACACCTTCGATCGGTAAAGTAAAGTCTACTGGTCTTCTTATCCCAGAAAACTCTTCTCATGAGTTTGGCCATTGAAGAGAATTAATGAAGACCCACGTGTGATTTCTTCTCCAGAATGCGCCTCCATTGCATGGTACCGCGTCTCGGTTTCCAGCGGGAGAAAAAGCAAAGGTCCCCTTCCTATCAGCTGGAGTGCCTGCTGGGAGTTGTGGTAGCAGACCATACTGGGGTATATAGTAGCAGCTGACACTGGGAGGTATAGTAGCGAACAAATGGTCCAACATATTTTTCTCCTAGGTGAAGAAGGCCTGAAAAGGTCCGGCCTGACAAATGGGTCCATTGACACATTATTACTTAGGACATAAGATCTCTGGGGTTCAGGAACAATAGGAATCGAAAGATTGTGTTTGAGGGTTGAAAACGTGTGGTTGAGAAGGGTGTGACAGGAGTGAATGAAGGCTATGGATGATGTTTTGATGTGGGCCACATGAGTGAAAGGTTCATGAATCGAATGGTATGTTTTGGTTACTGTGAGCTCATTATTTGTTTTGGGTTTTGATTCATAGTTGTGTTAGGACAACTAATGAATGTTTTGGAGTGCACCAAGTTTTGTTTTTCCATTATTTTTTTTACTAATGTCGGTATTCCCTATATGTGTTCAGATGCTCACAAGTTGAAACAATTTTCTGGGTTTTAGTTTCAGAAGGTGAAAACTTAATTTTCTTATGAATTTTCTTGAGGTGAAATTAGATCTAAATTCTCTTTGGGATGGGAACAGAACCAAATAGAATCTGTCATTCTGCCATAGGTTTCTGGTTGAATAATTTGATGGTAAAAGATTTGGCCACCCAATCTTCTTTAAGAGGGGACGCCGAAGCCAGCATGTGTTGTGTGTCTTAAGTGTGTGTCTAAATTTCTGTTTCAATGTTTGTCTCAAATGTTTGTCTGACTAACCTGTAGACTTCAGAGAAAACAAAAAGAAATAATATTAATAATCATAGGATGGAAAAATTGGAAATTGATATATTGGGGAAAATATAACTGGTTATCGTGATCAAATGTTTAACGGGAATGAATAACTAATTAATGCTATGATTAAGGTTGTACAGAATTTGCAAATTACTTTTATGTAGGATTGGTGGTAGAGGTTACAGGGAAGGACCCTAAAGATCTAATTTAGGTAGATATTGTTATGGAAATTCTTCTATTTAGTGCTGCAAAGTATTCAAAAGTGCTGTGAACTTTCATTAACCTCTCTCCTCTGACCTCAGTGTTTGTATTAGTGTTCTGGTATTTAGAGTAGATGGACTCTAAACCATTACCACGAGTTTAATGGTTAAAACACATTCTGGAGGGTTGTGTCTGAGGAAGAGCAGATGGCTGTCCTCATTAATAATTGTCTTACCTCTGTCCTGGGGAGGTTTAGGGGCCATAAAGTTAAACTCTTTGAAGTTGAGACAACACCCTCATTCTGCTATAAATACTGTCTGTAAACTGTGCTCTGGGCCTCTGTTTCACTGATTCGTCAGTGACAGGGTCTTCAAACGCAGAAATGCCTTTGAATAAAACTTATAAAGACAAAGTCCGGATTTTCTCTTATTGTGAGTTAATTTCTCTCCAACTTTGATAAGAAAAATTCTATTATAATATAATGAAATTATCAACGTTCTTGAAAAGTAAGTTGTCCAAATCACTAGACACCTTCATGGTAAATGATGCGAATACTTTGTTCTGAGGATGATTTCAGAAATTATTATGGAAAATAACGGTTTGAACATATCTAACATTGGCTACTAGTTAGCGGACAATAAATTAGCAACTAACTAGGTTACAATATAAATATGATTTTTGGTTAAAGGTGAGAAGATGACTCTATTATACAAGATTCTCATGAAAACAGGTATTGGAGCATTTCCTGTTCCCAACAAGCCCTAAAGGAAATTGTTATTAATTTTATGAGTACTGACAACAGAGTGAAAGTATGTAGAGATGTGCTTGACACTTTCACCAGGTCGACTGAGAGAGCTAATCACACAATCAAAAAACGATTGGCTAAAGTTTGTCCTGATACAAAAACGATTTCAATCTGCTGTGAAGTTCTTGTCTCATAACACACAGGAGGCTCTAACCAAAGAACCAACAGGAGAAATAAATGGAACTCTGAAAGAGGGCAAAACTAAGGTAAGCAGATCATATTGCAGGAAGGGAGAGCCATCCTCCGAAGGAAACCTCAGAGAAATGAGAAAGCACCTGAGGAAGTACATACGAATAGGTTCGATTGGATATCTTTTGACTTAACATTTAATTTCCAGCTAACACATCAAAAATGTGCTTGTGGAATTAAATTCATTTTTTCCAGTAACCATAGCGTCATAAGGTAAGATTAACTCATCGTTTTGCTTTCAACTAACAAAATACAATTATGTGGAACCTGTTTCATACATTTTTGAGTGGGCTGGGTTACTTCAACAGAGGGAACGTGATAAAGAAGTAAACAATAAAAATTCTATTTGTTGGGTTAAAGCTTGAAGGAGTATGTCCTGCAAATTTGAAAGGAGGTCACAAAATCAAAAATCACAGAGAGGAGTAGGATTTCTAAAGTAAAACTGTATGAATAATCAACAAACAAATGTTTACTTCTGTTAATGTGGGAAATTGTGGAATAATTTGCATGAAGGGTTAAAGGAGTGTTCAACTATTTAATCAATTCGAATAACTTCATGAATAGAAATTATAACTTCCCATGTGCTTCCAAGTTATTTAGTTATAGATGATGTTGTTTCCAACTTAGATTGTAAATTAACTTGATACAAGGCCTTGAACTTTTACTTGCTGCTGAACAGAACTGATTTAGGGGGAATAATTGCTTTGGGGGTGACTACCTATTGACTGAACAGGAAAGATGTACCCTGTTTACCCTCTCCATCCAGGACGCCCTGACACTGATTGGCCCATTTCGTCAGGGGAACCTTTCAGAAAATGTGTTTTTGAATTTGATATGTCTGCTAGAATACAAACTGCTTCCTGTTAGAACCGATTCTAATCTTTTAAATGACACCACGTCAAAAAAGGAGAGACAGCTAAAGGCTATGTAAACAGGATGTTGAAATTATTTCTTGTAAAAATAGGACAGCTTTGGATATGATCCTAGCAAAAGAAGAAGGGTTGTGTGGTGTTTTTGGAGATGCTTGTTGTTCTTTTATTCCCAACAATTACAGCACCTGACAGATCTCTGACGAAGGCCCTAAAAGAATTGCAATCACTATCCATCGAATTAAAACCGCACTCAGGAATAGATGACCCATTCACGAACATGTTTTAGTCGTGGTTTGGAAAATGGGGAAACCTACTGGTGAGTATATTCATTTCATTGGCTGTTCTTGTGGTGATCGCAGTTTGTACATGCACCATGTATTCGAGCTCTCATCCTTAGGTGCATGACTACAGCCATGGGCTCCATGGACTCGGGGGGATTGGGAGTACCAACCGCCTATCAGATGCCAATGGTTAAGGGGTCGGTCCCCTCAATTCGGGGGTGTGAGAAAGAGGGGGCCGTGATCAGGCTCACAAGATTGACAGAGGATAACCCATAAATGGAAAGGGGGACGGCCATCTGAGCCGATATCCTTTACAGTGATTTCTGTGACTTAATGAATAATGATGATATTAGAGGAATCAGAATACTTGATTTAAGGGTATGAATGCTGTATCAGATAAGTTAATGACAGATTCATTAAGTGAAA
Organism: Crenichthys baileyi; assembly: GCA_036173005.1. NCBI lineage: Eukaryota > Metazoa > Chordata > Actinopteri > Cyprinodontiformes > Goodeidae > Crenichthys > Crenichthys baileyi. Next base: position 5,941 of record JAHHUM010002153.1, on the reverse strand, counting down.
TTGGTAAGTTAAGCACATGTCATGAATGAAAGTATTCATAGCACCTCACAGGTTATTTTTAGTTATGTGTTCACCTCTCCATATGTTGATTTTTAGGACATGTGTTAAGATCAATGGAGGCTGCTTTAAAGTAAAAAGTTTTCCAATTGTGCTAAATCGGTTCTTGATCATGATGAAATATTTTTGACTAAGATCTATTTGATTAAGCCACTATGTGGCCTGCTTTAATGATAATAATAGCAGTTGCTAATTACCTACAATTGGGCGTAATCTGCCCGGTATGAACATATGATTTTATATTTCATTTTAAGAATAACCTTTTTAGGTAGCTGAACCTGCCAAAGGACGTTTGGGGATGGATGTCGCTCAGAGGGGGAGCGAAGATGGACGAAGACAATCAATGCTTAGGGTGTACATTAACTGATTCACATGATGTTAGACAGAATTTTCCACTGTCCTTCAGGCTGTTGTCTTTTCTCTCTTTTCTCTAAATCATACACATGCAGGTTTCTGTGGTTCTGTGGTTAGAGTTGTCTCGACTAGGTGGGGGGAGGGGAACCACGTGACAGCTTGAAGGAGATTCCCTGGTCATACATAGGTTTAACACACACATACAGGGTTAAATGTTTGTTTCGGGTGGTGGGTACCCATTTGCGGGTGGTCCATCTACCCAGTGCCTAGTGGGTTAATTGATCTAAATTAGTGAGGTGCCTTTAAATTACACCTCATCATGGGCAATGGTAGGAATAACCTTTATTAATATTACTCATAACTGTTTTTTCCAATTTATACCATAGTGATATAAAGTATAAGTTCTAATGTTTTCCTTTTGTTAGAACAGGATAAGAATGCTCATCGACACATGGTACAAGGATAAATGGCCCAAGGGTTGTCATGAATGACCAGAGGCTGGGGCACTGGGTTTGATAGTGGAGCAGCCGGTATCTGGTTCTTCTGTTGCTCCTGTCCCAGTTTCTTTGGATTGTGTTGCAAGAATCAAAATCAAAATAGGTTAATATTTGTAAAAAAAACAATAAAGTTTAACGGTTTGAACATTAGATATCTTGTCTTTGTAGTGTCTACCATTGCATATAGGTTGAACAGGATTTGCAAATCTGCTCCCTCTCCTGGATCAGAATAGGCCTATTCCCTACCCGCCACACTACCTGCCGGTGGTTGGGGTCTCTGCCTGCCGGTGTGCTTTTGGCTCTCGGTATCCAGGGCTGGGTGCTTTGTGTGTGCTTTCTCACTCCCGGTGGCTGCTTGCCAGGGCCTCTGCTTGGGGAGTGATATGTCCCGGGGTCTCGGGTCTCTGGGTCCATGGCTGTATCTGCTCGGGTATAGATGGCTGCCAAAGGGCCTTGTGGGCTCGTTGCTGCAGCTCCCTGGGGCTTCTGCACTGTGGCTGCTGGGTGGTTCCCGTTGGATTCTCCCCTGCTCCTCTCTGGGGGGGCTGCATTAGTCCCGGCGGTGGTTCTCCTGGGGTTCTTGTGCTCTGGGGGACCTTTGGATGTCTGTGGCTCGCATCTCCTCTGTATCTGTCCCGGGTCCAGGGGGGCAGGTCTGTGGCTCCTCACACTCACTATTGCATATTTTTATGGAGAAACCTTGTATACACAAGCACGCTCACACTTTTTCGGTAAAAAAGCTGGTAATATGAATGTTTCTGCAGGTGTAGAAGCAAGCAGGGTGTTATCTTGTATTCTCTTCATCCTTCTTTCTTTCATCCATTCTATTCTCCTTCTCTCCCCTTTTCCTTTTGCCCCCCTTTCTCTCTTTCGTGCTTCTTTTTTTTTCCTTTTCATTTCTGTCTCCGTGTCCGTAACAATTGAAATAATCCCAAAGCAGTTTCTAATAAAGTTTTTTTTTATGAATATCAAGCAGAGCTTTAAAGCGTTAGCTGTAATGCTCCACTTGTGAAAGTAAATCTGTTGGGCTTTTTCTTGGCACTCAGACATCAATTCTGAGCGCTACTCTGCCAGACAGGACATGGTAAAAATGCAATGACAGCTATCCACTGGTGAAAGTTCGAACAGAGCACTGTCCTCACCGGGACTCAACCACGTCTCAGTGAGAGAAAGAAAATCCAATTTTTGGGAGCTTAAGAAATCCCCAAGAAAAAAAGTTGTGGTGTTCACCAGACCAACCCTGGCAGAAGTTAAAGCTGGTGCACGGGCTTCTTCAAAACAGGGACAACGGCACAGCGACCTCAGGTTCCAGAGATTTCCCTGGTGCAGGTTGAGTCGGAGGGGGCAGAAGCGATGGATCCAATAAGCCTCATCTTCACCAAAGCCAGCCAATGTTACCTGGCAAGGATCAATTGGATACAAGAAACAATGAGACACAGATCCTCCAAAAATAGTCCATTGAATGGCTGAAAACCAAGTGTCAACGTGAACTCCAGTTTTACCATCCATCCACTTCGATTACCAGATCAATGATTGTGCTTCCGCTGTGAGGGTAGTGTTTGAACCCGGAACAAATTAACAGGAATTCCTGTCAGAAGCGGAGGCAAGGTTGATTTCCATTATTGAACACAGCTAGGTTACAGCAAGGAGATTGGGGATTCAGTAATGTTTGCCTATCAACTGTTTGCCAATCAAAGGACAGGCAGATTCAAAAACTGTTTCTATACAGCAGCAATAGCTAAACTCAACATAGCCAAAATGTAAAACAGATTCAATAATGGGAATTGTGCAATCAATATGAATGTGTGTATGTGTTTTATTTGTTTTTAATAAACTACTTCTATTTTTCTGTTTTACAAAAAATATTCTTCTATGCACAGACCACATAGCCTTTTTTAATTTTGTTGTACTTGTGACAATTACAAAAAAGGATATTCTATTTTATTCTATTCTATTCTATTTAACATAATAATACATACAATCTATTAAAAGGTACATTTTTTACTTCTCACTTTCTGTAATAACAGTATAACCTACATCCAAAACAATGACATATGTACATTAATTTATAGTATAGACATTCTACAAAAAAGGTTTGTTTTTTTATATTCCAGGATTTACTGGAAGCTAAAATATGTTTTAAGCTTAATTCTGCACATATGGAAGTCCAGTGATTTTAATGTAGAAACAATACATAGACCGCATTTAGATGAGTTAATAATACATCCATTTATAGCCATAATTTCGAACTATACATTTGTCTAAATTTCGACAAGCAAAACTGCCTATTCTAATAGTGGTTTAAGCTTAGAATCAAATTATACATTTGTATGGTCCACAAAAGAAGTCTGTAAGCAATACAAAAATGCCAAGAAGCAGAAGCCAAATCTCAAAGACAGCTCAAAGACAGCATATGGTTTATTATTGTAAACTAACTTAATCCTTTTTCAGTTGTTATACTGCAATGACAATATCAAAGTGAGGGAAATACTCTCGATTTTGTTTTTTATTTATTTGCAAAAAACTGTCTGGTGAGTATGATCAGATTTTTACATTGTTAACAGTATGTTACTGACGGATAGTAACATACTGTATATACGTGGTACAGAATGTCCACTGACAACAAATCGTTCCTTGATATCATCAGAGACGAAGTTTAAGTTTGCTGCCATATTAAAAATGTCAGTTGTGGAGCAAGAATCCTAATTTCCAAGCAGAACTACTACACAGAGCTCCATTGTGAGATCAGACGCAGCATTCATAGAATGTAATACAGGCAGATGAGGCACAATTTGTGAAACAAATTGGTGCTGAATTTTACAAGAAATTTGTGAAAAAACTTTCTCCTCTTTTACAGGCACTTTGAATCACTTTCAGCTGGTAAGCTCTCTCCAACATTAAGTCAGGCTGCAATTACAGTCTTGCTAAAAAAAGATAAAAATCCACTTCCGCATAATTCTTATCGTCCAATCTCGTTGCTTAATGTGGACTATAAGATTTTAGCAAAAGATCTGGCCTGCAGATTGGAAAAAGTTGTCTGACCAGACAGGCTTTATTATGGGAAGACATTCCGCAGCCAATGTGAGAAGATTACTCAATAAAATATATATTCCACCCAGTTTAAGTACTGAAATGACCTCGTCTCTTGATGCTGAAAAAGCCTTTGACCAGGTGGAATGGGAATTCTCGCTACACTTCAGAAATTTGGGTCTGGAGATAGCTTCATTTCATGGTTAAAGTTACTCTACTCCAACCTGTTTATAACCAATGGACAGTTATATAACAGTTATAACCAATGTACAACAATCTCAATACTTTTCTCTCAGTAGAGGCACACGACAGTGATGTCCGCTGTCCTCGCTCCTTTTTGCAGTTGTTTTTGAGCCACTGGCCATTGCTCTTAGGCAGGCCGAGAGCTTCCGGGGCATAGAGCGGGGTGGCTTACATCATAAGCTGTCTCTATATGCAGACATTTTGCTGCTTTATGTATGTGACCCAAATTCTTCTGTTCCTTTTGTTTTTATCTTTTTAAATGCCTTTGGGTAGCTCTCGTGAGATAAAATCAACTTGAAGAGTTTGCTGTTTCCTTTGAAACAGCAAGATACTGCAAGCTCTTTTGACACATTTCCATTTAAACAAGCCCAAGCCTCTTTTAAATATCTTGGAGTGGAAGTGACTCATAATTTGTTAACACTTTTCCTGAAAAATTCTACTGTTCTAGAGAAATATAAATTAGATTTTGATCGTAGGAAAGACCTTTCCTTGTCTGTTGCAGGAAGGGTCAATATAATTAAAATTATTGTATTACCAAAATTTACTTTTCTTTTTCAAAATATTCCCATTTTTATTAAAAATTATCTTTCTTTAATTCACTTGATATGTTAATAGGCACCTTTCTGGAAAGTGGGAGCACACAAAATAAAATTAACAGCTCCCCAGAGACACTAAAATAAAGCAGGGTTAGGACTTCCAAACTATTTTTTTACTACTGGTCTGGAACTGGAACAAAACGTTCTTCACTAGGTTCATTTTGACAAAGATTAATTTGAGTCGGCTGTCTTTAGAATATTTCATTAAACATTTGCATCTGGGTTCACTGGTATGTGCTACTTTAGCACCTCCGACTATACAGACAAACTTAATAATTATTCAAACTATGAAGATTTGGACAGAGTTTAGGAATCATTTTGGCCTGAAAGATACTTCTATATATGCCCCCATTTAGTGAAATCATAATTTTCCACCTGCTTCCTTGGATGTATCATATCAATCATAGCTCACGAAAGGCATTAAATCTCTGGTTAACCTGTTTTCAGAGGGACAAATTGTCTCATTCTCTAAACTAAGTGACATATTTCATCTTCTAAGGTCAGATTTCACCAATGCTAAAAAACGTTTCTTTCTTTCCAACATCAAACAAAAACACCTTAGACGGGAAATTAGTGTCTGCATAGCAGACACTAATTTCCACTCTTTACAAGTCAATAAATGACTTCTGTCCCACCTCAATTGAAGAAATTAGGGGGTGGTGGGAAGTGGACCTGGGCTTTGTCATTGATGATGAAACACAGGAGGCCATTCTTAGGCTAATGCCTAGATCCTCAATCTGTAAACGCCATGGTCTAGTAGAATTAAAAGTAGTCTTAAGAGCACACCTCACCAAAGCTAAGCTGGCTCATGTATGCTGACGCAGACCCCTCTTGCCCTCATTGTGAGGGTCAGCCAGCAGATCATATACATATGTGTTCGTCATGTCCGCCACTCACCACTTTCTGGTCAGACATCTTTAATGTATATACAAACATTTTTGGGAAAAGAGTCTGCCCTAATCCCATGAGTCCTATATTCGGAATCACTCCATTAACTTGTCCTTTGCCAGTTGCACAGTATGCTATCTCTTTCACTACCCAGATTGCAAGGGGAAGCATCCTGCTTAATTGGACATGCCAATCCCTAGGTAGCTTTACTAGATGGATTAGAGAGACAATGCATATTTTGAAATTGGAAAGAATAAGATTTACCTTAAAAAGCAT